>WPIO01000004.1:10917500-11255000 GCA_009760855.2 Cristatella mucedo | reverse complement strand
AGACTCATCGCCTCTTGTCGCGGGCCACAGTCGCAAAGCATGCTGCCTGCCCTCCTTCTGTTTTGATTTGATAAAACCCATATTCTTTCAAGTTCCGAGCTGGCTTGAGCTTGAAGCCCTGATAGAGATGGCAGCATGCTGCATCGACCAGTTGGTCTGAATGGCTGCCGTCTATATGTAGCTGCACATCCTCTTCCGCTTCGAGGCTTGTGCCGTTGCATATCGCATGCATGTTCTGTCGAGCACACATTACCAGAAGATCTCGGAAGGATGTCAGAGTGCCAGAAAAAGAAAAAAAACCGTGTCATATGCGACTTGCGAAATTAAAGGCCGAGCAGTGCCAGCTCAGCTGTTGTCGACAGTGCAGTTGGTGCTGCACAGCTGGCGCCAATTTCCAGGAAATCATTGCCGGACAGCTATTGCAGTGCACTGCCAGTATTAAGCCAAAGAGGTGGACATACCTTGACCTTCTCAGAGGCAACTAATCATAAGAAGATTGATTGAATGGGTGTCGGGTAGCTTGCCGAACCCATACACGTTTTAGTCGGTTTAGATGAGGAGCAGGGCCCTTTAGCCCCCTCCCTATGCCACTGGCGGCCGCCGACTGCTTCTGCTGCTGCCATTGGGCTGCTACTGCCGTGCCGCTGCTGCTGCCATGCTGCTGCTGTCATGCTGCCGCTGCCATGCTGCTGCTGCCATGCCGTTGCTGCCATGCCGCTGCTGCCATGCCGCTGCTGCCATGCCGCTGCTGCCATGCCGCTGCTGCCATGCCGCTGCTGCCATGCCGCTGCTGCCATGCCGCTGCTGCCATGCCGCTGCTGCCATGCCGCTGCTGCCATGCCGCTGCTGCCATGCCGCTGCTGCCATGCCGCTGCTGCTGCTGCCATGCCGCTGCTGCCATGCCGCTGCTGCCATGCCGCTGCTGCCATGCCGCTGCTGCCATGCCGCTGCTGCCATGCCATGCCGCCGCTGCTGCCATGCCGCTGCTGCCATGCCGCTGCTGCCATGCCGCTGCTGCCATGCCGCTGCTGCCATGCCGCTGCTGCCATGCCGCTGCTGCCATGCCGCTGCTGCCATGCCGCTGCTGCCATGCCGCTGCTGCCATGCCGCTGCTGCCATGCCGCTGCTGCCATGCCGCTGCTGCCATGCCGCTGCTGCCATGCCGCTGCTGCCATGCCGCTGCTGCCATGCCGCTGCTGCCATGCCGCTGCTGCCATGCCGCTGCTGCCATGCCGCTGCTGCCATGCCGCTGCTGCCATGCCGCTGCTGCCATGCCGCTGCTGCCATGCCGCTGCTGCCATGCTGCTGCTGCCATGCCGCTGCTGCCATGCCGCTGCTGCCATGCTGCTGCTGTCATGCTGCTGCTGCCATGCCGCTATTGCCATGCCGCTGCTGCCATGCTGCTGCTGCCATGCTGCTGCTGCTGCTGTGCTGCCGGTCACGGATGTGCAAGTGCTAAACAATTGCACTTGCCTGAGTCTGTCTCGAAAGAAAGAGTGCATATCACGAGGAAGAATGTCCTAGCAGCTTGTTGCTGGGGAAGTATCTGGGTTCGTCATGTCAAAGGTAAGCCGATTCAACAGCCCCATTTTATATATCGGCAGAAGAGCCTTCATGGCTATCACCACCACTTGCAGTGGTCAATAAAGGATTGACCACTGCAGGACTCGAACCCAGGACCTGAGTAATGAAGAGCAAGCACCTTACCTCCTGGGCTAAGATCCAGGGGCGTAAGTCGAGCAGCTGAGGGCGGTAGCACCTGGCAGCCTACAGTCGACCACGTCACGTCCTGTCGTTTCGGAGCTCAACAGTGCACTGCTCGACCTGAGCCAGCACCTTTGCCAGACCACATGCCTCTCTTCGGTTGGGTTTGAAGGTCATTTTTTTAGCTGATGACCATAGGCTTACCAAGACTGAGCCTGTTGGTGGACTGGTCGGCCAGTACCCCCCCCCCCATCCATCCAGGCATCTTAGCAGATGCTCTTTCACCCTTTTTGGCAGCTTCGTCGTGAAGCTGCTCGAGCGCTCGTGCTCAGAATAGAATGTGATAGATGCGGAGCAGTGAGCGCAATCGTCTCACACTCCACCCGTGTCGGTCGAGTGTCTGTCGATAAGTTGAACCGACCTTCTATCAGCTGCCGAGGTGCTCTCCATGCGCTCTCCGAATGCCTGCCGTCGGGCGTAGTAGCTGCCGGCAGCAGCAGCAGGCAGCCAAACAAACCTCCGCCTGAGCATGATCGGACATGTCGATGATGTCGCACATGGAGGGCCTCGGATACTGGACAGGGCAGTTCTACTGACCGGCTGGTTGCAGGAGTTGAACCTAGAGCCTCGGGCCTCTACGAAGGCAAGCAGATGGAGACCGAACCCAAGCGGTTATATCTGAAACCTGAGCGGTGCCATCGATAAGCGCACCACCTCTTTGTGAGCATACGAGCTGCCCTGCGTGGGGACTCAGGGATTCGACGGTGCAAGTGCTGGCTGCAGCCGTTGTGCGTTGCGAATGTTGGCCTTGCTTCTGTCTGCCTCAGTAATGCCTGATAAAATAAAGCAACCGTGGAAAAGGTCGGCTGATCCAACAGCCTCGTTTGCATATCGGCGGCAGAAGAGCCGTTGGGTCTGTCAGCATTGCTTGAAGGAGGTAATTAAGGATTACCTGCCGCACAGCTCGAACCTGCGAGCGACCTGGATCGTGAAGTGCAAGCGCCTTCCACCCCTTGGGGCTAAGATCCAGGCGTGGCGCCGCCGGATCCGCACGGTGTGCTGCTCACCTAGGAGAGCTCTGCTCCCACTGTCGCTCTGCTCTCGATCCGATCTCGAAGGTCGCCGTGCTGCTTAACTTGGCATGATCGGCAAGCGCGATCGACATACGTTCACTGCTCAGCTTCACATTCGAAGCACCCTTTGAGGCTGAAGTCGGTCAGTAGTCTCTTCCCCCACTCGCTCTTGTAACTCAAGTTTGCTGCAGCGCTCTACATCCCCTTCTTTTTTGTCTTTTTGCTTCGCTTTAACCGGTGCCAACCGGTGCTTTGCTTGGTGGCCAAAAGTAGCCTGTGCGAGTGCAGCAACGGAAATATTGGAAAGGAAGAGCCAGACGCACCGACGCCCAGAGGCAGAGCAGCGGCCGAGGCTGCTTTATTGTATATGGCCTGGCTGTCCAGGGTGACAACATTAGCTCTTCTCCTCTTAAGACCCCGGTGGTGGTGCCTGAGCCTACAGCAGCTATTCCCTGTCCCCTACCAGTCTGACTTTGGTTGCCCGATGTGGAGGAAGGGGGAGGGGAGGGGGCTGTCGTCCGAGTGCCACATTCCTGAGTTGTCGTGAGATTGATTAGGTTAGGGCTCAGCTCGGATTCTTAAATCCGTGTGCACCAGCCGTGCCGGGTCACTGCTTAGGGCCCTGATCGAGTAAACGACTCGCTCAGGGCAAGACATGTGCATGGCATTATTGTTTTGGTGAACTATTCTCGGCAGAGAGGGCCCGACGATTGCTCTCTGGCTGAAGTGTGTGATTTACTCTGGCTCGAAAGGGTAGCCGTCGCTCAGCGCCTTTGGCACCTTCTTCTTGCAGACTCGTACTGAAAGAGACAGACGTAGATTTCTGCAGCCGATCTTGCTGCCGCTGCTGCTTGTTCGTCGGCTGGCAGAGCCAGTGCACTCTTTTAACACCCCGTGATGATAGCACCGTCATGGCTGTGCTGAGCGGCGGCAGCAGAGCGACGCAGTTGGTGCGGCTGACTGCCGCTGTCTTGCTTGTCACGTTGCCGGCAGCGCAAGGTGAGCGAAGTCTTTCGTTCTTGGACCACGTGGCTCGTCGCTAGCGTGCAGGCACTCGAGGTGGCAACCGAGCGCCTGCAGGCAGCAACGGCAACCTGCTCTGCGTCTCGCGAGCTTTGGCACCTCATCTGACCTACGGCAGTGGCTGCGGCAGTGCTGCTTGCAGCTGCGATGGCGAGGCCCCCCCCCCCCCGACTGAGGCTGTCGCTCAAATATCTGTCTCTTGCGAAACCGGTTGCTGGCAAGCTGTGCTCGAGATTTTCGAAGATGTTCGGCTGGCGATCGTGAGGCCCGGCATGCTTTCCAGGGCAGGATCCTGCCAGGGAAGTAGCCATCTGGTTGATTGTAGGCGTTTCCGAAGCAGCAGCAGCAGTTGTAAGTGCGAGTGTTTACGAAGCAATTAGGATAGGTGTTTTTAGAAAAGGAGCCACGGAGCTTTGGCTTCATCCTGGCGGCAGGACGTTATCGGTTGCATGAAGCCAAGCAAGTTTTGAGCAAGACTCATTGAACCGGTTTGGCTGTAATTTTTTTGTCCTGGGAACCAGAAGCAGAAGCTGCCGCATGGCCGGGCACCAACCACACATTGCAGTGCCGCGCTAACATGCACCAGATCGGTAAAAGGCGTCTAGCTAGAAGCTAGAAATTAAATAAGATCTGAGAAATCTGAAAACTGCTAAATTTTTAAGTGCCAGTGTACTAGGCCTTTCAAGTGTCAGTGTAGTAGTTGCCAGCAGATCAGACCTTGCCTGGCTCGGGCCTGGCTGCGCAGTGTTGAAGTCGGCCTGCTTGTGCAGCAATCTGTAGCAGGTGCTCTACTGCTGCTGCTGCTGCTGCTGCTGCTGCTTTGCTACCGGCAGGCAATACCCTGTTATTTGATCTGATTCTGCATTACCGTGATTTCAGTTAGCTTTTTCTCATTGCATTACATTTACAGTTTTTGAGTGCCTCGATTTCCTTGCCAGGAGACCCTGAATCCAAGAACCAGGTCGTGCTAGGCTGACCGGCCCGACTGAGCACAGTCGGGCCAGCGGAGTGGCGTTCACAGAATCTCTGTAATAAACGCTTATGTAATGCACTTTGTCTGGCAGGCATGCAGAATGGTTTATAGGTGGCTGGATGGTCAGAGAGTTCGTTCGCAATGATTGATGTGCTTTCTCTTTTTCTCCTTATTCTTAGCTGGCAGGGCTGCTTTCCTTGTGCAGCATGCCTGTATGAGGCAGGTGCATACCAGAGGAGGCTGGATAGCGAAACAAGACAATCCCAGTGCCCAGCAGCAAGCGGCCCCTTTCTCATGCTCGTGCAAAGCAGCTCTAACTGAGAACGGCTAATTGCGTGCACGAGCGGCTGGTGCTGCATATTTAATGAATGCAGCCTGCTAGCTATAGATGCAGACGAGTGGAAGGCCAGCTGCAGGGTCGGAGCGACCGCAGCCATGACTGGTTGCATCGGCCGACGGCGGTGCTCTTGCCGTCCAATGGCTAATTTGGGTGCCAGCAGGAAAAGCTGAATGAGAGCCGAGAGCAGACAGCTACCTAAATAAAGCAGATGAATAGCTCTGCTCTTGCAGGCAGTTTTGGTCAGGCATTGATGTAAGATCTCGGCATTAAACAATTGCTGCTGCTCACTTCAGACAGACACCTTGCCGCTCTGAGCAGTCGCACCGACCCTGCTTCACTCTCACTTCTTTATCTTCCTTCTCCTTCATTCTCTGCTCTTGCTCTGTCTTTCTCTCTCCCTCTGTCTGTCTGTCTTGCTTCGTTCCCCCTCTTGCCTACCGTGCTTACTTCTCCCATCTCCTATCGTGTCCTTTTTTGCTGCCAAACCGTTAAAATCATTTCTCATTTCATCCGAGTTATCGACTCATCGGCACATTAGAATCAGCTCAATAGCTCAGTATGCTTGCTGGAGCTATTATCTAGTGTACTCTTAATTTGGTCACCAGGGAAGCACGAATTGATTTGCATTGGCTGTGATTAAGTGAAGGATCTTTGGGTTTCATGATTACTGCTGAGGATGGCTGCTACCATTTCAAACTGAGGGATATGCAATGCAATGCAACTGAATTGTGTTATTAAATTGGTTCCCTCCTAATCTATCTTGCACAGCTCCGACCTGCCGACTCTACATTTTTTTTGTGCGGCTGCGGTTCGGTTCGCCCAATTTTAAGAGAGTGAAGGGGCACGGTGGGCCACCTGCCACCTTGCGAGAACCTGCCGAGTTTGCCCTTTTGGGAGCTGCCACCATTCAGACTCCCTTCCTTTAGTGTCCTTTCCTTTAGCATTCCTTCCTACATCATCCCTTCCTGCAGCATCTCTTCCTTGTACCTGTGTACAATCGCTTGTGTTAGTTTGCTATAATCGAGCCAATAATGCATTCTAGTTGGTAGTTGGTATTAATTTACTCATGTTACATGCAAATTAACTGGTGCTTGAAAACTTAGCAAGTCACACTTGTTAGTTTCTTTTATCTACGCCTAGTTTCTACCAAAGCTTTTTGGCTCCTGGATTTGAAATTGTTCTATTATTCTAGTGATAGACAGTCGACTCTGCGTATAAGAATATCGGGTATAGGAATACACCTTATAAGAATAGCAATTCTGCATCCTAGATTTATCCGAAATAGTAGTCTCACTTTGCATGTGGGAATACTCTGCATATAAGAATGCCTATTTGCCGGGCCCGAGCTTATCCTTTTAGGGGAGTCGACTGGATATAGGATTATCATTTATCGGCTAAACACAAACGAGTAATAGCTGTAAATACTGTCGGTTGTTTCCTGTTTTGGCTTGTACTTGTCAATTAAACTGTCGAAAATAATGCTTGATCATTGCCTGTTTTTGCCAACCTACGTAGTTGCCGTGAAGTCGGCAGCAGACGATAGCAGAGTGCACCGAAATGGTGATGAATTGTTGCTCCCAGGTTTTCCTTTTTTTATGCTCAGCTAGAATTCTGCGGTGGGGGACGTGATCTCGACAATCTCATAATACTTTTATTTTTGATGGTTCATTGTGCTGAATGCTATGCACAATCGCTCGTGTTAGCCTTGAGTAATCATTTCATTTCTGTAAGTCGAATACATTGCTTCTTATAAGGGCTACTTCCTGAGTTCGTCGAGCACCCGAGAGCCATCGTTGCCAGACCTGGTGCTAATGTGTCATTTGGGTGCCATGCCAAGCCAGTCGGAGCTGTGCTGTCCTGGATCTCGGATGGCATCGTCCTCATCAACGGATCTGAGGCTGCATTTGGCAAAGTTGTCATAGATGTCGCCACGGACGGTCAAGCCGGTTTCAGTGTATTGAGAGTGCAAGATGTGGCCGACGGAGTGAACGTGAGCTTCCGCTGTCTGGCATCTATTCCTGGACAGCCTGGTGTCGTTGCCAGCAAAGCAGCAATGCTGGTGAAAGCCAGTAAGTGTTGTCTGAGGAGGAGCTACTTATTATTTTTTGTTACTTGCTCGCTTGCTTTTCGCTTGAGCGCATGGCTCATGCTCACCGATCGAACGATAGACAGAGCTTGTTAAATGCCTGTCGATGCATGCCAGGCTGCTCTATCGTCTAGTCACCGTGTACGCCACCGCTGCCTGCTCAGATACCCGCTGGGTTTGATGAGGCTAATGGTGGCACAGTATAACGCTCTCTGTAACTGTAACTGTAGGGAGCCGTAATCTAGCCATTAGCTCACGAAGTCTGGTTTGCACCAGGCCTGTAGTCCTAGGCTCGGTAACATAGGTTTATAACGAAGATACGCCTGATATTCGATTCCTCATTTATTGCACAGCGGGGAGCACGTGTCAGAATCTCGTCCGTCAGTGTCGTGTTGCAGCCCCTGCCCATCACGGCTAGCCTGACTTCATTTGTGTCCAATTCATTCGTCTGTGCTAGGCAAATGCCGAACAGCATCTTCTACGGCCTCTCTGTGGGGCACCTGCTTTCCTATTTGCAACTACCACCGCCTCGATGACCAGTACCCACTTGTCCAGTGCACGCAGATGCTTTATTTCCGGCTGCATTGAGCGTGCCACTGCTGCTCACTAAAGCTGTGTCACCGAACGCCCGCAACAAGTATATGTATCATGTACTGTTTGCTGTAGGGCTACGCCCTTTCCGCAAAGTGGAAGACTCGGTCGTGTCGGCTGCTGTGGGCAATACCGTGTCGATCAGATGTTCCGCCATGCCGCAGAGCATCCCACCGGCTGCTTTCGTCTTTGAGAGGAATGGCACCACCATAGATGAAAGCAACGGCAAGTCCTGCAACGCATTAAGCATTTCCCTCCCTGGCTCCTACTTTTGGCTTCTTCTCTCGCTCGTCCCCTCACTCCCCCCTCTCCCCTGCCACCTGTCCCTGCCCTTCTGCCATTCTGCCCTTCTGATCCACACACGAGGCAGTGTAGGCTGCTGGGCTTGCAGCTGAGCTTCAGTCTGCACCCGGAGCCGAAACTCTTAGCTTGTCACGTTATTGGCGGACTCACTTGGATGTTTTGACAGGTCGCTATCATCTCTTGCCAAACGGGGAGCTCCAGATCGCACGGGCGCATTCAGGAGATAGCGGTCCGTACCGCTGTGTGGCTGTAAACGAGATCACAATGCAGAAAGTAGAGGCTTCGAATGTCATCAAGCTGCAAGTGTACGGTAAGCTCAGGCAGCAGTTCGGTGCTTGCCGGCCGCAGCTGCAAGCCAGCAAAAGCATACGGTAACTGCCCCCCTGGCCACAGCATGTGTTTGCATGCGCAGCCACAATGGTAAGGCAGCCTTGGGCAGAAGCAGCCAAAGAAGGCAGTTCGCAGCAGCAACGGCAGACAGCTGTGCTCAGCGTCAGCAACGTTGACAGCGATGGCTGCTACTGCGCTCGCTGGTGTTCGCTGGTTTTTTCCTTCGCATTCCTGATGCCGCCGCCCTCCACATCCTGGCTGGTTCTGCTTGCAGACCCGATAGCCGGCGAGCCGCCAGCGCCAGTCAGATACGCACCCAGGCTTGCAGTGCTAGAAGGTGGACAGATTCTGCTTCCCTGCTTGGCTACTGGATCTCCTCCGCCGGTAATCAAGTGGGAGAAGTATGACTCACTGTCAGGCGGAAGGGACTCGCTGTCAGGCGTCAGCAGCGTGCCGTGGCTCGGTGAGTGCCACCAGAGCTGCCACTCTCTGCTCCTTGCTCCGCCCCCTGGCTCTCCCCCCTTTCTCGACTGCTCGGTCGCTCGACCTCTGGCATCGGTGGGGGGGTGGGGGGGGTAGAGAGGGCGAGTTCGAGGCTCTGCTAAGCGCTGCTGCTCTCGAGCTACAGTGCGGTCTTAGCAGTGGCATTGCTTTGAACTGCCACCGGTGCCACCGCCGCTGCAGGTAACTTGCGTGTACTGAAGGCCAAAGAGACAGATGCCGGCACCTACGTGTGTCGTGCTGAGAACGAGCACGCGAAAGCCAATCCCGTGGCGATGTTCACGGAGCTGGAAGTCGTGCGTAAGTGGCGGTGCGCGTCAAGCGGGTGTGCAGCACCTCGATGAAGGGGACAGCAATAGCAGAGGTTCATTTGCCTAGCCTATTTGTCTGTCTTTCTTTGCCCCCCTCTCTCTCTCTCACGAGCCCACCGCATCAAGGTGTAATCTGGTCGCACTGCACCTTCACTCCGTGTTACAGACAACACTGTGCGTGTCTACCTGTGTCATGGTGATCTGCGCAAATGGGTGAGTTTGTAGGAATAATTTTGCTGCTGCTGGGATCGGGTGTCTTGGGTTCAACATCGAGCTATCGCAATGCAGATCATTCTTTCTATTTGGCATTGTGGTATTCCCTGTGGAGGTTACGGTGCCTCCTCCCACCGTGGTCCGGATGGCCAGCAAGGGTAAATTCAAGGACAAGTCGGAGAGTGCAAGTGCTCCTCGGTCACGTGCTGTGGTATGGAAGCCTTTCATGGGGCAGTCACAGCACCCTGTAAATCCGGCTGCTGGTCATGCCTCATTTATGTGTAGTTGTTTTTTTTTGCATTTTGTATACCACTTGCTTAGTGAGGCTGCAATGAGCTGTAGTAGAATCCGGATGAAGGAAATGGTTGGGGATGAAGTAGATATGCGGTGCAGCCTGCAAGTGGTACACCGATTGGCTGGAAGCCTGTACATTGCAACGTAGCGCAGCAGTGGATGCATTGCCATGGGGGGGGGGACTGCTGAATGCTGCTGCAGCAGCTGATGCTGCTGCAGCAGCTTCAGTCATTGGAGCCTGTTGCTCGTGCTTGCTGCTTGCATGCCATGACAATTGCATGCAAATGCCATGACAAATGCATGCCATGACGTTGTGGAAGGCAATCACGAAAACGAACTTTTGGGCCATGCTATCGAGCGTGGCTCAAAAGTTAGCTTCCTTTGTGACAACAGGCGTTCAGCCAAATTATTTCCTGACTCCTAATTGTTAATGACTGGCACGTGGCTGCAGAGTTGAGACTGCACAGGAATGAGACTGCAGTAGTCGAGCCTGCAGCAATTGAGCCGGAATGTTACCTAATTACAGCTCATCAACTTGATGGGGTAGGCAGCAAACGACATTGCATCTAATTAGTCGTCAGAAGCTACTTGGCTTCTCCGGTTGGAATCCTACTGGTGGTAGCATTTTCTACGAGGAGGCATCCGACGCAGGACAGTAACCGTCCGTGTCAGTGCTTGGTGCCACGGCAATTTGTGGGAAGAGGGCCTGGCCGTGTCACCCACCACCAGGTGCGACCCAATTACCTTGTCGGCCTAGCTTGTCCTACATGATGAACTGCTGCAAAAGAAAAAGTAGTCCGTCCTGCAGAGCCCGCGAGCCGTGCGTGTGAATCTACTGACGACAAGAAACAGGCCGAGCGACTGGCCACAGGAGCACACGGGCTTGACATTGCTGTCGAATTAGCTTTGTAGTCTCGGTGACTTCTCTTGCTGCTAGTCACATGTCGTGCAATGTAGCCACCCATCGATTGACTGCTCTCGGTGGGCTCGACTATACTTGCTTCGTGCCTCGGCATGTCATTCTCATCTTGCGCTTACAGTGCTTCCGAGGATAACTCGCACTCCCACAGACCAGGTCGCCGAAGAGGGCGCCAGCGCTGCGTTTCGATGCACGCTGCGGCGCGGCGTGGAGCAGACGGCGGCGATCGTCTGGATGCACGACGGCTACCCTGTGGGTGGCGGCGGCTCCGGCATCCTCATCGAGAACGGTGAGTTCGAGTCAGACGTGTCTGCCGAGAGCTGGTGTTCCGAGAGGCTGGCCTCCGGGATGTGCATCCTTTGCCCTACCTCCCCCCCCCCCCCGAAGGCTGTGTGCTTAGTTGTGTGCTAATGTGTGGTTCCGGCAGCAGTCATCCTTCCTCCGGATGTCGTCTTTAAGAGTGCAAGCTGATCGCTTTGTAGTGGGCATCGCTAATTGTGAGATCACACTCTGTTCGGCTTTATTTTGTCTCATTCGTGTTGCCTTCACTTTTGGTTAGTTTCGATGTTGGCTGCGTGTGGAAGTGATTCAGCAGCCCTATTGGATTCGTTTGGGGGGAAGGAACTGATGGTCCTGCCTGCTCTTTTAGCGAGTAGACATTGTTTGTACATGTTTGGGAAGATAAAGTACGGCCAACTGCAGCGTGGTAGGGGTCTGCTGTAAGTGGTTGGCATGCCCCTCTGAAGAGGCGATGTCCTCCTCTATGGCGTTCTGGCTAGGTTGATGGCTAGGCTAAGGCCTTCCTTGAAAGTTAGCCCCTTAAGCCTTAACATATTTCTGGCCCCAAGACTCTCTCCGAGCAGTTGCTCCGAATTGGGCCATCGAATAAATGCCACCTGGCAGTCTCCTATGCTGCATGCCGTGCCAGCCAAAATCCTTGCTCCGACCTTCAACGGTCAGTCATTTCCCAACTGGCAACCAGAGGGCAGCACAGCACGGTCGCTATTTCTTTTTTGCCCTCGGCCCTCTTTTCTTCTCGGTCACCCTAAAATGTTGTCGACAGATGCTTTTGCTCTGCAAGCCTGCCCGTGCTGGTGTGCATCTCACTTCCTCTGGTTCTCACTCAAGGGTGCTGACCGTTCCCCTGCTTCCGATTCCGCTGCTTTTTTTTGGGTGCCATTTACTGCTACTTCTATGTCTCTTTCTTCTTGAATTCGCTGGGCGAGATATACACCGCCGACCACCTGCCCTGCACACATGTAGCCGCTCGGTCTTTGGGTGTGCTAGCATTGAAGTCTCTCTCTCCATCATAACCTACCGCTGATGGGGGGGATATGCAGTGGTAGAGTGCAGTACCACTATACAAAATTAAACGTGACCAAACAAGTTCACCACTTCACCGAGCACCCTGTCGAGCTTCTAATCTTAGCAGCCTGCAGTTGAACACCCTGGATACGTGACACGGTGCTGAAATGCGCCATGTCGCGACCGACCGCTGCTGCCTCTGGCAGCCTCGGCGTGGCAGCTGCTTCGGTGTGAGGCGTCGTGGCCTCCAGCAGCTGCCCATAGCTGGCGCTCTGATGTGGCTCACACTGTTATACGCACGGGCTTTTTCTCACTGCTGTGCACTGTTGTGCTCCTGACGTGCCGATCGCACGGCAGGCACAAGCGGTGCTGCAAGCCGACAACTGTTTGCTTGACCAGCGAGCGAAGTCAGCCACCCGTCCTAGTCGTCTGTTGCGTGAGCTATCGCCGCGGCATGTGCCTAAAGGCAGGCACAGCTAGGAGGCTGCACTGCAGGTCGGTGGGTGGACCAGTCGGGCCTGATGCGAGCTTCCGACGAGAGCTTCGAGCCGTCGTCTCCAGGCGGCGAGGACTGAGGCACTCGCCTGCCTGTTGGCCGATGTCTGTGATGGCTGTGATGTCTGCCGTCAATGCCGGCTGTACGGTTGGTTGCCTGTAGGAACTGATGGAGGAAACACGTCGTCAATGCTCACGATTGGCTCCGTGCAAATTCGGCACCAAGGAGTCTACCAGTGTCTGGCGAGCAATGGCGCCGGCGAGGAGACGGCGCATGCCCTGCTGCGCGTGCACGAGGCGCCCGCTTGGCGGAAGCAGTCACCGTGGCCGACCGACGAACGGCGAGCCGGAAGTGGTAGTGGCAGCAATGGCCACAACACAGGTCTGTCCCGAGCTCGAAGCGGTTCGGCCGAGGCGTGTGTGCTCTCGCTTTGCAGGCGCGGGCAAGCCTTGCAGTTGACCGAATGGCGGTCGCTTTTTGCTTGCGCTTGTGATGGCCGAGAAGAGGAATAGGCTTTTTTTTGCACGAAATACTGCGCGAGGTTAGCTGGCTTGCTGCTGTTTAATATTGGCATTGCTTGCACCGTTAGTTAACTGATGTTCCGGTGCGCCCAAAGTCAGACATGCATCATTTGAGCTTGCTTGAGTAGGTCGTCAGTTCCTTATTGTCCGTTAACCATATGGTGACACGTGTTTCGGTAGGCCCGAAGCAAGCAACACTTGCTTGCCGTTCTTCTCACAGAGTGTGCGAAACGTAAGCAAGAGGCATTTGCCACAGCTGTCCGACTCCATGGCAAGGGTTAGCTGCTCATTTGTTATATAATAATAATAATAATAATTCACTTGATAAAGCGCCCTCGGAGAACTTAATCTCTCTCTAGGCGCTTTACATTCGCTGTAAAGTGAAATGCAATTGAATGGTAAGTAAAACCATGCTTGAAAAACAAACGAAATGAATAATATGGTTAGGGGTGACATGCACAGGGTCAGCATGCAAATGTGGTTAGTGGCAGCGTGCACAGTGTCAGCACGCATAAGCACATCAAGGACGAATCACAGGGACCCACTAAATGCTGTCCTAAATAGGTGTGTTTTTAAGTTCCCTTTAAATGTGGTCAGGTCAGGGGATGTTCTGACGCAGGTCGGGAGGGAGTTCCAGGCTTTGGGGCCAGTGCCGTTGGGCAGGCATAGGCTGGATTGATGCCGGCAGGTTCTACCGTCTGCCATCGACACGTGCTGTGCAGCCATGCTGCTGCTGCCATCGACACGTGCTGTGTAGCAATGCTGCTGCCTGTTACTGCTCCTGCTGGTATGCAAGCACTCTTCTTATTCTCAGGGTGCCAGGTAGCCTGTAGTCAATGGTGGTAACTGTGCTAGGCACACTCGCACCCACCCCCCTCTCCGGGGCTGCCTGTGGGCTCTGTGCATTTGGGCGACCTCCGCCTCGCCTTCCACCAGGCACACTATGACCAAGTGACAGTGAATCACCTTTGCAATTGCTAGGGAACTTAGGACAGATCAAAGTGCTTCCGGTCCAGTGGCCCTAGCTCCTCCTAATCAAGCAGCAGCCTGCTGCTGCTGTGGGACTCTGGGACTGCTGGCGGCAGGTATGGTGGCTACAGCAGGGGCTATGATAGCCTGACAACTGCAAGCGATGGTGATAGCCGTTATAATAATACACTTGATAAATGCCCTCAGAGAACTCAATCTCTTTCTAGGCGCTTTGCATTTGCTGCTAAGGGAAACACGATTGAATGATGAGTGATATCATGTTTGATAAACAAAAAGAATAACACGGTTAGGGGTGACATGCACAGGGTCAGCATGCAAGTATGGTTAGTGGCAGCACGCACAGTGTCAGCATGCATAAGCACTTGAAGGATGAATCACAAGGACCCACTAAATGCTGTCCTAAATAGGTGCGTTTTTAACTTCTTTTTAAATATGGTCAAGTCAGGGGATGTTGTGATGCAAGTCGGGAGTGAGTTTCAGGCTTTGGGAGCATACGAACTAAATGCAAGATCTCTTAAGGATTTGAAGTTTGTACAAGGTATAAGGCTATTCTGCCACTATACAAATGAGATGTTCAATCATCTAAGGTTGTTTCTATGACAATACAGTCGACTCCGCTTACAAGAATACGCTCAGGCCGGCAAATGGCCATTCTTATAGGCGAAATATTCCCACAATGGGGAGTGAGACTATATGGCTAGAGTAAATATGGGATGGAACTGCTATTCTTATGAGCAGAGTATTCCTCTATCCAATATTTTTATTCGTGGAGTCGACTAGGTAATAGTCGACTGCAATACGTCACGTGCATAGCGCCTTAAGAGAACCTAATCTCTATCCATGCATAATAACCCTGCTCTGGTCGACTGGTCGTCTGACTGGCAGCCGGTCTGAACCCCTCCCTCTTGCTGCACTCTCGGGCTTGTGCACTTGAAAAGGCCCTCGTCCCAGTTCGTACACTCGTGGTTCTGTGCTCGAAAAGTTCGTAGAAAGGGTTGGTCGTCATAGAAGGGAACACGAGGTAGCTCGTAGAGTCCTCGCTGGTCGAGCCGTCGGCAAAACAATAGAGACCTCAAGTCCAATAGCTGACCCATTCGATTTACACCCAGTGGCCATCTCGTCAGCCGTGTTTACGTAATGCCCTTGCACGATTCGCGTCGGCTGCTGGTGCCGGCTGACTCTATTTCGGCTGGACGTCACTGCCGAAAAACGTGCCCTGGTGGCCGCATCTTGGCCGCACCTTCCTTCTCGAAGCGCCGAAGCGCTGCAGCAGCACCAGTGCTTCGAGCAGCGCGTGCCAGACCGGAGGCAGCCTGCGCTCGAGCCGCCTGCCTCTGCTTGAAGCAGGCAGCCTGCGCGGCCCTGTTTCGGCATTGCTCTCACTCGGCCGGCCTCCTTTGGGTCAGCTGCATTCTTCGACTAGGGTCTGGAAGGAAGTTGAGGCGGTGCTAGCTATAAGCTGGCCTTTTCGGTTTGAGTTTCAATCAGGTTAATGGCTCTGGATGGGGTCGCTGCCTTGCTCTGCAGCCGGCGGCCGGCCGGCGGCCGACGACACTGTGGCTGCTGCCCCGAGACCGAAGCACCCTCCCCCCCTTTGCCTCGACACGCCTCCAATTAAGTCCTGCTCGGCTTTTGATTGATCACGCACCGAATGCAGCTCGGGTTCCAAGAACTTACCGAGCAGCAATTGCAGTCATCAGTTGGTGTGATAACAGCCGGAAGCACCGGTTTCAGGCTCAGGTGCAAACAGCGCCATGTCGCTTGGGCCTTTGTTAACCTTTGGCCACTCTGGATGCTTTGCCTCTGTGCTTGCTGATTAAACATCCTCTTTTTGTATAGCGACAGAAGAGCCTTTACGGCTATCACCACCGCTTGCAGTGGCGATAAAGAATCGCCCACCGCAGGAATCGAACCCACGACCTCGGGAACGAGGTCGTGAAAGCAACCACCTTACCTAGTGTGCCACCTCTGACAAATGTGTAGCAATTTGTGTGAGAAGAGGAATGTGCCAACGGGTGCGAAATTCAGAAAGGATTCAGTGTCAGGAAGGAAGACGAATTGAATATGACTCCGGAATTAAACCGCAAAAGCTCCCACACAACCGGAGACAAGAGACAACTCACCAATTTTCCTAACTGCCTATTTTTTTGGGGCGTTGAACTGTGTCCCTCTTGCATGCACTTCCGCTCGTTGCTGGCAGTAAACTTCGACCCCTGTCGCATGGTTAGTTCGCTTCGACCAGCTCGGCAGGTAGCGTTTGAAGCTGGCGTGGTGCTGTGACGTGGTTTGATTTGTGTTTCTCAGCCGTTATTTTTATGCATTATTTGTATACATGCTTAACAACACCTCCGAAAATTATGTAGCAGCTTGTTCGTGGAATGTCCCGTGGAGGGGGTAGGAAATGCCCGTGCTTCGTTCTTTCTGCACTGCCACCGCAATGTGGTAATAATATATATATATATATACATATATATATATTATCGAGAGAAAGATTTTTAACTAGTATATATATACATTAGCCGGCGGTGCCGTGTCCTGCCGGGGTCGAGCATGCTACCGGGCCTCCCGGTTCAGGAATAGGAACCACACCTATGCATGCTTCCGAGCCGGTAATGACGTGGGAGATGCAGTGCCTCCTCAAAGCCCTCCTCTCTGAGGGTGGGATGCCGAGTTCGGCCAGGCAAGCTTCATTGTCTGGCCAGCAGTTGCCGAAAGCCCCGACCACGAAGCCACGAATGGCCTTCATTGTCTGGCCACCACTGCCTACCGGTATACAGCCATGCCCAGTTTTCCCTGACCGCTGGCTACAGTTTTTCCTGACCACAATGTGGTAATATATATATATATATATATATATATATATATATATATATATATATATATATATATATATATATATATATATATATATATATAATATACAATATATACTATCCAGATGCTGTTTGATGTCTTCACTGTTTACTGCCTGCACACACACACACACGAACGCACACACGTTCAAACTACACATACTCCTATGCCTATGCAGTTTTTTCCTGACGGCAGCCTACCGACTTTGCAGTTGACGATAGCACGACGACGATGACTCTGCCACCTCCTAGCGTCAAGCAGTCGTCGTCGTCACCGGAAGTGATCGTTCGCTGGTCGGCTACCAGCAATCTGAAGAAGGCCAGTCGATCGTTTCGTGTCGAGATGAAGAACCAGTCGCTGGCAGACTGGCTGGCCGTCTTCACCGAGCTGCCCACGCACACTGTGCAAGTCACCGTCGGCAGACTCAAACCCGGTAAGGCTGACGACGAGGTATTAGGGTCAAGGCCACCGCCGGTTCGCGCCTACCTTGCCGCAGGGCTCCACAAGTCGCCTGTCGGTAGTGCACGCTTGGCAGCAGCTTTGCAGTCGTGGTTTTTGCAGCGAATGTTGTCGCTCGACCAGTTAACACCCGTTTATTGGCCGCATTGCTCGAGGTGCACTCTGGGTAGCCATGCGTGGATAAGGTGGTACTTCACAACCAATGTCGTGGGTTCGAGTCGTACTGCAGGCAATCTTTTGTTGCTATTAACTGCCAGGTGATGATGGGTGCTATTAGGGGCAGAGCCAGGATTTTCAGATTGGGGGGCAAGGTCAGGATTTTCAGGTTGGGAGCCAGCTGCACTGGTCCTGCCCATTGGGACCTGAAGAAATTTGCCCCAGGATATAGGTACTTCCCTCTGTTTTTAGGGGCTAAGAGGCCGTTGCCACCTGGCCACTGGCCTTGCCTCTGGGTGCTACGGCTCTTCTAATCCTACAGAAACAAGGCTGTTGAATCTGCCGAATTTGTCTTCTTTTTTTTTTAATCATCATGCCAATGACAGCTGCATGCCTGGAGTCTGGCTGACGCTCTTTACGCTCCTCGACTGGTAGCTCAGCCACATTTAAGTTCCACGTGTACGTCGTTGTCACCGTGACCATTTACGTCATCCAACTGCTCCCTTTTGTTGCAGGCACCGTCTACAGGTTTCGTATAGTGGCCGATTTGCTGGACGGCCGAGTGATACACGGCGCTGCAGCACGGGGCTATCGTCTGCAGCTGAGCAAGCCTAGTGGCACCACAGCAACGCCAGTGGTTCAGCCCCTGACTTCCTTTACAGCAGGTTCGTGAACTTGGCTCTCCTTTTGAAGATTTGCCCAGCGGTTTTGTTCTTCGCCCTGCATCGCTGTTCCGGGCTAACAAAACCAAACCGTGCAGGCGATGGCTGCGATCGTGGTGCTGAATTTCACACGTTCGATGTATCCTGTCCTGCTGTTTTGGCTGCCTGCCACGGTCAGCCTAACCACATTTGCATGCTGACCCTGTGCATGTCACCCCTAACCATGTTATTCATTTTGTTTGTTTTCCAAGCATGATTTTTTCTTACAATTCAATTGCATTTCCCTTTGCAGCAAATGTAAAGTGCCTAGAAAGAGAGTAAGTTCTCTGAGGGCGCTTTATCAAGTACATTATTATTATTATTAGCCGATCCATATTAAGGAAACTGGCAGCCTTATTCCCGAGTTTGCAGGTTTATATGCATCTCAAAGCATTTTTAACATATTACAAACATGTTATTTTTTTAGCTTTATATTGGAATGACTTCTATAGCGATGATTACGGAATGCACCCCGCCCTTTAGTTGGCTCGTTCAGAGACTGCACGCTTCTGCAAAGAATTAGCTTCGCTGTTGAGCACCCACTGGGCGTTTTCGTCCAGTGGGTGCTCAACAGCGGAGCTATCGGTTAGAGCAGGGAGGCGGGTTAGTGAGTTCATTTCGCAGATGCAGGATTAACTTCTGCCGCCCTTCTTTGTGTCCAGCGTGTAGGTGCTGGCCACTTGGTGCAGCGCTGGACATATCTCTCTCTCTCTCTCTCTCTCTCTCTCTCTCTCTCTCTCTCTCTCTCTCTCTCTCTCTCTCTCTCTCTCTCTCTCGACCCTTGTCCAGCTAGGTCGTCCTTTTTTCGGCTGCTTGACCACCGGGCTTCTTCCTGGTCTTCGATGGCTACCATTGGCTGTTGCTGCTGCTGCCCATACGTGTGCCTGAACAGGTGGCCGGGCCAGGGGGAGGGAGAATACTAAGTTTCTACTTCTGGATAACGAGAGCAGTGTTGTGTTGCCAACTTGAGAGCTGTGTAAACAGCTGCTGGGCTCGAGAGAGGGGACCCTCCCTGCCTCCCTAAGCGGGAGCAGAGGGCCAGGACCTGCTTTGGCTAGTTGCCGGTGCTCGAATTCGGCCCTCGGCCACCATTGGCAGCATGCCACACCGGCACAACAGCTAGCCGTTCGTGCTCGAACGGAGCCAGAGAACCGGATCGGTGCACAGCAGCCGTGCTGGCTTGTAATGATTGCAGCAAGCACAGCTCAGGCTACTCAAATCGCTTCGGCAGGTGCAGCCTCGGCTGCTGCGGTGGCTGTGGTCTGGCGGTGGTCGCTTCGGCTGCCAGCTGCCGAGTGCTCGACCCGGCCAGTAGAAGCCTTGGACTCACACGTGGTGCCATAGGTCGGCTATTCTTTAGAAAAATTAGGAGGGCCAGACTTAGGCTACCTTGCAATGTCATAGCCACACGTGTTTCGAAAAATACGCAAGTCTACCAGTTTAAGGTGTTCTCTTTTCTTCCGCCCACGCACGAGTCTATCCTTCTAGACAGGTTGTGAGCTTGGGGTTGTGGATTTTCGCATGTGCGTGCACTTTTTAATGTCTGTAACACCACAAAGCTATGAAGACTATGTGGGTGTTAGAGTTTTGTATAGCACACTCACAGCCTAAGTGACTTTTGGTACACATTCGGCAGCCAACAGACTTCGTCTCATGCAGCAAAGAGAAACTGGGAAGCATTGCAGAGTCAGGAGAGCAGCTGAGGTTGTGAATAGCATGGAAGTAGCAGCTCAGGACCGCTGAAAAGGATGAGCCATCGTCGGCAGCAGGAGAGTAGTTGTCGTTGTGTAAGAATCGTGTAAGAATTGTGGAAGCGAGTTCCACAGTCTAGGACCTGCAGAGCTAAAGCTTCTGTCGCCAACGGTCTTTAAGCGGAGGAATGGGACAGCTAATTTATTGTCCACACAGTACCTGAGAGCGTGAAGAGGCTGAAGCTGATGCAGCAGTTCAGCCTAGGTACGAAGGAGCCAAGCCGTGGCTGGCCTTGTGGGTCAGCGTAAGAACTTTGCTCTGTATCTGTTGATCAACCGGCAGTTATCCTAGCTCTTTTAGCAAAGGAGACACGTGATCAAACCTCTGGGACTTGAAAACTAGCATTGCAGCCACATTCATAGCCAGCTGCAGTAGCCTATTTGCCTTTTTTGGTAGCCCAGCCAAAAGGGAATTACAATAATCAAGCCGAGACAGAACGAAGGAGATCGTTAATTTTTTGCAAGCCACCGTGGAAGACAGCTCCTAACCTTATATAGGGATCGGACGCGATGGCTTGCTGTAGAAGCAGTCTTCTGAATGAAGCGTTTAAAATTTAGGCAGCTGTCGAAACCACACCTAAATTTCGAGCACGTGGTGGTGGTCGCACAACAGTGTCACCTATTAGAAGAGCAAAACACTTGTTGCTGTGTTAGCATGCCTTTATCTATCTTCTTTCTTTGCCTGTCTCTGTCTTTAATTTGTTCCTCACTGTACTCGCTGTGTGCATCTATCCATTAAGAGTCTGGCAACATGAGGTTCTTGCAACTGTTTGACTTGCAGGAAACATATTTGCACTCGTCCATCTCTGCCTTGCAAGCTTTCCAATGCTGCTGTATTGCAGGTGACCAAGGCATTGGTGTCAACGAATGGAGGTCATCCGTCACAAGTCTTTTAAAACAGTCGCGTGCCTCAGCTACACCGACGAAGCCACCTTCAGAGGGTGAGCAGTCACATGGCCATCTGCAGCTGTTACCATTCCATCAGCAGTGTTTGCTTCATATCATATAGCTTGTGAGCCAACATGGCCTAGCTGCTTGCATAGTAGGCCGTGGTTTTGTATCTCTCTCACATTATATCTCAGTCCGCGTCTCTATCTGTACCTTCTAAACTCTATTCTTATATTGTTCTCTAACGATTCTTCAGCAGCCAGTTAATTGTCTCTCACATTTTAGATCTTCGAAGCGCTCTTTCGAAGTGCTTCCAGTGCCCCTTGCACACGTGTTTGTATTCCAAACATGTGTTTATGTGGGTGTTTGTCGGTGTGTCCTTGCTCACGTGTAGTTTGTAAACATGCCAGTTCTTGCCTGCTCGTGCCTGCCCACGATAGCTCACGTGCCACTGGCATGTGGCGCAGGTTTTAGTCTTTTGTCCCTGCCCTGTTCCGTTAGTACTTGCTCTGAGGGCACGACTAGTCTACTCGAGCATCGGCAGAGTGAAGGGTGGACTTTAGATGTTTTTTAGAGAGTTTTATGCAAGGCCTCAATGCTTGTTCGTTCTTCACGGCTCTTTTAAGTGTGTGGAGAAACGTTGGTGTTTATGTAAAGCACATGCCTCCAGGTGACTGAGCTAGATGCGACCTCATACTTCGATCTGCCATCAACCTTAAGCTGTGTCAATACCGGCCAACTTATTTAGTCGAGACACCACAGAAAGTCAGGCTACATCATCAGTTTTACAAGTAAGGGGTGGGGGCTGGTTGCTGAGGGAAGGATCGGAGTCTCGAGGGCCAGGTTCGAGAAATTAGCCGGGCTGTCTACCTCTTGGCAGTTGATCAGAGACTTTGGAGGCAGCCGACCAATCAAGAACAGACCCGAAAAGCAACACGAGTGCTACTTAAATAAATTCGTTTCGTAGGAAGACCAGTCGATGGCACGGCAAGAGTTCAGAATAAAGGAATTTATTGACAAAGAAAGCTGCCTATAGAAGGAATGCAGCTAAATTTTCCATGATTGGTATGTAAGCAAACATAGATGGCAGCAGATACGTGTCCGAGGGTAGCCACAGCTCCATTTCCATTTGCCACCAAGCGAGAAACTTCCGACCTCTGCACTTCCTAGATCACTCTTTTTGCCAGATGAGAGCAAATATGCCTGCAACAGCCCGACGACGAGGCTAGTTGCGACTTTGAACTTTTACACTGCAGGATGACTGGTTAGGCACTCGATAGCACTCGAGACAAGTTCGCCAGTGTAGACACAACTTTAGGGTTGATGAAAAAGAAAGTGCTGATCAATAAAGGGCTGCCGTCGGTAGTACACGTTCACCAAAGGTCTCTCGAGTGAGCCGACTGAGTGGTCGTTACAGCTGAGTTCCCTGCCCTGCGGTCTTGCATCGTCGGCTTCAAAGGAGAGACAGCCAGGCACCAGGCAGCATTTGCTGTGCAGGCATTCCGAAGGCTGCACATGTGTTTTCCAGCTCAGCTTGCTGTGCTCAGCTGACAGTAAATGATTGCTGCTGCCGGCCCTTGGCAGGGCGGCTGCTTGCCATGTGATGTGTGGCAGCTGGCACTGGTGCTGCTGCACAACTGAGCATCCACTGTGCTCGATCACTGACTGGCAGGTCTAGTGGTCGGCTAAACTGCCTTTGATCTCGTGCCACGAGCTGCCTGTCGGGCTTGTGTCTGCCCTATCCACCGGCCACCACTACCACTCTCTGCTTGCTCTGCCAGTTCATCTACTGCAGGCCGTGGCAAATCACCTGATTGTAACTATTAAAGCTAGGGCAATGAGATTGGCTCTGCTGGGCCCACACGACACTTGATCTTGTTGTTATTCCCCTGTACAATCGGTTGTGTCCTGTCAATGTGTCGCCCTGCATTCATCGGCACAGATCAGGCTGCCTCCCCCCCCCCCCGTTGTGCACATATCTGATTGCTGCCTTGCAGCCTGTCCCACACCACCGATGCTGAACTGCTCACAGCTTGATCTCGAGGCAGCCTCGACTACTGCCCTTAGCACTGCTCTCAAATAATTGCCCACTGTGTCATAGCACCCTGAGAGGCTGCTGATGCAAGAGCCATCGTTTGCAGCCGTGCCCTTACGATCTATTTGATTGCTGATGGTCTCTTTATTGGAGTGCACCGAGCGTTACTCCTTGCTAGCTTGGCAGTACTGTTGGTGAACATTCTTTGCTACTTATGTAGATAGTATAGAAACTTGAATCGTCAGGCCATCCGTGTGTACAGTCAAGTTTGTTTGAGGCTTTTGTGAGCTCGTTCCCTGCTGAGACGTTTGCATTCGCTACCGAAACAGTTCACTCTGTTGCTGGCAGGATATCGGACAAGCGGTTCTGCTGACCCTTCTCTTGGTTATCGTGTAAGAATTTCTCACTCCGGAATTCTGCTTGCTAGAGCTAGGCCTAATCCTCAGACTGCCACCCCATCAGCTCGTGGATGAATCGACGACACGACGGCCAGGCCAGATTCGTGCTTGAATTATTGCCTGCAGCACACACATGCACACCATTTGGGTATTGGTGCAGTGTCGACCATTAAAGTAAAAAGTAAAGGTTAACTGATTCAGCAGCCTCATTTATATAGCGACAGAGGAGCCTTAAAGGCTACCACTCCTTTTGCAATAAAGGATTGTCGGCTGTAGGACCCAAACGCATGACCTGCCTGGCTCGTGAAGTTTCGAGCACCCGAGCCCTTAGGCTAAACCTGATGTATGTGCTCTACGTGGTGCCACAGGTGCACAAGCCGAGCAGCTCTGTCTTTTCAGACTTAAATCTGCACAGCTTTGCTGCGCAGATGCGCTGCCTGACTTCGTGTGTGCACGGTGTCCTGCATTCCTGAACTCAACGGATGTGATCGACGGGATCTTTCTTTTGCTGTTGCTGCTGCCGCTGCTGCTAGGACCTCATCGCAGCGCTGTGGCAGCCGGTGTCGAGCAAGCAGTCACGAGCCCCTCTCTCGCTTGTCGCTTGCAGCTGGGATCATCATGCCGCCGCCAAAGCCCACTATAAAACAAATCGGGGAGACGAGCGTCCTTGTTCAGTGGACGCAGTCTTTCCAAGGCATGCCCATAACATTCTACAGAATTCAGTACAAGGACACGGACTCTGGCGGCAGACGTGGTCAAGGTGCCCAATGGGTCACTGCGGACCACGACGTCAAACCTCCGGCTACGCAGTACGAACTGTCGGGCCTGAGGCCAGGTATGCTGTTTGCCTGCTGCCTGCCTTCGCCGGCTCGTTCGATTCGGCCTCGGCCTGCGTGTCGTCATCTTGCTGCTACAGCAGGAAGCTTGCCGTCGGAAAAAAAGATGTGCACCCGTGATGTGCCATGGGTGGGTCAAACTTTGCCCATTTGCGGGGCTGCCAGCTGAGAAGAGTCTAAATGCCGCCAGCCACGCCCTTTCATCTAGGTCCCGAGGCCCGAGTCTGTATGCCGATGTATTTTCAGAATTTTTTTTCACATTTCCACAATATTCTCGCATTTTGCTGGTAGCCTGTGGAGCGAGTACTATCAAGCTATTCATCAAATCGCCACGCCCATCGTCGTTTATCACCCTTGTCTTCTTTGCCAACCAACCATCGTGTATGGCTTTAAGAGGCAGCTTTCACTGGACCCCGTTCAGCTGTGCTGGACCCATAAAGGTCAGCAAAGTTTGTTAACTGCTGTTCGAAGGTACACATTGGTCAGCCACGCTGTGTTATGGGGGGGGGGTAGAGGCAGTGGCCAGCCATGCAACTCGGCTGGCCACTGCCTCTGAGCTAGCCAAGGCGTTCTGGTGAGCTTTCACTTACTCGAAGTAGCACCAGTATGACAAGGGTAACGTCCACTCAGCATGCATGCGTGAGTTAAACTATCTTCTTTCTCACCCACCCTCTCCATCCTCTACCCTTCCTTCTCTTCCTCCTTCTCCTCCTCCTTCCTCGTTCTCTCCTCCTTCCTCCTTCCTCCTTCCTCCTCACGCATCTGTCCTTGCCTACCTTTCCATTTACCAGGCCGAATGACAGTGCCTTTTCGGCCTGTTCGATGCTCAGTTTGGTGTTGGTTATTCGAATCGTCCCTGACCCATTGCTGACTCTAGAAAACACTGTCAAGGCCTTCGCGATGCCTCCACTTATGCAGCCGCTGCCGTGGGTTATCAGGTGTACTCACAGACCTGGGTTTGGTTTTCTTGGTTTGTTTTCTTGTTTTCTCGTTTCTTCGTTCTCGGTGTCGAACTCCTAATGAGTTTCTCTTTAACGACCTTCGAAAAATTATTTGACATACCTTAGGTATAGAACTGCAGGCTAAGGCCTGCTTAGCAGACATTTGACTCTGCATATCGGCCAATCTCCTTAAGCTAAGCAAAGATGAAGCCGAATTTATCTCGGTAAATCCTGCATGTACGGCTGTGATAGAGGCTTTGCTCTTTTAGTTGGCAGAGCTGCAGTGCGACTCTCATCGAATACGCGTAGGTACCATGTCCTCTTTTAGGACTGCTTGAAGTTTGGATATTGTATTTAGAAGGCAGCCCCCCACTACTAGTCGTCATGCTCGACCCCTATTCAGGATTAAGGAATACTTACAGTGGTGGCTGGCTAGAGATCTTGCCAGCTCCCTGGTTTGGTACGATTGCACTACTGATATTTAGTGGTGCCAGTGGCTACCGACAAGATAGCCACTAAGCCTCTACCTTGGATGATGAATATATATATATATATATATATATATATATATGTATATGTATATATATATATGTATATGTATAATATGTATATGTATATGTGTGTGTATGTATGTATGTATGTATGTATGTATGTATGTATGTATGTATGTATGTATGTATGTATGTATGTATGTATATATATATATATATATATACCCGCCAGTTTGCTTGGCGAATCCAAGAAATTCAGTCGTGTGGCTCCTTTGCTAAAGGAGCTGTGATGGCTCCCTGTTGATAAACGAATAGAGCAGCATTACTCCGATGAACAAGGCCACTAATTGGGTCTTACACACCTAGCTGCTGCATCAGTTCAGCATTGTCATGGCCTCACATCCTTTCAGGACAATTAATCAAGCTGTTCTATTTTTTTGCCAAAAGACCTTTGGTGACAGAAACTTTTGGAGGCACAAGACTGTGGAGCTTACTTCCACAATTTATTCTTACGCAGCGACATCGTTTCTCCTGTTGCCAGCTCTGCCGAATCTTTTCTCGACGTCCCACGCTGGTACTTCCATGCTACTTAGTTTCTGCACGGCCCTTATTCAACCATGCTTCTCTCTCACCTTCCCTATTTTGCTTGAGACGAAATTTGTTGGCTATCGTGTGCACACGGAAAGTCACCCAGGCTTTGAGTGTGCTATGGAAATCTCTCCAGCATAGCACCGGCTCAGTTGCTGTTGTGTTGTTGACTTTCGGAGATACGTATATGCATTCAGGCATACATGCATACATACATACATACATACATACATACATACATACATGCATGCATGCATGCATGCATACATACATCATGCACGCATACATGCATGCATGCACGCGTGCATGCACGCATGCATACATACATGTATGTGTGTATGCATGTGTGCATGCATGCATGTATGCATGAATGCACGCACACACACACATACATACATACACACACACACATACATTTACACACACATACATACACACACACACACATACATACATATGTTCGTACACACACAAACTTTAGGTTAACTAAGTAATTTCATCCTCTTAGTCCGATTTTCTGCATCATGAAACTAGCAGGTACAAATGGTACCTGCCTGTCTAGCTCGTACCCACAGCTTTTGCATAAGGCAGTTGCCTATGAGTTATCTTAGATGGGCTATCGAAAGGTTATCTTTGACCAGAATGCGTTTTTCAAGCATGAGGCTCGTCCTTGAAGGGTTATGGTTATAGGACACATCGGGGGGGGGGGGGGGGTTGGCCATCGTGTTCGGTCACGAAATGGGTAGCAGTATTTCTAGGTGCTTTTATTCAGTGCTTCATTTTGGCAGTCTTCGGCTTTTATTGCATTGAGTTTCGACCTTAATGGTAGACTGAAGGGCCGTGCAGCGCTTTTCTTTTTGTTGTTTTTGCCTTGGTGGCAAGCATACACGAGTCGTAAGTCGAAGAATGGCTTAAGATGAATCGAAGAAAACAGGACTCACTTGCTGCATTCTGAGATGCAGCCGATGGCCCGTGGGCAGCAGCCAGTCGGGCAACAGCCGGTGGCCTCGGATGCATGCTTGTGGCTAGAAATTTTCAAGCTGCCCTAACCATTTAGGGTAGTTGAACCTTGATCTTGCCCGGAGGGGCCAATCATGGCCGTTGCTGAAGTGGCATGCTTGGCAGCAGGCTCCGTGACAAGGGAGTCGGCGGCCTGCAGTTTGGCCTGCCTGCCGTGGGCCGCTGTCGCGGCCCGTAGCTCCTCTCGCCACTGGGCCGGTGGCCACTGGCATCGGCCCAGGCGGTGGCCACTGGTAACTGCGTGCTGCTCCCCGGCCAATGTAGCTCTCTTCTGCTTGTGCCTTGCAGGCGGGTCCTACAAGTTCCGCTTGGCAGCCGTCTACGTAAATCGCGACAACAGGGTCAGCGAAGCCACCGACCGCGTGCATTTGGCCGGCAGCGGAGGCATTCGCTCGAGCAGTGGCAGTGGCCGCCGCCTGCCGCCGCAGCTCGTGCCACGCCTCACGCATCTGCTGTCGCAAGCGGCTGGGCAGATGTTCCTCAGCTGGGAGTATCTCACCGACCCTGCTCCGATCGACGGCTTTGTCGTGCAGGCGAGTGCGATCAACGAGGCGCGGCCTCCAGCCGGCAGGGGGCGCGGCTGCTGGCGATTGCTCGCTCGCGTTGCTTTGCGTAGCTGCCGCTGTCACTTTTATGTCGCTCGCGACGACTCGGTCATGCCGAGGAACCGGGGTGACCGACGGCTGACAGCCGACTTGCCGTTCCCACGCTTGGCTAGCACTCCCGTTGCGAGGCCCTCGATCGACCGGCAACATTAGTCGGTCAGCAGCTGCTCATGCAGCTTCGTGGCTTCAGTCAGTTGCAACCACCGACAGCCGTTCTTTGGTGCCGTCCTGCTAGTCTTAGCGATGATTGCTGAACGAGCACGGTAGCCTGTTCTTCAATGTGCGGCGCTTTGTTGCCACTGGAGACAGACAAGAGGTGCGAGAGCGCCGGTGCGTGCACATACACAGTGCGCACGCGCTCGCTCGAGCACGCCCGAGTGCACATGCACTCACGGGCACTCATGCATTCGCATTCTTGCTCACTTTCGAACACATTTTCGCCTGGGTCTCAGCCCACGAGGTAAGGTGCTTGCTCCTCTTCACGACCGAGGTCGTGAAGAGTTCGATCCCTGCAGTGGGCGATCCTATATTGCCTACTTCAAGCGGTGACGATAGCCGTTAAGTTTAGGCGCAGTTCTGCCTCTATAAAAATGAGGCTGCTGAATCAAAGCTTGGTGCCGATGCAGTGGTATCTTCCTACATGGCCCAACCAACCAATGTTCCCAGTACAATGATTGATGTTTATGCACTGTGAAATCGTGTGCGTAAATGAAATGCAAGAAAAGTGCAGCTGCTGCAATTGTGCAAGGAGGCACTTTCAATTCGAGAGTCGTGTCAAGTCACCTTACCCCCTGCTCTGACGCAGAGTTCATCTCACCGACTGCCCATCGATAACCCTAGATCTCAGCCCTCTAGTTGGCAAGGCACTAGCTGCACTTCCTCTGCTGTCGCCCGCGCGTGGAATGGAGTGAGTACGTTGTACAGCACGTGCCTTTCGGCGGTTCAGCTGCTGTCGGGGAGAAACCAGTTTACTTGCTGGGCTAAGCTGGTCGCTGCGTCCAGACTGAGCACACTCGATAGTTTAGCTTTGTCGACACTGCCACTTGCGGTGCCCTGATGCCGTCTTGGTGAGCTCGTCACGCTCTGTCGTTTGCAGTACATGCCCGTCGAGTCGCATCCTCGCCTGTGGCACGAGAGTCGCGTGGCCGGCTTCAACTCGCGCAACTGGGAGCTGCGCGGACTGCTGCCCAACACCTCCTACCAGGTGTGCGTTCGGAGCGAGAATGCCGCCGGCAGGAGCCCGTGCAGCAACACGCTCATGCGCACCACCAAAGGTAGCTGCTGCATGCGCCCCGGGCGACGTGTCGAGGGCACTGCTGCTGCTGCGCTCAGGTCGCTCGAGGAGGAGAGGTTTGTGTGTGTGAGTGCGCGCGTGCGTGCATGTGTGTGTGCGTGAGCACCTGCTGCTGCGTGAAGCACCAGGCACCGCTCGTCCTAGTCCGGCCTCCCAATTCTGCATTGGCTACATTGGCCTGGTGCCACTCAGCTCCTCGTGACTGAGCCACTGGTTCTCGTCGACTCTCGCCCTCTCACGTGCTACTCGAATCTCGCGCATGGCAGGTGGCCTGGTAGCGATGACGCGACAGCTGCGCGGCCTGCTTAGGCTAATGTCACACGGGACTGCTTGCCATGGGCCATGACTGTGAGGCCGGTGATGTTCTGATGCTAGCATAGCCTAGGTGTGGGTCATTCTCCGGTGATGAGCATCTTGTGGCTGTCTGTAGTGCCTCCTGTTTGTTGATTGGAAGCGTTGAGTTTTTCGGGTTTTATGAGTTTTTTGGAGAAGGCTGCAGCAACCGCCCGAGCAGGTGGAGTGGCAGCTGTGACGCTAGGAGTTGTTGTTGTCGTGATGCCTCTTTGTGGGCCATGCCGTGACTGAGTGAATGACCAGATGCACGCGTGCACTTGCATGCGTGTGCGTGCGATTGCGCGCCCATAGGCGAGCGCAGGAGTGAGAAACGACCGGGGTCCTGTTGCAGCCACCTCGGTCTGGCCATCAGCGGTCGTCCCTGACGATCGCCACTGACGATTGTTGATGCACGAGCACGCATGCTCGGTCGCAGTGCATCCGTGCCCTCCGTGTCACGTGGGCCGTGCTTGCCACGAGCTGCTTTTCCTTTCAGCCGAATCGACCGCCAGCTCGTTCGACGATGTGCTGGCCATAATGAACCAGCCCAATCGTGGCCCGGCACCGGCTCAGACGCCCCACGCGCCTCAGGGGACGAGCGGCTTAGGCGACGGCGGGCGGCCGAGTGACGAGGACTATCAGCCGGCGACGCGAGGCCGCACCTCGCAGCAGCCCGACGAGCTGCTCTATATGGTCGTCGGTGTGGTGGCCGGCGCCATGCTGCTCACCCTCGTCGTCTTCATCGTCGCTTGCGTGCGCCGGCAGCTGGTGCAGAAGCGCTGCCTCACCAACTTGCCGCCGCCGACAGCGGGTATGTGGGCCAACTAGGCCGGCCCTGTGCCATGCGCGTATGTGAATGTTATGCGGTGGGGGAGCACTGTGTATGTCTTGTGTGTGTGTGTGTGTGTGTGTGTGTGTGTGTGTGTGTGTGTGTGTGTCTGTGTAAATGAATAAATTTAATTAATGTAATTTATTTGTATAGCTCCTTAAGAGAACTTATTCGGCTACCTCACATATGCCCATGTGTATCGAGCCCACGATCTTGGTCAGCTGCATTCACTTTGACCTTGGTCGGGGCGAACACCCTAACCACTGGGCCAAACTAGCAAGGCACCTACCCCTTCTAAACTGCTCTCGTGCCAGTCTCAGGCCTCAACCGCTTGTCTGATCTCGTGTCTTTCTGTGGTGGCCGAGAGTTTTGCATGTGAATTCACTGTATGCCTCGCAGGCCTGCCGTTATCTTCTGCGTCTCGAATAGCACTCCTGCAGAACATAGTACTCTAGTAGAACATCAGCAGAATGCATAGCACTCCAGCAGAATGCCACCTGCAGTAGCAGCAGCTGCTGACAGTGGCTGGAAAGTCCACAGTCATAAGCTCATTCGCTAGCAGTGCTGTTTTTCTGCTACTTAATCATTCAGGCTGAAAACCTTCGTCGGGATTTATGAATCACATCCTTGTGCTCGACAGGCTACTTAATCATTCAGGCTGAAAGCCTTCGTCAGGATTTATGAATCACATCCTTGTGCCCGACAGGCTGTGAGTGTGAGCGATCGGTGCACTCAATCAGCTGATTGCATGCATTTGGCATGACACATGCATGTCAGCGACTGACTAGTAGTGGTGTGGAGGTTATAGTATCCCCCACCCACCCCCACCCCACCCCCCCAGTTGTCACTGGTACGGCAGCCAATAGCCTAGGTGCTTAAGATGGACAGGCTGCCGATACACGACTAACGACTGAGTGTGGGCATTCAGTCACTGTGCTCCGGAAGCTTGTGGGTCTACAGATCCACTTTGTTGATCTGTCAGAGACATTAAGGACTTTCAAGGCTTGCCGGAGATGCTAGTAGCCGGTCATTGTGGTCAGTGATCGATTGCTCGGGTGGGCACTGCAGAGCAAGCAACCGGTGCAGCCAGTTGGGTGCGATCACATTTGGAAACCCCAGGTGTTAATCTACCCACCAGAAGCCGGCATTTGTCAATGAGTGTAACTCAGTAGTATGGTGGGTGATGGAGAGGGTCACGGTCAAACCACTAGCGTATCGATACGCTGGCACATGCTCTTCAGACAGCGATCGAGTCTAGCCAGCCGGACGATGGGTAGTCAATTGGGGGGGGGGGGGATTTCGCAAGCTCACAGCCAACGAGTTCTGCAGTGCCTACCAAAATACAGGCCACTCCAAGCTGCTGCTGCTTTTGTGCAGGTTCTCTTTAAATTTGTTCCATTGCCTGGAGCACTTTGTAAAACAATGCCTACAAAAGGTGCACTATGTAATGGGTTAGCACGAAAATATGAAATGAATTAGCATCGGATGTGCCTGCAGCAGGACTCCCACCAGGAGCTAATAATTGGAAACTTGCTGCATTCAGCATGTTGGCCACTTTATAATAATAATAATAATAATATTGCACTTGATAAAGCGCCCTCAGATAACTTAATCACTTTCTAGGCGCTTTACATTTGCTGCAAAGTGATATGCAATTGAATAGTAAGTAAAATCATGCTTGAAAAACAAACAAAATGAATAATATGGTTAGGGGTGACATGCACAGGGTCAGCATGCAAATGTGGTTAGTGGCAGCATGCACAGTGTCAGCACGCATAAGCACATCAAGGACGAATCACAGGGACCCACTAAATGCTGTCCTAAATAGGTGTGTTTTTAAGTTTCTTTTAAATGTGGTCAGGTCATGGGATGTTCTGACGCAGGTCGGGAGGGAGTTCCAGGCTTTGATAGCATACGAGCTGAATGCACGGTCTCCAAAGGATTTAAGGTTTGTACGAGGTATTTCCAGACTGTTGGACTCCGAAAAGCGGGTGGTACGATGCTTGGCCTGATGGGGTAGTATATCTGAAAGATAGGCTGGAGCCATAGAACGAAGAGACCTAAAAGTGAGCGACAAAACCTTGAAGTCAATCCGTTGCTTGACTGGTAGCCAGTGCAGGTCGGCGAGAAGTGGAGTAATGTGGCAACTGCGACGCTCACGACAGACAAGCCTAGCTGCAGAGTTTTGCACCAGCTGCAATCGCCTGATCGCACATGCTGGTAGGCCAGTAAGCACTTTGCTGGTGGCACTCCTTTGTTTGTTTTTCTTCAAGTGTGCTGACCGTTCTCGGCTTGTCCTTCTCTCGGCATTTGCAAGTGCCCATACCTCCATGCATCACTGTTGGAACTCTGCCATGCAAACTCTATTGGTGCAAGTAGATATCTCTGTGTGTGTGTGTGTGTGTGTGTGTGTGTGTGTGTGTGTACAGTGTGTAAATATGTAAATATTTGTAATGCTCGACGGATTCCTGCACTGTTGCTGGCAATACCTCGTTCTTAACCGTGTTCCTGCCACGCAGATATTGTATCGTGACCCCTTCTGTTTAGCTGCTAGCCAAGCCTGTGTGCATGACACCAAACGAAATTGGCTCTACGCAAGTACTTTTGAAGTTCTTGCTATGCTGTTAGGTTCTGGCAATGCTCCCTATGTGTCCATGCCTATCCCATTACTCATCTATGTTCCCTTTTAACCTCTGTCCTACCGACGGCTTCACGCGATGCCTGTGTTGGCTCCTTTTAGTTGATGCAATTTTTTTGCCAACCTGTTCCAGTGTTGCTTCAGGCTCACTGTCAGCTGCTGTGAGAGCAGATGCTTCGTGTACATTATGCGCGTCATCAGCACAAGAAGTCTTATCCAAACATTGTCATCATTGTAGGAGAGAAAGATGACACTAGCACAGGCATCAGAACGTCCCAGAGGACCTTCACCGACGCCTCGAGGCTTATCTTTAATGATGTCCTTCAGCAGAAAGACAAGCCACCACCAGAAAGACGGTTTTCACCAGTGCCCGGCCTCCTATCTTTGTCATCTGATGTGGCACAGTACAATGGCCAGACCGAGCTTCTTGACAGCCCTGCCAAGCAAACTAACTGTTCGGTGAACAGCAAATGCGACCTCTTGCCTGAGGTGCCGGTCAAGTATCAATGCTTGCTGAATGAATCTTCGAAGGACAGGAGCCAGTCTAAGGTACTCATCCTTGCATTTACAGCGTATTCGTGTCGGTTCAGAGCTTGATCCTGTGAGTGCATGCCATTTGAGCTGCCTTAGGTAGCCATCGATATTGCTCGATCCAACAGCTCCTCGTAAGATAAACGACGTCCTTGTAAGATAAGCGTCTATGCCATTCTTGGGAGTTTAGAGCCTTTTAAGAAGCTTCTGTCTCACTGTCAGAACATGCTGGGCAGCTGATTGCAGCAATAGAAGCAGCCAGCGTAAGGGCGATATCCACGCAAGAACCTTTTCGCACTGTCACTCCCTCCGGTGTGTGGAATGAAAATGCCCGAAATGGGAATTCAAATTCTGCAAGTGAAGACTCAGTAAAAACAATCGACGTTCGTTGAATGCAACCGCCATTGCTGAAAGCTGGTGCCTCATCTCAAGCTTGCCTCGAGGCACCAGGGGCTCAAAGGGCGGTCGTCCGAGTGCATCCACCTTCGTCCGTCTGCAAGAACTAAGAGAACCGCGCTGTCCGGTCGATCTCTCTTACCGCAAGGCAATGCAGCCACGCCCGTCCCACGCTCGCAAGCCCGTGGCACGTGACCATGTGGCACGTGGCTCGGCAGTCGTGGCGCTGGCTGCCCACGTCAAACCGCGAGAGATGAGTGCCCGGTGCGCCCCCTGCCGGCAGAGGCACGGAGGGAGCGCAGCCGTTCGTCTCGTAGATTAAAAGTGCGACACTCCCACGGAGCATCTCTTGCCGCCTGTCTGCTGCTGTGAGCTCAGGGCGCTCTCGTCGCTGTCGCTGCCGTCGGTGCTTCACTCTCGCCGGGCGATTCCCTGCACGTCCCCTCCCCCCCCCCCCCCCCCCCCCCCCCCCCCCCCCCGAGGTCCTCGACCATATATGCGCATGCATCCGCTGCAGGAGGAAGGCTTTGCGTCGGACGACGGCCGCGGGCTCGGCGCGTCGGCCTCGAGCAGCCTGTCCAAGAGACTGAGCGCATACGGCTGCGCCGAAGGCGACACTGATGCTCCGTCTGCACGTCCACTCACCACTGCCGGTGAGAGTGCCAGTCTGCCCCAGACCCTCATCTGCCGTCTGCCCCAGACCCTCACGAGCAGCCCTCGACGTTCGTAGGCATCTCGGCATGCCGTCACCATCTCCAGACCGAATTTTGATCTGGCACAGCCGGTAGAAGGCAAACTCCTCGATCGGTCATTCTTTAGGTGGTTGCAGTCCGAGCCGCAGCGCTGCTTATAGCAGCGACGGAGAAGAGGAGGACGACGACAACGACGATGGCGTCGATTGCTCGTCATTGCCTCGCTCGCCTCAGTCTGGCTTGCCCGAGCTGGCTGCTGAGGCAGAGAGCAGCTCCTCGGACGGCTGCGAGCGCTCCGAGCAAGCGACAATGCAGCGTAGACGCTCTCTTGACTCGCTGCCTGCCACCACTTGTCTTCGAGCTCCTTCGCCGACCGATCCGCCGCGGCAGCAGCAGCAGCCTAGCGGAGGAAGAGTCGACGGCCTCCGGGTGGACGGCAGGCCCTGCAAGCAGGTTGTGACTGGCTACGGAGGTGACCGACCAATCAGCAAGCAGGACTCGGCCGGTAAGGAGGCATTTGCTGCTGATCGTCCGGGCCACTTCATTTTAGGGCCCCACCCCCTCCCAGTGCAGGAGCTTATTTCTGAGAGCGAACTGTACTCTGCCTTGGCGGTCGACTCTCTCTCTCTCTCTCTCTCTCTCTCTCTCTCTCTCTCTCTCTCTCTCTCTCTATATATATATATATATATATATATATATATATATATATATATATATATATATATATATATATATATATATATACATATATATATATATATATATATACATATATATATATATATATATATATATATATATGATCCCAAAATGTTATACATCCTGAGAATCAAGATGATATCATTACTTCAAATATTTCTGCTTTTCAATCTCCTAGCCAAAAAAGAATTAACCAGAACATAAAATTCGCAGAGGTAGCAATATTGGTAGCAAGTGGTGTATACGGTCACCTTATTTTGTTCACCAGGCACAAATAGCATTCGAAACGAACTTGTTTTGCCATTTCGAAGCAACTTTCCAGCCACCGATACGGTCGCCATTTGCGAAAGATACAATCAGAGCACTGAAAATAAGATTTACTTGACGTGCCAATTATCCCCTCTTTAAAAATGCCTCTTAACGGCTGTGTCGGGCATTTTCACTGTATTCATTAAAGGTTCGAAGCATGCAAAAGTTGTGCATTTACCCATCCGTGGGCCAATCACATAAATGCTGCATACAATTGATGATCGGTTGTCATTAACCGCTTAGCAACATTTTTGGATAAATGAGGAATTTAAATATTTTTTGAAACAGTTTCTTAGGTAACTCACTTAGTGTGCTATAGCTTGTAATAAGTAAAACTTTCACCTCTTATCTCACCTGACACTTTGTTTTACCCGAACATTATTATGATTTTGGCATCTCTGCTGTCTGCCAAGACTTTGACAAGTTTTTACGGTGCTATATTTCTTTTTCATCAGAAATCGTAGTTGAGTTATTACTTTAAGTGCACCGTCAATTTCTGTCTTAGCCTCGAATCATGTCAGTACTGCATCTACTTTCGCAAAGCCAGTTGTCTAAAACCTTGAAAATTCCCGAAGAAGTCCCTAACGCGATCGTTGAGATGCATTTTTTCTAAGGAAAAGCGAATACTTAGTGCACCCGCTAAATCTTAATTCCACTTGTTATGATGGGGCAGCCAAAAACTATCCTTTGAAAACCGCAGCTGTTTCTAAACCTGCCCCAGCATCTAAACTAGTTTATTTTGCCTGTTGTTTGTTCTCAGGAAGTGAACCGAGGTTGCAGCAAGCATAATTTGCTACGCTTATTGCTTCCTCTTATTAATCCTGCATTGAGGGATCATTTATTTGGGACCTTGGTATAGTTAAACACAACACTGCCATTCTTGAAGTTTAGCCTTGATTCCCGGGCCTTGGGTGTGTATATTTTTGGGCAAACACTGATAGATGTGTGTATAATATGTGTATATATATATGTGTGTGTGTGTGTGTGTGTGTGTGTGTGTGTGTGTGTGTGTGTGTGTGTGTGTGTGTGTGTGTGTGTGTGTGTGTGTGTGTGTGTGTGTTTGAACGTGTGTGAGGTTTGCTGTATGCCTTAGCGTTTACCAAGACCTATAGTGCTGCTACAATCTCTGCAAAGCTGCTGAGCAACCGGGTACACACTATGTTTGGACGATCGATATCATAATATCTGCAATCGCTCGACCGTGCTGCGTGGCTGAGGTTTTCGATGATGTTTCCTTTTTGTTTGAAATCTATGTTTTGTAATCTTGCTGGCTGGCCATCGATGTCTGTGCTTTCAAGCGCTATTGCAAGTCCGCTGTTGCTGTAAATGTATGGATCTTTGTGACCCGTGGCTCGATCTGATTTTTCTGTACAGAATCTCGACCTTTTGGCTGAAGTTTTGCAAGCTCATCTGTGGCAGAGTCTCTTGAAGCATTTTTGTTCTCGTTGACCTCCAGCTGCACTTCAACTAGAGTCTCCTCACTGCAGTCGTGCGAGTCCGTGTTTCTGCAGATTTCTGGAGCTGCTTCTGCTGGGTATGCATGCAGAGACCTATTCCCACTATGCAATGTCTCTCAGAGGCAGTTGGATAGGCACAGCCACGACAGTCATTCTTTTTGCAAAAGTGCATATGTAAAGGCAGATCTTGAATTTTTTGGCATTTTTTTGATGAAGATAATCTGGAAACGAGTACAATCCTTTGCTTTGCAAGGGATATTTATTGTAATCTCAATCCCATGTGCTACTTTTTTCATCCAACTTTTTTTTGTTTTTTGATGCATGTCAGTGTAGCCGTTGGTCAAGCAATTTTTGTAAGCCGTAGAGTAAAGCTGAAGTGCAGTGCAGTCGAAACAGTGCTCGGCAGCTGCACTTGTGTCACAGTTCACATGATGCTGCAAATCATTATCTCATCGTTTGTTAAAAGCTCTATTGAAAATTAAATTATTTTAATAGTTCTTCCTGTAGGATACTGGCTGCCGAGTATACTTTGTACTCCAGCATCAAGATGTGTCTCATTCATTTAGCAAGGACAGATGTCAAAGCACTAATGCAATCATATGATGGATAATGTACTTCATCCTGCTGGCTTATCATTCCTAACGTGTAAGCCTTTTTCTGTAGAAGGACTTGTGCTCACAGACAAGTCTCACGCGGCTTTTGTTTTTACACTTTACTGTCTGTTAAGTCACGCCTTACTACCAAAGTTTTCAAAATTCGGAAGTTTGAACATATTTATAGTCGATAACATGAATCCGAACCAATTTGATTGTAATAAAATCCTTAGTCATATGAACTCGAAAGAATCTAATAGAACTTTCACCAGTAGCATAAGTAACAAAAGATTCTGTTTGAATGTAGTACCAAAACCTATTTTTACAACCACCGCAGCGATTGTAATATACTTGCGGCCCAGTTTGTGTATATAAGAAAAATTATAATCGGTGTTCTCAAATTAAGTGAGATATTTGTGATCTGTGCAAATGCCAATCGAGCGCCCTTCTCGCAGTATGCATTTCTTGGTAATAATAATGTCTTTTGCTTAGCGCTTTAAGAGAACCTATATCTCTATGCAGGTGCTTTACAACTCGATTCGAGAGAATCAATAACTGATAGTTGATGAAAAGTAAAATATCTTGCTGAGACAAACATGCAGAAGCGAAAAACAGAATCACAACTACCGCTGGATAGTGGGATCCCCGCCGCTAGCAACACTCACTCAATCGTGCACAAGCAAATAAAGTGCACAGAATAAATGAGGGATCATATCGCCGTTGCCCTTAGTCACGACATGCACAGTTTTCTAATAAACAATCACATAAAAGGATAAATAACTCACTTGGCCAGAGGCTGTGTGGAACAGATAGGTTTTCAGCTGGTCTTTTGATTTCGTCAAATCAGAAAATGATTGACGCTGTCAGTCGATCGTGCTGAGCTCCAGGCTTCCGGAGCATAGAAACAGAAGGCAAGATTTCCGAGAGATTTAAAGTTACTTAGAGGCGAAACTAACAACCGGTGCCGAAAGAGAGCTGGCTGAGCGACAGGAGGCCTCAATTGAAACTAATTTATAGATAATGCTGATAGGCCGGAGCCAGAGAATAGAGGGACCTAATAGTGAGTGATAGGATCTAGAAGTCAGCTTGATTGACAGCCAGTCCAGACTTGTGAGAAGTGTTGTAATGTGGCAGGTGCGATGTCGTTTACGACAGATAGCCGTTGAGTTTTGCACCAACTGTAAGCGTTTTATTGCAGGGCACGAAGACCTACAAGTAGTGAGCTCAGGAATTTTAGTCGGTATGTCACGAATGTGTGGTCCAGCTCGTTGTCTAAGCGAGCCCGGATTTCGTCAATGCTGCCTAGGTGAAAGTGGGCAGACATGACTATGGGGCTGATGTGATCAGCTTAGCGGTTGCTCACTCTGGGTGAACGGCAGATGTGGTGCAGAAGCGTATTCAACTGGCTCGATAGCTTTCGGTGTAGCCCTTGCCCAAGGATCGAGACAGACGACGTCTTTCGAGATCTGATCTCGTGATGAAAACGGGTGGCTGGCATATCGTCGCGCGAGCCTTACAGCGCTTCCGTCCTCACTGCCACTGTGGGGGGGCCACTCCCGTGCACACACTGGCGAGGACACACTCGAGCTTTCAAAAGCACTGGACACGTGCTCGTGCTTACCCACTCGTCAGGGTAACTCAGCCGGAGTAGTAGTGAGCAGGGTCACGAGGCCTTAACCGAGCCAGCGAGGAGCTGCGAGCGAAGGGCGGTCGACATGAGCGAAAGAGCGCTCAAAGCTTTAGCATGGCTTTACGAGTAACAGAAATGTCTCGACGATTCTCGCGTCCTCGCTGATCTTGTGCGCCTGCTCGTGCCTCCGAAGGACCGGCACCGAATGACGAGCCGACTAAGCACCGAAGGCTGCTGCAAGATTCCAAGCTGAAATACTGCAAATGTGGCCAACCGCTACGGAGCCATTTCTGTTTCGTGCGGTTAGTAGACTTGCTCAGCAAATCTAGGAACGTGTCAAAACTTCCGTTCAGGCCAAAAAACTTTTTGCGACTGATAGCGACCTGCCTTTCCTATCGTATGCGGCAGGTACTTCCGGGGCTGTACACCCACAGCCCAATGTACTTATCGACGTAAGTGCCTCCTTACGTGCGAAGCTGGATTGACTTTCTGAAATTGCTTGTAATGTGTTTTCAGTCGGTGACCTCTATCTCCTGCTAATCTCCTGTAAGAAACTGCATCGAGCTAACTCTCGGCCACAAACCTTTTGAAATCACTCTAACCACCACTACCTGGCACACAGCACCGTATGGCTCGTTGAAAGTAGTCTGCAGCAGATTGTCGGGCCTCTGCGTAAAAGCACCTAAAACGGGTGCACGGAAATGCAGCCTTTTCGCAGATTCGTAAAAATCCCTACTCCATCTTCACAGCTCGCACTCAATAAATTTATTCGAGTTTGAAACAAATATTGATTAAATGCTTCTTCAGTTAAGACTAAGTTTCAAGGAGCCCACTAAGTTGGTGAGCCGTAAACCCTAGCTACCGGTCGTGACTAGTTGGCTGGTATCGCCGTATAGTATAAGTAGTTTCTCAGAGGTGCAACCAAGGGTAATCTCTCCTAAGGGGCCAATCGCGCGCACGAATTTAAGTACATAACTCGGAGATGTAGATTTATACAGCGAGTTTTAATATGGAAATGCAGATATATAATTTATATTTATGTAATTCATTTTTATAGCACCCTAAAAGAACTGATTCTCTACCCAGACGCTTATCTTATGCCGCAGGACTCGATCCCACGACCTCGGCCGTTAAGGCGAGCGCCGTGACCTCCGTCGCTAATTAAAGACGAGCATCTGAACCCCTGGACTAAACCAGGGTGCATGTGAATGTGGCAGAACCGTTAGCCGGATTGACTTAGCGCTACGACACCGCCGACGAATGTAGAGAGTAGCGCTAGAGAGACCGAATATGTCTCAGTGGTGGTACTCAGCAACTCCATCAAGAGTGGCTCCAATAAAAATAATAATAAGCATGCCAACATTTGCATAGCGTTCTAAGTGAAGCCGCGTTTCTAGCCATTTACAAATGCCGGACAGGTAACGCATCAACTAATAGGTGATAATAAAGTGCACTACTTCTGCACGCGCAAGCACATAAATAGCAGCTCGGTAGAGAGAGCATAATATGTGAGAAGTGAGTGGGCTTTTGCTTTAAATATCGTCAACTCGGCGGATATGGTGCCAGTCGGTAGCGAGCTCCCGGCTTCCGGAGCATAGGAGCTGAAGGCGCGATCTCCGAAGGACTAGAAATTTTTTAGTGAGACCAGTCTAAAAAAATACGAGAGTCAGACAAGCGGGCTCTACCATGGGAAGCCTGAGGAGTATGCGTTTCAAATTGTAAATAAGCGGGCGCAAGGGAATGGAAGGACCAACACTCGTGACTTTTCCGGCCAGATTGTTCTAGCGCTAAGATTCACTATGCCTAATAAATGAGCTAGCAGCAAAAAATAGTTGCGTCTTGCGTCACACACAGAGTATTATTGACTAAAAGTGCATTGTGCACTCGGTTAATCTTCTGAAATATTCATTAAATAATTCTAAGAATAAAATCAACTTTGCTATCAGTCCGCTGCCAAGTTTGTCACGAAATGAGTGTCGGTCGTCTGAGTTGTCTCCTCTCGCGAAGTTGGCTGCTGTAGCGAAGCGATTCTGCGAGGCTCTTGTACGCGGATGTTAAATGAAGAAAGTTTGCCCAAGAGCTTATGGGACCAGCTAGCGGATAAAAATCGAAGGTTTGCACAGCTAGTGAGCTCTAGCAGCTCTCAACGGCCACCGGTCGTTGAGGGCCATACGGAGAAGGTGAATGGGCCACGGCCCGCGAATTTAGACTGCGACGGCTTCGCTGACGGCAGCCACCCTGAGGTACATTTGCACTTGTGCCAGGTGATCTACATAGTATTTATATTGGCTGCGCCGCCTCCAAATCCGTCTAAAGTGGCTGCCAGCTTTTTTCTAGCGGTCCAAGTGTGGGCTCTCGACGTATTTAAGGCAACTGTAACGATTATTCGAGAGTATAAAAACCGCAGAGCCGCAACCGTCGGAACCAAATGTCGCTTCGTGTGAAGATCGCGTCATTGTTGCCGCACTGGTTACATTTGAGTAACACCAGAGAAGCGGTGTCGCCGGGAATGATCGACTTCTATTAAACGGTAGAACGAACTCGCGCGTCCGCTTCGAACTCGATTGAGAATACGAATGAGGCCACTAGAATACGAATAAGGTCACAAAGATCTAGCATTGCGCTAGAGGATGGCCCTACGACAAGAAGAAAGAACCTCGCCTTACTGATGCTAGGTTTAGGCGGCAGCAAACGTCGTCCGGGTGACCAACTGGTATTATGAAACGCTCTGCAAAGGTTCTGATCTCTAGAAAATCCATAGTCTGCGATGGTCTTCGTAATTTCAGAGGCACGCGCCTGCTATAGCCGACCCATAATGAAGCCGCGTTGTGCAGATCAAAGTTGAAAGAAGTTGGAGTGCCGCTTCATTGGCGAACCCACTTTCTTTGTTGCTGATCGCCGAAATATTCGGTGCCCTAAGGCAAGGTTACATCAGATAAGAGTACCCACAAAAACGTGTCCACTCTTTGAAGGAATGCCCTGAGTTGCCAAAGTCGTGTAAGGCTTGCATGACCCATTCCGAAGCAAAAGATGCACTAAGGAGGGACCTCAACTCAGGGAGTACTCCTAGAGATCTTTGACGAAGTATACCGATATATGCAGCAGTTTCTGCGAGGTACTTTTGGCCTCACTAGCTACTTGCTCAATGCATCATTACGAACTCCTCATTGAACATCGATTAGGTTATTGCCAATGGCTACGACCGTGTGGTCTTTGTTGGCACATTTCTTTGTTTAACTCCTTTGATTGCTGTGTGCAGACTGATGACGGCTACAACGAGTTCCAGTCGCATTTTGGGTAGGGACGACCTTATTTCATCCACAACAAGCCTAGTATAACTTGGGGAAAGATCCGTGGCTGGATTAAACTAGATCGTAAGCTTGGGGATGTGGGCCAGACTACACTCTTGGGCCCACATCCCCCGAGGCCGACTCGAAGGGCTTACTCAGTGGCTTTCTAGGATCATCTCTACAGCCCTCATGTGGACAAGGTCAAGCTTGACTCTCTACTTGGCTTAATCCTGGTGTGCCTTCGTGGCTCAATCAGATGAAAAGGCCCATGTTGACTGCAGTACTGATGTCAATGCCTAAGTTAACGGTTTCTGCTGAAGTTGTAGCAATCATCCGCCCATGATCTCTGTCCTTTGTTGTTCACTCTTGCTCTTGTTTGCGTCAGGTTTGAAAAAGGTGCTTTGAGAACGATTGGATTCGTGATAGGAAATCAATACAAATAAAGCCAGACATTGCCTGAATGGTCAAGCTGATTGGCAAACTGATGACACCAAGTAATGATATTCACCTAGCTTGGAAAAGTTGAAAAAGCCTTAGATTGGCATCGTGGCATATGATGGGCACAGCTGGTGCTCCACAGTGAACCTCTACTCCTGAACGGTGGTACTAGTTGTCAGAGCATTATTTTGCAGGAAAATGCACTGTCGCGACTACCTCATACTTTTTTGGCAGCACTCTTGGCTTTTTATAAACCTAGCTCTTTCAACGAAGTTATGCAATCATTTTTCAATGCCGTGTTTCCATTCCTCAGCAGGAGCTGGATTTTTGTATTGCTGCTGATGCTGAGAATGATGATGATGATGGAGATGCTCGTGCTCCCGCCACATGGTTATCACATTTCACGGTCGTGCACGGCCGCATACCAGCTGCTTACAGCTAACCCGTTAAGCTAAACAATGTCCTGTGAAACCTTAGAGAATCCGATGAAATCGCGACATTCGAGCAGGCTCTGCTGACCTAGTTAGCTTTCATACTCCTTCTTCATTCATTTCCTATGTAAATCGTGGATATCGGGGCTTGCTGACATCTCCACTTCGAGTCCACAAGTTCGAGAGATCGATTTCTTCTGACAATAGAATGTTATGAACAATGTTGTTACGGTCTTGATTTTAGCCACATAGTCGCAACGTGCTCAGTACCGCACTGAGGGCGAGATGAATAGCACTCCGGTGCACACATGCGCAACACGCAGGCACAATGCATGTGCACTCACACAGTGAGCACGTATGCGAAACTTTTGCCTGGTCACTGTAGGCAACCTGCATGCAAATTGTGATGCTGTGAATGAATGGGTCACTTGATCTCGGCAATGTGGACAGCAGCAGCTTTCCACACAGTTCTTGCTACACTTTTGGCGTTGTGTCTTGCCACTGCCATCGGTCGGGGCCATTTTTTCCAGGATGCCGAGCCAGTGACGTTTTCTAGCTTTCGAGTGGCAGATCAGGAGGAATTCGACTATGCGGGGCTTCTTGGCAGTGACTCGCTGCCGCAGCCCCTCGGTAGCGCATGCAGGCACACTGCACGGCCTCCTTCGGATGTCGACGGCAACGACGACGACGATTCGAGTGATCTCTCGGCCTTGCTGGAAGACATTGAGGCAGTGTGCACGACCACCACCAGCACTAGCTGCACGTCGCCTTCAAGTGACACCGAGAAAGAAGTGGTGGTTCTGGAGACGCTGCAGCTCACCTTCAATGTGGTCGATCCAGAACAGGAGATCAGAGAGAGCCTCAAGCTACGCAACAGCTCCTCGAGCGTCCTAGTGTTCAAGGTACTAGCAGTGCTCGTGGTGGCAATAGTGAGCTCTCTGCTTCCGGCAGGCCTTCGAACTACCGAGTTTATCTACGCCACGCCTCGGTGTATTTTGTAGAACTTGACCCTGTCCAGACCATTCTTACGTGGCTTAAGTTGTGGAGTACTCGAGCTCCTTAGAAATCGGACCTCCAGCACTTCAGCCTTTATTAGACCCCGGCTACACCTGAGCACACAACGTGGCTAGACATCACAATGAACCTCCCCCTACTGACCCCCTACCCTTCGAGGGACAGGCTACCGAGCTTTGATACATCTGTTGATCCTTGCCCCCCTCCAACTAGAACTGGCTGGCTGGGCAGCTGCGTTTCGGACGTGTGAATTCAGTGCTTGTGCAGTCTGCTCTCTGGCGTTGGGCAAAGCCTGACGACTCGCGAGCTGCAGATGATGGATGTAACAGCCTGGCGGTGCAGGAAACGGCCTGAGCAACTCGAGAGCAAATGGTGTGGGTGTGTGTGTGCTCGACTCAGGCATTATGTTTATACAAGAAAATACTCTGCAGGGGGAAAACACCAGAAAGACAGCATTAAACTGACACCTTGGGGAATGACAACTTATTTTGAGAGTTTATAGTATAATCTGTGTATAGGGTGTGTGCGTGTGTGCATGCGTGCATGCCTATCGGTGTGTGCTTATGTATTCGTCTCTAACTCCGAAAAAGCATGAATGCAGAGTACGAGGCTGAGTTTCTCAATTACATGCAAGGCGTGAGTGGCCTTCAGTTCCCTTACGTAGTAGCTGTCGTCATCTCACGCAATGAAAAACTGAATGAACCACACCTGAGTCAGGACGGCAGTGAAGGAAGTATGTGACATTAAAGAAGCAGTGGAGATGGCTGTTAAAGGAAAGTTGTATGTCAGCTACAAAAGAGGCATCGTTTGGCAGGAATTGTGTGAGTACCATGGTATAGAACCTACAGACCTAAAGATTCTGCTGCCACAGTCTTTTGAATGAAATATAGTTCATTTGTATAGCGCCCTAAGAGAACTTAATCTCTATTCAGGCGCTTCACACATGCCTCGGGGCTCGAGCCCACGACCTCAGCCAGACCTTGGTCGGGGCGAGCACCTTAACCGCTGGACCAAACCAAACCAAAGCTGCAGCTAATTTATTGTTCCGAAAGGATGTTGTAGAAGATTATTTAGATGTGGAGAGGCCTGGCTTTGTGAGAGAGGCCGAAGGTTATGCTCTATGTATGATCCTGCTATTTGAATGTCGTTAGTTGCTACACACAGAGAGGGTCCGCTTGCTTCTTTGGAACGAGTTCTTGTGCTGCTATACTCGGACCGCATGCCTTCAAGCCTGAAGCCTTGATGCAATATATGCTGCTGTGTTAAAGCTCTGATGCTGATAGTCTGTGAGATGCCTTGCTAGTATAATTTTGTGTGCGTGTACTCCTCAGACGAAATGAAGCCTCAATCGCTTTCAGTCTAGCACTCGCTACAAAAATGATGCACTGTAGCAAAGCAGTTAAGGAACTGCTCAGGCATTGTCATCACTCACACGAGTTGCACTATAAAACAAAACAATGTCGCCATCTCTCCCTGGACAATAATTATATTTTGTCTATGTTCTTTTCGACTAGCCAGATTTCTTTATGTTTTAGTTGAGGGTTCAATAAAGCATGCAACTTTGATTTGCGTATTTTACTGGTCAACGGGCCCATCAAAGACAAGTGACCTTTCTAATGGGCTGGCATCTTTTCTGTAGAATCAATAAGTAAGTCTCGCCTGCAATTTTGCTTTGTCAATAACTCCACAAAGCTGCAGAGGCAAAGTTGATGATGCACTGGAGAGCTTTCTATAGGGCATTCAAAGTCCAAGTGGCTGTCTGCAAGCATACTGTAGCCAACAGACTCCTCGCAAAGAGCAGATAAAGTGATTAGCAAAGTTAGATCAAGTGGCAGTCGAGGATGTAAGTAGCATGAAACTAGCAGCAAATGACGGTTGGGAAGGATATGCGTGATTTTATAGTAGAAGAGAAGACTCGTATAATAAGAATTGTGAGATTAATTAGCTGATATTTAATGTTTGATAAGCAAAGGATTTTTGACATCAGCCTCCGAATTCTGACCTCCACAACATTTGGTCTTGGGGTGTGCATTCGTTCTGGGCTGGCAAAAACTGCACTGAGTCCTTATCCCTCTCGGCGCGATATTGCTGCCAATTCTCAACGCTTAAAAGACACTTATACGGCCTGAGTTCGGGCCGATGAGCCGTTTTTTATCCTGTGACCCACTCACTGCAAGCTGCACTTCCTTTAAGGTCTCGCATGGCGACCTTGTCGAACCGTGTGACCTTGTAGATTAAGACCACAAACCCCTACCTCTTCGATGCTCAGCCGTCGGTCGGTTTTCTGTATCCTGGTGAAGCACTAGTTGCCACGGCTACGCTACACGAAGGTAAGCTTTTCAATCCTTGTCTTGAAGTTTGCTGCAACTCTAGCGACTTCTGCCTAAGGGGAAGTTTGTGATTATCACATTATCATCCTCTTGACATGTACTGTCATTGAACTCCTCGGAGGAAATTCTGCCTCCAAAAAATGTTTCGGTTAAGTTATATTATTTTGTATTGTATTACATTTATTATTATTATCATTATTTTTTATTATTGTATATAGTATTACATTAATGTTGTAAATTATTCATGTTAAGCAGTTTTCGAGTATAGGGGCTAGTTTGCAGCAATGTCGCACCACCACCATAAGCAGTTTCTTACTCACAGTTCGACCAGTTTACCGAAACAAGCAGTAAATTTACTGGTCCAGGTGACGTCAGTAGATGTTAATCTACCTACATCCATATTAGGACAAGGATGCCGGCGTGAGCTGACTATTTAGTCTTGGTGTGCACATTTGTTCTTGGCTGACAAAAACTGCAGTTCTTCTGCTAGAGTCCTTATCACTCTCGGTGCGAGATTGTCGCTATTTCTCGAGTTCAACAAACTCTCGTATGGCCCGAATTCGAGCCGCCGAACCGTTTTTCATCCTGTGACTCACACACTGATCTTCTGGCTAAAATTAGAAAGCAATATGAACAAAGCAGAGATTCGATACAAAAAGAAATTCGAATACTTGGTGAATAATTATGACCTATTAAATTACCTCTAATTCACCATTGCATTGTCAAAAAGTGCTATTCTATGCATTTTTACTGTTGGAGTGAGATTGATTATTAAAATGCTAATTGCCTCACTTGCTTTATTTATTTGTTTATTAGCTGGCATGTTGTCCTAATACTATCAAACCCTTCCGACAGCCATCTGCGTAATAGCACCACCTGCTCGTAAGCATCCATTTCGTTTGGTCTCAGTTTAGAGCTATTAATTAATATTAACATGCTAAAATGCTTGCTGCCAAAATGCCTTGAGATGAACTGGTTGATCTTTGCCGATCTCCCACGGCCGGCGTCTGGTTACCGGTGAATGCATTTTTCAGCTATGCTAATGTGGTTTTTATAAATATAAATTAATTGTTTACATCAGACTCAGTAATTCAGTTTATCAGCTGCAAGGTTCACGTCTGAGTCTCGCACAGACACACAAACACACACACACACACACACACACAAACACGCCAGCGCATGCAGATGAAGCTATAACTATTAGTAACAGTTACTAGGAAACGGCTGTGCCTCAGCAGGCCGTGAACGAGCCTAAAGCTTCACTGAAACATTGAATGCGCTTAGCCGAGCAAGGAAACTAAGGGTCAGACTCGGCAGTCCGATTTTATGCTGCTGCTGCCCTGTAAATTCGTACCTCTTGTAACCCCAGAAATAGGGTGCTTGCGATGAACTATGACCAACCGCGAGCTAAAACTTTCTTTAGCTTTCCAAAACGAAGTCACGCGGTTCTCTCGATCCGGTAAAGCATTAGCGTTTGTTACCTGCCGAGTTGGTAAGCCCACCGCAAATATCACGACCCCCTGACCTTCCGCCGGACAGAGGCTGGTGCTTGTGGGCAGGTGATGCTGTTACAAACAGGGTGTGTGGCTTCCACGTTCTGTCTGTGCTCGGATACAAACGCGGCGATCCTAATGGAGCTAGTCTCAGCCGACTCGCGACCGATACTGGCAATTGCTGAAACATGTATCACGGCTAGCTAGCTAGCTACTCGTAGGTGCTGCACCGATGCAAGCCGGTATGCCCCAGTACCTCAGCATAGCAAGTCCATATACATTGCGAGAAAAGTTTAAATGTCAGGGTTGAAGGGTTACATATGTTCAACAGCGGCAATGGCGTACACTTATGGCTCAGTGGCCTAGAGCTCAAATCAGCTCAAATATCTAGACCAACTTCAAAAACACAACTGACTGCCTATTTTATGACGTCAGCGTATATGCTGCCTCGGCCGTAGATGATTGTATCGTCAGTTCATGGCAATTACAATTCAGGAACCGCAAATACTGAATATCACTCATAGTCTGGCTGATTAAGTTTGCGGCTGTTTCAAAGCTCAGGTCACGATAGTGCTTTTTCAAAGCTCAGGTCACGGTGGCGCCGTGCTTGCAGTATGTTTGCCGACTTGTTTTCCACAGCAGCTCACTTGGCTTTGTGGTGAGCAAGGGTCATTACCTTTGAGCATTTAGAAAGGCATCGTTTCGTGCAAAGCACTAAAAGTAATTGCACTCGGGCCATCCACGCTGACGGAAACAATCGTTAACTAGGCTGAACAAGCAGAGCAAAGCCAGATGAAAGCCGTCGGCTCGAAAGAATTGAGTCTCGTGCACTTGACGCTAAAAAGAAAGATATTCTTTCGGGACTGAGGCAAAGTTATGAAGCCCCTGCATCGCGGCCAAGCGCAGGGAGCGGTGCTTCCAAACAGCCGGAAGTGAACGCTTTTGGATTAGCCCTGCACGTGATATCGAAGTCGACTGCTCGGTGCTCTCCTCACCCGGATTGAAACGACGAGCAAGACTGGGCCCGAGGAAATCCTTCCAAGCAACCCGTGACCCGCCGCTACCAGCCAATGTGCAACCGAAAATGGTTTCAGCGGCATACCTTGAAGTGCCGACGAGGGAACCGCTGCCTGCGTTGCTGCTGCACACGAATCGTAGCTCTGTTCTGCCTTCAGGCTCCAGGCCACAGGTCGCTTTTCACCGTCCTCACGCATTTCCCCGACATTCTCGTTTGTGCCCTACTCTTAGTCACCAGTTCCTAGATAACTATGCCTAAACCTCCCGGGGGGGGGAGGGAGGGAGGGAGGGATTGGATGCTCCTTTTCTTGACTGCAGCCATTATCCAAGTGTTGGCTTGGCGCAGTTGACGTGATATTCTCTATGCAATGAATATATGTACAACAGATGCATATCCGTGCCGAATTTGTAGTCGCATAGTTAGATTTACTACAGTTGTGTGTGTCGGAGGTTATTCTGAAAGGAAGTAATAGTAATATTGATAAAAAAAAGTGCAAAAAGTGCCCTAAGGGACCTCAATCTCTTTCTAGGCGCTTCACTTGGGCTGGAGAGGAAGCCGTCGATTCGCTAGTAACAACATGCACAATTTCATCATTCGTAAGCACTCAAAAGACAACTGACAAGATCTGAGCAAATGTTGTGAGGAACATGTGGATATTTAGCTTAATTTTAGATGTGGTCTCTGCAGGGGATATTGTGACGTCCATTGGCAGAAAGCTCCATGCCTTGGGAGCATGCGTACTCAGGATACAGTCTCCCAAGGATTTGAAGTTGGTTATGTGCACAGCTAAACGACATGTGAGAAGAAACTCGAGTCAGAAGAACAGCGGTTGTTTCGATGCGAGGCTTTAGGAGGAAATATATCCAATTGGTAGACCGAACCAAGAGGATGAAGGGATCTAAAAGTGGGTTCGAGAACCTTAGAACTTTGAAGTCGACGCTCTGCCTCGCGAGAAACTAGTGCAGATCGGAGAGAAATGGTTTAATGTGGAAGCTGTCACGTTCTTGACAGACAAGCTCGGCTGCAAAGTTTTGCACCCACTGTAAGCGGCTTACTGCGCAGACATTAAGACCTGCCAGCAGCGAGCTACAGCCGTCTAGATGGGATGCTTGACTTTGATCTGTATTTTTCTGCAAGGCCGATTCTTTGCAATGTTACGGAGCTTCAAGCTTCAAGGCAAAGTACGACAGGAACGGGCATCGTTCTCCTTTTTTCCTTAAGTATATAGTTGCATCTAGTGTTTTTGCTGGTGGTTTTATTTCCATATTTGCTTTAATGTGTGCTGTCATTTTTCCATGTTTGCATATTAACTAATTAATACAAAATAAATATAATTCACATTTGTCTAGCACCCTAGGATAACTTAATCTCTATCCAGGCGTTGTACATATGCTGAAGGGTTCAAGCCCACCAACTTGGTCCTTAAAGGCTAGCACATCACCCGTTCGCCAAACCAGGCGCATATGTACCAAGTAGGTACATATGCGCCTGCTGCCTTGGCTCCCCGCCGAGTTCAAGATCCGGATAGCTGCTGCTGACGAAATCTTTTAAGATTTATCGGACTTCTGAGGTCATTTGCTATGTAAAGCCTTCATGCAGCAATTGCTAACTACTGTTCCGTGCAGTTTTCTACCTGCAAAGCAGGTTGATATTGGTTGCCTGCGATGAGCTGCCATCCGACGGCGCTTTGTGCTCTTCGTCTTGACAAGGTGTCGACGTGTCACACGAAAGATTTCTCGTGTCGGCGGCCACCATGCCGGACTACATTCACGTCGAATACCTGAGAAGTTCGGCCCTGTGTGAACTGTGGAAGTGCATGGACGAAAAGCACGTCGTCACTGAGAGGTGAGAGCTCCGGTGCACGCAAATGCTTTTCAGCAAGCAAGCGAGTGAGCCGCTTTCGTCTAAATGAGAGTTTTCTAGCTCCGAGTGTCCTCTCGGTACTTAATTTTCCTAGCCGAATGCATGCAGCGCTCTTTAAAGTCTGGGTAGCAAGCTGCGTCTGTAATAGCTGTCTTAGTTTTCTGTACTTGACTCGATGCCAGCTAACCATAAGCCTAGCCGAAGTGTGTGCAAAGTGTCATTGCTTCTAGCCTTGTCCACATCTAAAACGCTTGTCGCGCGACCTTCCTTTCCCCTTTTTGTAGCTTCTACTTTTCCTATTCGCCCCCTCAGCCTTGTAGTTCGGTTAGGCCATTTTGCTCCTATTTTGTAGAAAAGCAGCCGTGAGTAGGTTCTCCAGTCTCGAACAACCGAGGGCTTCCAGCCGGCACGCAGTTCATTACTGAGTTAAAAGCGAACTAAAAGAGCCTCGTTTTTTCTTTAAAGCTGGTCGGATTGTTTTGAATTTAATCCGACGTTTATTTGGCAGCCGCTGATGAGCCGTCAGCTGGCATCGGCAGGAGTAAACAACTAAACACTCCTCCGGGTTAGACGTGAGATGCCCAGCTTTAAAGTGTGCCGAGCCCCAGTGTAGGGTATCGGCATTGAGCTTAACTAGTTCATTTGGTCCGAGAAAAAACATTCCGACAATGTCAGTACTCAACCCGTCGTCTGAAAGGAAAAGATTCATCTATTTTTAAAATATCTTACCTCGACTTCAATCTTTGCAACGAGCACTGTCAAGTCGATGACTGGCCTGTAATGCTATGAGTTGGGCTAGCTTTTGAACTTCGTCGTACCATTACAACCAGCCGATGGACGCAGCTCCCTCGATTGTGTTCAGTGGCAGGTCAGCTCAGTGCCCATTGAGTTCTCCTCTTGCCTTTAGCACCGCTCGGACGCGGTTCGAGGCCACGCCGTTTTTTTACGCAGCATCGGTGTTCGGTTTCCGACTTGATTGAAATCAGCCAAAGCGAGTGCATGTTTGCAGGGTCCCGTGTTTCGTTAGCGGCAAATTCAGGCAGCGGAGCCAACACCTGGCAGCAGCCTTTGGCCGACGCTCGCGAGCAGCGCCGGTTTCCGCCCTTGGCCCAGAGAGCAGCTACCAGCCAACTGCTGTCGATGCCCGTCGATTCGTAGTCGAGGCTGCTACAGCAGTCGGCAAGCACGCTCGCCCGGCCGGCGGCAGCGGCGGTTGCGAGCGCTGCTGCACCGGGGCCGATGCAGCCGCCGCTGTCCCCACTGAGCGAGAGGAGCAGGCTTCGCCAGCTGCGAGCAGATCCCTGCCGACTGGCGAAGGCCTCAGCGATGCCTCGATGGACCATCTCGGGCAGCCGGATGCATCGGATGTTGTGACCAACTTCAACGATAACGCAAATTTACGAGGTACTCGCAGCAGACTGCATACGGCTTACGAAGGGCACTCGGATTCGTCGTCGGTGCAGGCGCGCGCTTGTGCGCTTGATTTCTTTTTGGTGGCGGCGTGGGTCAGTGCCAGAGGCGACAGCACTCATGCTTCTCGAGGAGTGTCCGCCCTCTTGTTTTTCGATGGCTGCATCATACGCTTCAAGTTAGTGACTGCCGGCGCTCTCTCTTCGTCCCTCTCTCTCCCTCCCTCCCTCTCTCTCTCTCCCTCTCTCCCTCTCTCTCACTCCACAGAGTCAGCATTGCTTCGGGTATACAACGACCTACTTAGGAATGCAGACATGGGTAGAGTGTCTCTTCTTGTTTTGCTCGATCTTTCGGCAGCTTTTGATACCATCGATCACAAAGTACTTCTAGAGCGCCTCTCATCTCGCCTGGGCATCACTGGCACTGCTCTGCAGTGGTTTCAGGTCCTATCTCAGTGGGAGACTCCAGAGTGTTGATGTGAATGGACAAAGATCATCTGAAGTACCTCTAAAATATGGAGTACCTCAGGGCTCTGTGCTAGGTCCGGTCCTTTTCACCGTCTATACTCTCCCTCTCGCTGATGTGATTGCCAAGCACAATCTAGGCTTTCACTTCTATGCGGATGACACTCAGTTGTACCTTTGCTTTGATCCCTCCCAGCCTTCGAGCACCTCAAATTCTCTCAACTCACTTGCTGCATGCATTGATGACATCCGATCATGGATGGCAGCAAATTTTCTAAAACTAAACGATGATAAAAACTAACTTACTAGTTATGGGCAAACCTAGTGTTATTCAGAAATTGGAAAGGCTGACTTTCAAAATTGGCTCTGCCAGCATATCTCCAGTTGCATCAGCTCGAAATCTAGGTGTCATATTCCAAAGCGACCTCTCGTTAGACGACCACATCAGCTCCACAGTCAAATCAGCCTATTTTCAGCTTCATAACATTGCTAAAATTAGGGCTTGTTTAGATAAGGATACCACGTCCAAGTTGGTCCATGCATTCGTGACATCTCGTCTCGACTTCTGCAACTCACTGCTTACTGGCCTACCAGCATGTGCGATCAGGCGATTGCAGCTGGTGCAAAACTCTGCAGCTAGGCTTGTCTGCCGTGAGCGTCGCAGTTGCCACATTACTCCACCCTTCTCGCCGACCTGCACTGGTTACCAGTCAAGCAACGGATTGACTTCAAGGTTTTGTCGCTCACTTTTAGGTCTCTTCATTCTATGGCTCCAGCCTATCTTTCAGAGATACTACCCCATCAGGCAAAGCATCGTACCACTCGCTTTTCGGAATCCAACAGTCTAGAAATACCTCGTACAAACCTTAAATCCTTTGGGAGACCGTGCATTTAGCTCGTATGCTCCCACAGCCTGGAACTCCCTCCCGACCTGCATCAGAACATCCCCTGACCTGACCACATTTAAAAGAAACTTAAAAACATACCTATTTAGGACAGCATTTAGTGGGTCCTTGTGATTCGTCCTCGATGTGCTTATGCGTGCTGACACTGTTCATGCTGCCACTAACCACATTTGCATGCTGACCCAGTGCATGTAACCCCTAACCATGTTATTCATTTTGTTTGTTTTTCAAGCATGATTTTACTTACTATTCTATTGCGTATCACTTTGCAGCAAATGTAAAGCGCCTAGAAAGAGATTAAGTTCTCTGAGGGCGCTTTATCAAGTGCAATATTATTATTATTATTATTGCTCTCATTCTCTATCGCGCTCTCTCTCTCTCTCTCTCTCTCTCTCTCTCTCTCTCTCTCTCTCTCTCTCTCTCTCCCTCTCTCTCTCTCTTTCTGCTACCTTATTGCACTCGGCCTTAAACCATTGCATATGGAGGGCATCAGGCCGGACTAATCGGATGTGAGCCTAAACTCATCTCCTGCTGGTTGTGGCATAGAAAACTCCTCGAATTCAGCTATGACAGTCACCAGTCCATGCGAGCATCTGCTCATATTGTGAAGCTGTCGAGCTGTGTATCCTGCTCACACATCGTCGGCGTTGGCTGTGGTGTTGGTGCCTATTGGCGCCACAAGTTTGCATTCAGCTTGGGCCCGAGCAAGGCTCCTTGCGTCCGGAGCCTGCACAAATTTGTATTCGCAAATATCTGAGTCCTAACAGGCTTCCAAGCCTGGCCGAAGATGCAAGCAAACACACATGTAAGCACTAAATATAAATAAATAAAATATAATTCATTTGTATAGCACCCTAAGAGAACTTAATCTGTATTCAGGGGCTTCACATATGCCCCGGGGCTCGAGCCCACGACCTTGGGCACACCTTGATCAGGGCGAGCACCTTAACCACTGGGTCAAACCAGCCTTGGAGCTGTGTAGCTTTTGAGATGACATCCAACTCGTTAAATCGGTCGTCTCAAAACGTTTGATGGGTGGCTCCTTTGGCAGTTTGTCATCGTGCTAAGCATCTCGAGTCATATCTTGTAATTCTCTTGTCAATTAATCAGCACTCACTCTCTCCGGAACCTATAAACTCGTCTGTATTTACGACGTACGATTACATTACATTTTATCACATTCTTATTTACATTATTATATTACATTATTTTAATTATTTTGAATTACATTTATGATTTACGGAGCTTATTTAAACAAGGCTATTTACTAGCAACTTCTTAACCTCAAGGATTACAGATGCCGTTGACTCTCACTCCCAAGAGACCGAGTCGGATTTAGAGTGCAGAAGGAAGCTGAAAGACATGCTTTTTTCATACGGCTTCCTCCTAGGCCTACTGCCGTGAGCTGCCTCTAGAAACAGACCGTAAAGTTAGCTGAATCATTAGCCTCATTTATATAGTAGCAGAAGAGCATTAACGGCTGTCGCTACCGGTTGCAGTGTGCAGTAAAGGATCACCCACTGCAGGAATTTATTCCTCGACCTGGGTTGCAAAGAGCAAGCACCTTCCTTAGCTAAGACCCAGGGTCAAGCCATGCACATCAAAAGTTTGCCGCCCGGCAAGCTTCATTAGCCTAATATAGAGTGCATTCAACTATTTTAAAATGAAAAGGTAGCCCACGATCAGAAAGGCTCTTTCGCCTTCTCTAAACAAATTGCATATGCCGTTTGGGAAGTCAGGATCTCAGTCATAGATTCCGACCGGAGACCTCTCTAAACGTCATCTGGAAAGTGGCTGGTACCTTTCATTTGCAGCGCCTGAAGCCGTGCTTTAGAAAACTGCCACCCTTATATTCTTATATGGCCCCATCTAAGCTCCCTCCGGAGAGACGAAGCTGCGAGCCGAAGTATCGCCTCCCGAAAGGGCTCCGTAAACCCTCTAAAAAGCGATTCCCCATTTAGTCAGAGCCCGAAGCTATGCGTTGAAGGCAAACGGGCTATGAGAATCTTTCGACACATCCTTCTGAAAAAAGAGAGATGGACCCTTAACAGGAAAGCCTGTGGCAGTGTATCGAAGGCATGCCACTCTGCTTCTGTCCTCTTTAGGTCTGCCTAAATAAGGATTACCTCTTTAACAAAGCTAAAAAGTACGATTACCCTTGTAAAAAGTACAAAATAATAATAGTATAATATTGTGATATAATCGCCTCCTCTGAAAGTCTACCCCCTGAACTTTAATAGGAACCGGGCCTGGTGAAGCTGTTTAGCCATCCAAAACAATTAAGTTAACTCTTCTGGAAAACAGTGGCGTACTGACGGGGGGGGGGACAGGGGGCATATGCCCCCCCCTGGATCAGGGGCTCAACAACAGATGCCTAATACGTTTGAAAACTTTGTTTATATCATATCTAACAAAAGGGTCGCTGTCTATGTAGTTCGTACCTGGGCGTATAATATCCTAGGACCGCCACAGCTGGAGAAGTTTGTTCAGTCTTCATTCCTGCAGCCTTCTACAGACAAGCCTTAAGAACCGGCTGTTCGGCCATGCCCAGAAACTGATAGTCAACAGTGAGGGCTATCTCAAATTTGGGATAGAAGGCTAAAGGTGAGCCCTGATGGCACACTAGATAAGGCGGCTGCTTTTCACGACATTGGTCCCTAGGTCGTGGGCTCAAATCCTGAGGTGGATGATTCTGTATCGCCGCTGCAAGAGTTGGTACTAGTCATAAAGGCTCTTCTGTTGCTATACAAAAGAGGCTTTTCAATCAGCTGTTATTTTTTTGAAGGGGTGCTCTCGGCAAAAAGAAGGCTTGAACGACCGTTGCAACACGCCAATGCTAAAATATAGTCTACTAGTATACAGAAATGACTCGTGTACATATGCTATGCCTATGATTTCGCATGCATGCAAATATCGCGTTACTTTTACTACATGTGCATGTCTGCTACACGTTGTTTTTTATGTATTTTATTATTATTTTTATTATTATTATTTATGTATTTTATATTTTATGTATTTTTTTGCTAGCCTGTCAGGTTTAGTTTGACGAGCTTGCAATCGTAGAGCACCAGCACCCTTTCGAAGCAAGGACTATTGCGTACGACACATCCCTACAATCGTATCTTCACACACGTCACGACTTGCTTCCCCCTGTCGCCCACATCTCCCTGCCCCTCGACTCGGGGCGTGCCTAGCGGAAGGCACTGCACGGCAGCTCTTCGTTTAGGCTGGCTCCACAAGGATCTCGACCAGCACGGCGGTAGCAACGGTGTCCTGACTAAGTACTTCAGCCGCATGCGGCAGCTGCAGACCGAAGCCAAAGGAATGCTCAAGCGGCTGGACGCCATCGACGAGAAGGTGGACGCCGTGGCGCCGCGGCTGCGACGCATCGAGCGCACCGACGTCGCAGTGGCCGCCGAGATGGGCCTGCTCCAAGAGCGGCTCGAAGCGCTAGCCAGGCAGGCAAAGAGGTGCCAGGCGGCGGCCGCCGCAGACGACGACGCCGCAGCGGCGGCGGCGGCCGATTCGGACGGCGGGACGGCTGAGAATGCGACTCATGCGGCCATGGCAGAGGAAGAGAAGGAGCGTCATTCGGCACGAACCTCGATGGCCCAGCTGCGACGGGAGTTCACCGTGAGAGCAGCGAGCCGTCAGCTGCGCATTCACCAAGCTGCACTCTCATCTTCCCGCCCGCCAGGGCAGGCCTCCCTCCTTCCCTCTCTCTCTCTCTCTCTCTCTCCCTCCCCCCCCCCCCCCCCCGTTCAGGCCGCTGGACTTTGCGAATCGCGAGAGGTTCTGGCTGAATCGTAGTAGGGAGACCTGTGCGACTGTCCGGTGTGCGACCGTAGTTGCAGATATTCTTGCAGAGTAGGAGGATAATGAATAGCCGTAGTCGATCGGCATGGCATTAAGAGGACTTGCACACAGAAGACGCATTATGCTACGTGTGCGTGCGTGTGTGCGTGCGTGCGCGTGCGTGTGTCTGTGTGCGTGTGTGTGTCTGTGTGTGTGTGTGTGCGTGTGCGTGTGTGCGTGTGTGTGTCTGTGTGTGTGTGTGTGTGTGTGTCTGTGTGTGTGTGCGTGTGCGTGTGTGCGTGTGCGTGTGTGCGTGCGTGTGTGTGTGTGCGTGCGTGTGTGTGTGTGTGTGTGTGTGTGTGTGTGTGTGTGTGTGTGTGTGTGTGTGTGTGTGTGTGTGTGTGTGTGTGTGTGTGTGTGTGTGTGTGTGTACAGTGTACCAACAAACAAGAGCGAAAAATTACTCCTTGTAAGCATCTGTTAAGGCCTTGAGGCCTGCAAAGCGTATTTGAAAACGCCTGTAGGTGATTAACGCAAGCCATCGGCACCTTGGGTCACATGCAAGCACTGCGCGAGAACTCTTGAAGGTCAGGTCAATAACTGCTGTGCTTGCTAGATGGAATTTCTTGCATAATATTACGTAATGTGTAAACTATCATTTTTTTACTTTACACAATTCTGTTACGTTTACTGGCTGGTAAAGAGGAGAAAGGAGAGCCGTGAGATTTGCCATCGAACGAATTTAATCTTGTGAATTAAGTGGCAACCAACCGACCATTCAAGCAATTGCTACTTCTCCATGGTGGACCCTTCCAAAAGTCGAACTAGCAGGAGCGGGCCTCCCATCACGTATTCACACACTCTTTCATGCATCGTGCCCGTACGACACTGCCCTGAGCTTCTGGCCCTCCTTGGGAGAGGGATCAGCCACCGTCAGGAGAGAACATCTAGTCAGACCGCGAGGAAAATATTATTGCGGGTCCAGATTCGAATTTCGCAGATTCGACTGAGGAGAGAAAGCCACAAGTCCCCAGCCAGAATGACCTCGACGATATTATCAGAGACCTCGGTCTTACCATGTCCACTGGTGAGATTCTGGCATCATCTAGGCTCAAGCAGCATAACTTGCTGAATGAAAGTGTAACTTCGTCGGACCACGGATAATGCAGATGACTAAGTGTGAAGAATTTGCCAAGAAGCTGAATTGAACAGAGAAAGCAGCCTGGAGCATTCTTGTTGCTGCGGTTCATGGCTTTCTAGACAATCGTACGGCTGAAAACAATGCCTCTCCCTCGGAACTATGCTAAAGTTAGATGCTGAACGTTCCTCGAAGTCTTGAAAAATACAAGAACGTGTGAGCTTAGTCAGAGGAGCAAGGCAAGCGCTTTCACCACGATATACTGGACTTTGAACTTCGTTACCAAGGACAGTATAACAGAAAAATAATGGGGAACTACGCTGTGCATCTTTGAGAAAGCTGTTTGCAGCATAGCTGTAAATCCAGCAGATCTGCTCATTTCTAAACCCATTTAAATGGTCATTCTTTCTAACTTCAGAGTAAATGCATTTTAATTTTGATTCATTTGCTTTTCTTGCAGACTAAATGTGAGCGACAAGATGCAATTTGTCATTTATTGGGAATAGTAGCTATTTTATTTACTTCTTCGGTATAGGCAATTAGAAAATAACAAGTAATACTAAGGGACAAAAATTGTGTTACATAGTGCTATGGGGAACCTCAAACTTGAAGGTAACTCTAGCTTTTTCGATTACTATTAGGTTGGTCTTAGCATCATATCAGCTTCAGGAAGTCGGTGTCCTACCAAGTCGAATGTCGTCAATACATGCAGCAAGGAAATTAAGTGAGTCGGATGAGGAACAAGGCTAAGAGGGGTCGAAGAATATGTAGAGCAGGTTTGGTCTAGCGGTTAAGGTGCTCGCCCCGACCGAGGTCTGACTGAGGTCGTGGGCTCGAGCCCCAAGGCATATGTGAAGCGCCTGAATAAAGATTAAGTTATCTTGGGGCACTATATAAATGAATTATATATAAATGACTTATGTGTCACCAGCATAGAAATGAAAAGCCAGGATAATGAAAAGAAGTGGGCCCAAGACCCAACACTGAGGTATCCTGCCTGTACTTTAAGGGCCATCTAGATGACCGACGGCCTGTTCCGCCTACACTCTTGATATCTCTCACAGATGTAGGCGCTAATTCAGGTTAGCACTGTTCCTGTGATGCCCATGCATGTGGAGAGGTGCTACAGAAGGATTCGGTGGTCATTAATTTCAAATGCTTCCGATAGATCCAGGAGTACCAGTAGAGAGACCCTCAACCTGATTAGCATTGATCAAAAGGTCATTGTAACCCCAAAGCAGAGACGTTTCCATTGAACATGAGTCCGGCAAACTAAGAAGTAGGAGCTCATTTGTCAGCATAGCATCAAGTGAACCACCCAGCCTGCGATTAAAGCTGTAGTGCAGTGCCAGGCAGCAAGGAGATTGCTTTGCTAAAGTGCTCATAGCCTGGCATTTTGGTCTGGAGGGGTCTAAAATCTGGCGGGTGAGTGGGTGTAACCGGAAGAGATTCACGAGGCTAATCATCCAATGTCCTGCCCCTAAGTACGCCCAATATAAGACCAACAGCTGCGTGCGTTTGGTATCAGAGTATGTACTAATGCAGCCTTCTTGTTGTCCATACACTCTTGGTGTGCAAGCAATAAATTGTCCATGACTGGCAGATCTCTGAATATACCTAATACATTTTTATAAAAACAACTTGTCAGCAGGAAGTTCGGGTTGTGACTGCTTGTGACGAGCCGCTTTTGATGCCCAGCAGTCCTTGGAAAAGGCTGGAGTAATCAAAAACCAAGACGCGATCGAATGGTACGATTCTCTGCTGCTATTGTGTAACAACCGTATTAGGAATGCTGAAGTAGTAGGCCGGCTAGACCCGAAATCAATTTAAAAATTATCGACCAAAGTCATAAGGGTTTATTTGACACCAACTCTGTGGTTGTTCATCACTTGGATTTTAAGACCTAATTTCATCGTGGTGACTTCAGGAATGGGGAGTGGGCCAGGTGGCTGCCCCAATGGGGGGGGGGGGGGTCAAATGCCCTCCTGCTACACTCCTTGGCTGCACCACTGCCTCTAACCAACCTCAAAACCTTCGGTGACCATGCCTTTAGCTTGTATGCTTCCAAAGCCCGAAACTCACCTCCTACTGAAGTCACAACGTCCCCTGACTTGGCGGCATTTTTAAAGAGACGCCAGACATATTGCATTCCTCACAGCATGTGCTCCGTCTGTATGAGTTGCCCTTCTTGTGCTTTCGTTCGGGCTGATACTGTGCATGTTATCACTGAGCAATCGGTGTGCTTTATTTACAGCGCATGTGAAAGGCAAGTAAAGAGATTTATCTCTCTCAGGGAACTAAACAAACTTCTTGTTATTATTACTAATATTATTACATGAATGAACACCAGAGCTCTGCATCTGCCTCGACAGTAAGGACACGCTGCTTCCAAAGGACCCTCATTAAACCTGGCTCTAGACGTGAGCTCAGTGGCCCGAATGAAAATACCACGAGGGTGGAGCTGGTGGATGTTTGTCTTGTTTTAGTTGCAACTCGCCTCAAGCGATGTAAAGCCAGCCGAATGACGCCCGTCTGACAAAGGGCAGCAGCGGATATGCTATGCATATACGAATCTTGATTTGAGGAAATGACTACACGACCTTAATTAATTGTATCAGAAAAGCTAGATAAGTGGAGCAGCCTGGGAACTCCCCACACTCTATATTTATATAGCATATATATATATATATATATATATATATATATATATATATGTATATATATATGTGTGTGTGTGTGTGTGTGTGTGTGTGCGCGCGCGAGTGTGTGTATTATACATTTGCATTCATGACAGCATTCACAAATTAACCAGCCTGCACAACGACATAGGAAAATTTAGGCGCCAGCTCATGATTTTTGGTTTTTTTTTTCTGATCGCCCTACGTCATACCGTTAGCATTAGTAATCGAAGATGACTCAAGCGTGGTGCTTTCTTAGTGTTTCAACTGCAGAGGCTAACTATAAAAGAACTGTTCGGTGCAAGCAAACTTGGTTTGTAAAGGACCACGAAAGAATTTGCAAAATGCATAAGTTGCCGTATAAGGGCTGCCGATTCCTCACAGCTGTCGTCCTGCTGGCGCTATCTATCTCGCTCCGGAAGTGTTTTCCGTGCCGATAACCTTTGTCGGATTTGTCTGTAGTGCTGTGCACGATCGCCCTCCTGCCTCAGCGTTCTTCGGTCAAGTTGTCGTTGCAGCCGGACGGCTGAAACTGGATCTGCTATATCGTCTTCCTTCGGCTGCTTCCTAGCACTGCAGAAAGCAGGCGCTCAGCCTGTGCCGACTCTTGCAGGATCACGTCGAGTCATTCAACGCCACGATCGAGAGCTTAATCGGCAAACACTCGGACATTCTGAAGCAGGTGCATCGGCAAGATGGCGACATCGAGGAGCTGCTCGCTCGTTTGCAACCGGCCGAGAGCAGCGGTCTTGCATCGGACGAGAATTTCAGCTCGAACGCTCCTGCGCGTCGCCAGCGGCAGCTCGGCAGGCGGCTAGTGCTTCGTCACGACCCCGGTGACAGTGGCGACAGCGGCGACTTCACCACCCAAGAAGGGGAGGACAGCGAGTCGGACAGCGAGTCGGACAGCAAGCTCGACCAGCCAGAGCGAGACAGGCGCCCGGAACTGCTGGCGGTGCGTCCAGCCGACAGGATCGACGCGCAGACGTCTGCCGCGCTGGCCACGGCCGAACCCACGAGTCCCTCGGCAGCGGCCACGACTGTCCTTGCAGTAGCCACTCGTGAGAAAGGCAAGGCTGCAGCTAGAAGAACCGCTGGAAGTTCACGGAAAGCGTCAAGCGTTCGAATAAAGCGCCTCGGTGAGTACTGTTTTCTTGCTGAGTTTTCCTTCTGGGAAACGTTTTGGTTGCACCCGCATGTCGAGAGAGTTAGCATGGCCTAGCTGGATTGGTTCAGTGGTTAAGGTGCTCGCCCGACCAAAGCCTGGCTGAGGTGGTGGGCTCAAGCCGCTAGGCATATGTGACGTGCCTGAATAGAGATTAAGTTTTCTTGGGGTGCTATCCAAGTGAATTATATATACGTATATATAACTGAACCAATATATATATATATATATATATATATGTGTGTGTGCATATTTATGCGTTCGTGCGTGCGTGCGTGCGTGTGTGTGTGTGTGTGTGTGTGTGTGTGTGTGTGTGTGTGTGTATGTGGTGGCTTGAAGCTCACTGTTCCCTTATGAATTAAGGTGCGCTTATTAAAAATTGGTTCAGTTATATAGCAACTATGCAATAAATGTGATTCAAATTATATGTGGAGAGTAACATGACATGCAATCGGCTTGCTACTGCATATTCTAATTGTCTAATTGGCTGCCGTTCAGCTACAATTTTCAGATGCAATAGCATGCTGTCTTGGGCTTCCTGAATGTCATGCAAATTTGTTCAGTCACAAGTAATCCCGTGTTACTCGAGTGACGAATCGTTAGTAAGATATTTTTCTAAAACCTTATGGGTTCTTAGTAGAGAGCTCATCTGCAACTAAGACTTTGCATAGCCTACATTTCCAAAATTGAGCATCGAAGCTTGTAGGCTAAAGTTCGGGGAGATGACAATGGAGCATGCATTGGAATGAAACCAGAGAGGGGCAAAGGAATCCTTATCCTTGTGAGTGCCACCAATCTGAAACGTTAGGTTCTGTTGGAGTGATCACAATTGTGCCCTTTCCCTTTAATTACTTTCTTGCAGTTTCTTGTCACCATCTTAACCAGAATGAGCTTGATGTAGCACCTCGAGACAGCTTTTGCAAACTCTACTCTCGTCTTGCAATCCGTTCATGGTTTTCAGGCGAAAAATAGGTGCTATTTCGGCCATCAGAAGCTACTGGATCACCTCGAGTGATGTATTATAGCTCTGCAGGAAATGCAGCAGCATATTTTGCATGCTTAATGAAAAGCGTTTGTCTTGCAGTTGCCGATAGACTTCGAGGCAAACTGTAGGCTGTGACGGGAAAGTCGTACTAGCAATAAAGAATATGGTATAATTATGTCTTGCGAATGGCAAAGTGATTAATTCTTGCCCTAGCCTTGCAAAAAGCTGATTTTTTCCTTTTTTAAATACGTCATTTCTCAAGGACAGTCGTCCCAACTTGCTCTCTGTCTCTCTTTAGAGCATAATCAGAACAAGATAGGCGAGCAACTTGCAAGTGTCAATGCGGATTTGAATATCTTGTCGCGGAAGGCAGCGATCATGACTGACATATTGAGGAATATTGTCAGTGAAATGCGACGCCAAAAGAAAGAGCTTGCCGAAGAAATAAATCAGTATAGTATGCAGATACCGAAAGCAGACCAGGAGACATCAAATCAGGTAGGGACATGGAATCTGTCTTCTTATCCTGCTTGCTTAGCCGGCCTGTGTGTGCAATTGTATCCACCATAATGGGAAAACCTAGCTAGCTATATGCAGGCGTCTTATAGTAGCTATCGGTGCCATCAAGGTTCAGGGTTTAGATTTAGCTTTGCATTAGTTATGTAATGTCATTTTTTAGCCACAAGGCCACTAATTGTAATGAAACAATAATAATGGCATCTAGACTCGGGAATACCCTCGTGATGCGTAGAAGACTTATGACGACTGTTCTTGTTCGTGAAAGCTTTCATCGGGCAACTATTTCACAGAAAGAGTCCGGATTTTTTCTCGACTGTCCTTGTTTAAGCAGAGAATATATGAAAGCAATTGCATGCAATATCTTGTGCTTAATACGTGAAGTAGACGTTCAAATTTGGAATGAAAAAAATGTCAGAAACATTCTCACCATCTTTACAATAATACCCTGTTCTTTTAAGTGGCTTGGATTAATTGGCTTGCCAGAGGCATTACCCGTGCTGCTTGTGCAGGCAAATGCTCTTCTTTTAACCATTATTTCAAGGCTTTGGTTCCACAATACTCAAGGCGTTCTGAAGATAGGAACTCAGTGCTGACCCAAAAGCTTGACAGGATAATGGATATGGCAGAAAAGCTCTCAGCAAAGAATCGTAGCATGACTGATGTTGTAAATCAACAGGCTCAAGGAGTGCAGAAGCTGAAAAAGATTGTCAAGCTTCTTGAGAAAGGTGAGCAATTTTAGCATCCGGAGTTTTGGCGTACGTCATTCCGAGAAGGAAGTGACTAGCAAACCCCTCAGCCATCATAAGATTCGAAAGCAGGTAGGCTGCCTTGTATGAATACACGAGTACTTCTATTACTCGTGTAGCATCCGAGGTGGGAATAAAATTCGAGACTTTGTAAGTAGATCTACAAGTTACTGTCTGGCAAAGGAATACTGGTCATTTACAGTTCTCTTATTCACGGCTGCTAGTCTGCTCTAAGGAAGCCTGTTTTTGTCCATTTGGCCTTTGTCTTTGCTAGTCATTTGTGTATGTGCAATTATCATACAAATACGGAGGCGAATGATCTGCAAAAGTAGCTATGGCTGGCATAAAGTTCTGTGTGTGCGGGAATTTAACTTCCAGTATCTGCACCGATGCTCTGTGCCCGAGCGCTTCGACGATATGACAAACTCGGTGGCTTTGGTAAGTTCGAAGGAACGTTAAAGGTGTGCACAGGTGTTACCTGCAATGGGCGAGTGCCTGCTGCATCGGTCGCAGATCATTACTTACTCTAAAATTTGGACATGCATTGAGCATCTAGCCTTAACTGGGAGCATTACGAAGCTCGAACGTGGTTTAATTGTGACGCAGAAATATTTTGCAATCGGTTCTGGTTAAGTCGCTATTTTTCTGTCAAGCAGGTCCTTAGTCACGATAAAGCATGCTTCTAGAATAAGTATTGACTGGCTGACTGCATGACAATATTGTAAAGCAGAGCTGAACTCGCATTTCAAATTTCACCCTGATGCTTGAACTATTAGCCGAGTTATGGAATGTACAAGGCATCAAGCTACACTGAAAATGAAGTTGCATGAAAGTCACAAGTATGCACCTCTACAAGTTTCATGCATATACCTCGATCTACCAAGTTCAACAAGTTGGGATACAAGTCAAACACGACTTGTATCCCAACTTGTTGAAACGTGATGCAGAGATCGGTAAATTTTTTATTGTAGATATGTTGCATCCGGTTTACATCCGGTTTAGACATCGTTTGCGTAATCATTATTTTCTTTAATGTGGAATTCGCCAGAACTGCCGGTCCCATATCTAACTGGTTTGCCTTTTAAAGATACCATAAGCAATATTCGATTATCGGACAAATTGTTTAAGCATCTTCTTGACATTTCCCTTAAGCGGTGCCACCTATGAGCAAATCCGACAGGCTGCTTGTCTGTGCCGCATAGATCAATCAAAGAGCATCCCGCCACACTGCACTGCCCGGCATGCCATTCAACCGTCGCCTCCGCTTCCACCGCAGAATCGGCCGCTGAGGACAGGGTTTAGCTTTGGCCTTGGCTACAAACTACTTACTCCTACTGGTACTTCTGCATTACCACTAAACCAGCAGTCGAATGAGTGTCGGCGACTCAGCCTTACTGAGCTCGTCCTTCTATCTAGAGCCTATCACGAACGCAGCTGCTTGCTGCCTCACGGATTTACTTACGATTTAAAAGCCGCCGCTTCTCCGCCGTTCTCTCCAGGCATAGCCGACGAGCATGAGCACATTATGATGGAGCATGCAAAGAACAGAGCGATGCTAACCGGCTTGGCAGGGCAGCACGGTGCTCTGCAGCAGCATGCCAAGAACATACACGCCGCTCTTCTCGATCTCATCAGCAAGAGTAAGGTCATTGCCAGGAAGGTTAGCCACATCCGAAGGGACCTGCTCGGGCACAAGCAAGCGGTGTCACGTGACATGCACACTATTCGGGAAGAGGTTTTTGGTTCAGCTAGCGGAGACTCCACTTTTGTTCTCAGGGATAAGCTTACTAACATCGCCGGCGAGGTGAAGCTTATGGAAGACGGTAAGTGGTCTTTTTTCCGCCTCCATCTGCTAAGCTCGTGCTAAGTTTGAGTTTAAGAAAAAAGTCATTGTGCTGTAGAGCTAGTTCCCATCGTTTTTGCTAGATGTTGCCGCTGCTGCAAAATATTAGGAACAACGGTTTGCACATTCGTCACTGTCGTTGATCTGCTCGTGTTATTTTGTTCTGGAGTGCATACTCGCTTGCTTGCTGCTAGTTCTTGTCTATATCGGCAGGAACTATGTAGCCACGTGTCTTTCTGGTCTAGGCATGCTCTTCTGTCCGTTTAAAGTTAACATACAGGATAAGAGGAGGCTACAGGGCTTGATTTGTGTTTCTATAATGTCTTGTTGTTGTCGTAGGATGCGTATTGGTGGCTAATCACTAATAGTGCTTTTCTACCGTTGCTCAGCTGCCATGCGATCAAAAAGCAATGAGATTGAAAGACATTCAGAATTATCACTAAGCACTGAGATATCCAAGTACTTGTATTATGGAATTTCTTTTACCTCTGAACGCTTTAGCATCAGAGAACTGCCTTAGTGTTTATAACTGAATACTTGCCTATATTCATCAAAAATTTTAAAACTCCAACTTTACTTTGGAAGGTGAGTCTGAGTGTCCACCGATGATCTAGCTAGTGAGCGAGCTCTGCTGACCTGTTACAGTCGTCCCTCACCACTTTGGGCTTCGACTTTCGCGGCTTCAGTCTATCGCAGTTTCTTCAAATACAAGTATATCCTTTAAATAGTTTATCGAGATAGTGAAAATCATACAAAGCGTGTATGCTCTGTTGTCTGAGTCAATTATACACCCCTGTATTACAATTAAAATTAAAATTACTTTACGTATGAAACTCGGAAGACGACGACGCGCATGCCGAAGATGCACAACCTGAAGACTCTCCTACTGAAGTCATGCCTTCAAAGCAACAGTAACCTTGCTCTTCTTTGCTGCCTTATTTTGTCAAATATATTGAGTAATACGAGTGTAATTGTGACTAAATGGGAGTTATTTCATGTCTAGAGGGCTCTAATAATGTTAAAAACCGTATTTAGAGGGTCGTAAACAGGTTTTCTATGCTCTAATTGCAAAAATATTTGATTTATAAATAAGTAATCTTACTTCTCTGAGATTCACTTATCGTGGTAGAGTCTAGAGCTGGTTAACCGTTATAAATGAGGGGAAAATATAGTTTATTTCCTAATGGAGCAAAGGCTTCATTTTGAAAAATCTTAATGTGGCAAGGTCGTTGAGCTTTTAATCACGCCACTTGTAGGCTTTTTTCAAACTAATTATTTTTTTATAGAAATTACTCTGTCTTTGAGTTTTGATACCTCTAGCTGAATGCAATTTTCTGTTGTTCGTTGTTCTTGGTTTCGTCTTGATAGTTTGCATGTATGCTAAGCGTTTTGCTCTCAAATGTTCTGGATATATTTTTATCAACCAAAGTCCACAAGTAGCAACCGCAATGCTGCAGCCCATACAGAGGCGCCGTTCGTTGCTTCTAAATCCAGAACCACTAAGCTACTAAGATTAGTAATTGCTAGCTGTGAATTTTCTGTCTCTGGAGCTGCGAATGAAATTGGCAAGCATCGCACCTACCATGCAATAAACTTGGTTGGCGCCTTTGCATGTAACGCCTGCCTTGCAAACTTCAGAAACCTATTCGTGGCCGTTATTAAACCTATTAGATCCGGCAATTGTGTTAGCAAAACGCACAAAACGTGCAAACGTGCAAACGCAGATGATGTCTGAGCAGGATGAGAGATTCCTCAGCAATGGTTATAGCATTGTGGCCCAGGTCCTATGAAGATGGCACTTCGTGGGTTAGCCATGGATGACGCCATGCTGCCGAACTGCAGTGGTTAAAAGAAAGTATTTATCGGCTAATTCAACAGCCTTATTTTTTAAGATCTTACTGTGACCAGATTTGCTTAGCAGATGGGGTAGCTTGCCCCTACCATGACCAACCAGCAGGCTGATATATTGACAACGTCTAGATACGATACTACAACACGGCTCTAGCCAACATCCTAGGTGAGTTTGCATCTCTGTCAACGACAGGTCAGTTAGGCCCATGCACCCTTTGGTTCAACGCTGACATTCAGAAAGCAAGGAATGCTAAAAGCAGGCTTGATAAGGCCGCCGAGTAGTCGTTACTCACTTTCCACTGCTTGGCATTTGCCGCCCTGCTTTGACCCAGGGGTTAGGGTGCTCGCCTTAAATGACCGAAGTCAAGATAAATAATGTATTCGATGATCGAGATCGTGCAGCACGTGTGAAGCGCCTGGATAGAGATTAAGTTCACTTATGGTGCTATACAAATGAATTATACATTTTTGTATATATGCAGCCATTTCCCGGTCTCATCTGACCGCTGGCTACCGGTCAGTACTGGTGAGACCCTTCGTGGTCGGGACTCTCGGCAGCTGGTGGCCAAATAATGAAGCTTGCCTGGCCGACCTCGGAATCCCACGAGCGGAAAGGATGGTTTTAAGGCGACACTGCGTCTCTGACGCCATTACTGGCTCGGAAGGCGTGTGGTCCTTATTCCTGAACCGGAAGGCCTGCGTAGCACCAGCGACCGTGGCAGGGCAGGGCACTGCTGGCTAATGTATATACGAACGTTAAATATTTTAACAAATCTTAATATATATATATATATATATATATATATATATATATATATATATATATATATATATATATATATATATATATATATGCCTCAATAACTGTAAATTTACACATACAACTCACATTGCACCATCTTAGCAATTTTATAGATCACCGCCTCAGATTACCGTCCATGCTTTAGCATAGCCTTTCAGGAATCTAGATTGGCTTCATAGGTTGATTGACTAGCTTCGGAAAACATTGCCTCGGAGCAGCGGTGGAGTCACGTGGAGCAGAGAGGGTATTTCCCAACCCTCTTACAGCAGGGACCTGGGCCGCCTCTTATTCCTATGCCTCCCTCCCCCCCCCCCGACCGTCACCAATGACGAAATTGTGTCTTAATTCCACTCGATGAGTAGCCGCCAAGTTCATGTCAAATCAACACTGTGAATTTTTTCGCTATGATTTTTTGCTTAATTGCGGGTCTTGCCCCGCCCCCAGACGAAAATCCTTGCTCTGCCTTTGCTTCTAACTCATATCTTTTTCTTATTACGATTGAAGGTCATAATTAAGCCATTTAGTTCTCCTGACAGGCTACATTATCTAACCAAAGTTGGTCTGCTGCCCTGACTTCCTGAGAAGAACGAATTAATATTAATAAAACGTTTCTACGGTGACCTAAATCTCTATCTATAAGAACTAAATCTCTTTCTAGCCACTTTATGTACGCTAGAAAAGAAGCATGTCAGTTGATTAGCGATAACATGCTCAATTTCAGCATGCTCAGGCATACAAAGGAGTTTAGTATGGACGTCGCCAAGACTACGAAGAACGAATGGGTTTTTAGCTTTTTCTTCGAGGTCGTCAAGTCAGAAGGAGTATGCTACTTTATGCAGCACCGAGCTCTACTTGGTCTCCTCGGACAGTGCCTTTAGGCCCGATGCGTCTGGCTCAGAGCATGTGTCCGCTTAAAGAAAGATTCGCACTTTCAGACACTTTCGTCCCGCTGCCACTAGTCTGCAAATCGTTCCAAAAAAGCTCCGTTTTCTTTCAGCTCTCTTCGCTTTCGCACGCTGTCTCAGTGTTCTCTGGATGGTTGGAGGGAAGGTCTTCTCTTGCTGTAACGATCTTCGGTCGCTTCAACGGTGCCCGTTCGAGGCGAACCGCCACTGTCACTTGAAAAACCGAGCGCGGCCTTGGGCGCTCGCTCACTGGCGCCGCCGCCGCCAGAGCAAGCGCTGCAGCCGTTTCACCGTTCTTCCTCTTTTTTTGTCATTGCTCGAAGCTGCATCGGCGACGTCTGCGGCCATTCAGGAGCTGGCCGGAAGTCTGCGGCAGCATCGCGACGAGACGTCGAGCGGCCTGGATCGGATGCGGCACGAAGCTTCGGCGGCGAACGACCGGCTCGCACGCGAGGCCAACAAGCTGTTCGCCGCTGCCGGTCGCGAAATGACGGAGCTGCAGGAGCAAGTGCGGGCGCTCGATCGGCGAGCCCAGGCGACCGACGACGGCCTCAGTGCGCTTCGCGCCGACTTCGATCGGAGCAAGCGCCGAGCCGAGACCGAGCTGAGCGCGCTGGCGGCCGAGACCGAGCGCGAGCTGGGCGAGCGCGTCCGCGAGCTGCTCGGCGAGCAGGCGACCGTGCGCGGCCACGTCGACGACGCGCTGGCCCGGGCCAGGAGCCTGCAGGACCATCACGGCCACGTGCGAGACAGGCTGGACGCGCTGCACGCCGACCTGGCCGGCAACGTCGACGACGTCGAGACGCGCCTTCGAGAGTCCGTCTTTCAGATGTCGCACGAGACGCAGCAGCGGGAGCAGAAGACCGAGGCGTTCCGCGAGCGGGCGGCCGACGAGCTTCGCAGCCTCCGGGCTCAGGGTGACGAGCAGCGAGACGATGCCCGCCGACTGCAGACGCAGCTGGACGACGCTAGCGGTCATGTGAGTCCCGCCGTTTGCCGCCGGGTCCCCGCTGCAATGAGCCACGCGATGCTACTGCTGCCGCCACCGTCTTCTCCTTCTCTCCCCTCACTTTGCACCGCTGGCTGCCCTCTTTTAAGTCTTGATCACTTCCCACTTGTCCCTCGAAAGCTCGCAGTTGTCCTACGGCTGTGCAGATAACTTCGGGAGACAATCGGCATTTCCGGCTTTGTGTAACTGCACTGCCGAAAGTGTATTGCTGATACTGGTTGGTCTTGAAAATCTTGGAGCTGGTGCACACGTTGCATGCTAGAAGATTACTGCTCTTTAATTTCAGCTAAGCGATTTCGCCGGGCTCAGGTTCCCAGGCATTCCTTCGCTTTACAGCTCAGCTACTTCAGCGTCCTGTCATGAGTGCCTTCGTTGTTCAACTGAGTGCCCACGCCTGGCTGTCGAATTTTTGCTTGCAGATGGTGCGATCTGGTTTGGTCCAGCGGTTAAGGTGCTGGCCCCGACCAAGGTCTGGCTGAAGGCGTAGGCTCGAGCCCCGAGGCATATGTGAAGCGCCCGAATAGTGATTGAGTTCTCTTGGGGCGCTACAAAAATGAATTATATATATGGCCTAACATCATTAGTCTACCAACCGCGTTCACAAAATTACCTCGCGATACTTCGGCACACGATCTGCTGGTTAATGTTGCCACGGAAAGGATTGTGAGTAATAAATATCACTTTCAACACAAGTGCTCATGTTCGTTCACACGTTCTTGTTGAGTTCAAGGGATTGGCTAATACTTAATTGAAAAGTATCGTAGAAATGAAAGTTGGTTATATATTGCATCTTTCCAAACAGACGAATGAATCTTTTCTTTGTTCTGCCAGACATTTAGCTTACACTCTTAGACGAGATTCTACAAAGCAAATTGTTGTCCTTGGTTGGTATGGGTTATTACGTATTGGCTTATGCCCCAGAAGAATTGATAATTGCCATTATTCCCTACTAGTTGTGCATCTGTGACCAGAATTGTGATTAGCTTGAAATTAACCAATTGTCGATGAGAAAACTGACAAATTTTCATGTTGCGGTTCACATCTAGTCAGAAATGACACCAAATCTTGACTTGTATTTACTCGCAAGTCATACCAAAATGACCTCAAAGAATTCACAAATGAGTAGATGTTCCAGATTTCCCGCTGTACTGTAAATCTTGCTTTCTCAGAGAAGCCCCTGAACTCCGTCCTCTCGTCATGCTTTCGTTGTACTGTCCTTTGTATTGAGACTGAGAGGCCAGCATACTATGGTGAAAGCACTAGCATAGCTCTTCTGAGTCAACTCTTTGAATTTTTCAAGATGAGTGTCAAGATGGATTTTGAGGCACATTATGCATCCCATTTTAGCATAGTTCTTTATAAGAGCCTGATTCGACTATTCATAGTTTGCAGCCCTGTGATGGCCCAGAAAATCCTAAACCACTTGAAAGAAACTGTTTATATAAATTAAAAGATTACATTTCACACATTACCTGATATGGTGTAGAAATTTCATCTAGCAAGTGGGAATTGTCCATCTTAAATTAAAAAATGCTTGCATTGTTTGCAAATAAAGTGCCCAGGTTCTGTTGTCTTTATCGCTGACAGGAGTGAAGTAATATACTGTGTATGCCTCATACATCTTAACAGATGCTTTCACGAAGTACTTTTTCTCCTCTTGATTGAGGATAAATTGTTCACACACGTAGCAAAATGCTTCTGCTGGGTGAAAGCAATCTCTTGGTGCCATGTCAATCAGTTATGGCTATTAGCTATTTTTTTAATCGGCAATAATATTAACTAAAATGTTGTTTAAGGCACATGCACCTTTACACCCCTATGGATAATTAATCTATGGTGTTACAGTCCGCACAACCCTCGCTAATTTGGATAGAGGCACAGCTCGTGCCTTTATATATTCGAGCCTGACCTCCGAAGCATGCCTAACAGCAAAACCTGGAAATTTCAAAATATCATTGTCCTGACCACAAAAGCAAAATTTTGAGGAATAATAGCTATTTTTATTTATTTTATATGAGTAAGGGATTAGGAAAACACACTTTGTACCCAAAGACAATAAGTAAACTATAAATGTATTACCTATTAAAATAGATGTGACCCACTGTTTGCTGCTCACAGTGAGTTTTGGATTGCATTAGTAGAGTAAAACGTGCGATTTTCTTTTTGCAAGCCACACAAATGTATCAGAATGTGTGCATGCTTGGATGTTTCCAGATATTTGGATCTTGAAAAACAGATAAACTAGCCCTTTCCAGAATGGGCAGCCCAGCTGCCAGTATAGAGAGCAGTTTGTTTGTAGTTGTCCAGTTGCTAAAGAATTACCCGCAGCCTATTGACGAAATTTTGTCTCGAATAACCTGCCTTACTATGCATTTATTGTTGCTCAGATCCGAGAGCAGACAGAGAAGCTGAACGCTGAGGTCGGTCGCCTGGCCGAGGAAGCAAAGCGCGAGTATCAGGCCCTGCTTCACACCACCGAGGAGCAGGTAACTCGTCACGAGACCAGCCTCGATGAAAGGCTGACGAAGATGGAAGACCAGCTCAAAGACGATTGTGAGTCGTGGATGGCGCAGCTTCACAAGCGACAGCTGGCCAGCATCAATAGCATAATTGAGACAAGCATTGCCGAGGTAATCCATGCCATCGGACAAATTGCGTATTGACTAGAGGCTGCTTTTTTTGATTAGGCGTCAACTGAACCGTTGTTTGCTTGTCTGCACAGTTACCATATCGGGCAGGCAGGTGCATGATCACTGGTCTCGCCTTTAGATCTGTCGTCTTGCCCCTCAACGAATGTTGTCCCGCACCTAGCTCACTGTGATGTCTGAAGCAGCCAGACTCAAAGGCCGATCTCTGATCGCAAGTCAGGTGGGCTCCCGGTGGCATTGGCTTCGTGGCAGACACCGAACGACACCGTGCCACGAGCCTGCATGCAATCTGGCAGACAAAGGCAGGGCGAGGGAATCGCACCTCACAGTTGTTAGCACAAGCTGCTTGCACCCGGTCAGGCTGTGCGGCCTGTCACCTATGAAATTAGCCTCAGCAGCTACTGCTATCGTTTGAAGGGTGGTGCCTAAATCTTCCCGACTACTGCTGCGATTCTAAAGCCGCATTTTGAATGGGAGAAATGCGGAACTGGCATTGGTAGGCAATGACATCGCTCATAAAGGCTGCTGTCGTCCAGCGTGGCGAAGTCTGTTGGCTACCGAAAGCCACTTAGGTTGTGAGTTCGCTATAAACAGTTCTCCTGCGTCATACCCACATAGAGAGGATTGTGGCTGGTGCTCCCAAAGGCAGGCCGGGTGGATCGGCAATGAAAGGCTAGCTCATGTTCTTGTTCAGTGCATATTGATCAAGATGAGCCCTGAAACAAATTAATCAGCCTAATCGTGAATAAATAAGCACCTGGCAAGATTCTCGTGGTTTCTGGTGGCCACACTAAAAATTCAATAGTGAGAGATCGCTTGATGCACGCGGTGAGAAGAAAGTGTTCCTGCAGCTGTGTGATGTAAGAGACCCATCATCTGTGTTTTTAATACTGACTTTTCACCAAGTGTCGTAATTTTACAACAGAGAAAATTGTATGTATCCAAGTGGTTAAGCAATCATCTGGTAAAGCTATAATAATTTCTTCTGTATGCTTATTATAGCCGCAAGATGATGGGAATCTACGGCGACTGCCTTCCCATGTTTGCTTTAATTCATTGTATCCTCTTCAGCCTCACACCATTGTGTTAAGAGTTTAGACCGTCACTTCTTTCAATGCTTCCTGCTTCCACACTGAAATCATCATCTTTGAGGACTCAGCTGTTTTTATTTCTAGCAAGTGTCTATGCTGTATTGCTGTTTCTAGGCATTAATGTGGCTCAAAATTAGAGCTCGTGCTGGAGATTCAGCCAACAGAATCAAGCTGCAAATTGGCTTTCACATATAAGTACCTGTACATACATAAATGTATCCATACATAGCTATACATGCAGATGCACATGTACCTGTACATGATGCTGTGAGCACGGATGCATCACAATAGTAGAAAACTTTAAAGACAGAGGACGCAGATTATTTTTCTTTCTTGAATCTATTCGAGGCTGTAAGGCTTTTACTACTGTTGTGTACGATTGTGCCCTTTTAGCCCACGCTATTATGCCGGAAGAGCTTGGAGCAGGGATCTGTCGTTATGTCGGTGCCACGTGCTCGGGGGTTCTTATTAGCTAGCCTCCTCCAATTCCTTGCAATCGTCGGTCGTGGAAGCTGGACAGTCTGAGAGTGAGTCTGAGTGACTGTCTGAGTCTGACAGTTTGAGACTTTGAGCAGCACAGCTGCTGGTTTAGCATTCAGTCTATGCATCGTGTAAATGGAGCCAATTCTTCTGCACAGAAGGATTGCTCAGGAACTTGACCTCTAACATTGAACTGGGTGGTCCATCTCTATTATCATCCCTGCCTCCATTCCCTACAGATTTGTATCCTTGTCGGTCTATTTACCGTGTTGAAGGTTGATGCAGCAAGCGTTGCCATGGACTCACTTGGCAGACAGGCAGATAGAAGCTTCTACGCACTGGTGCTGCTAACAGTCGTGCTAACGATGCTGGTCTATGCTATCTTCTTGGATGGTGCCTACGTGGCTTCACACACTACTCTTGGCTCAACCCTGTGGTCATACTTGGCTAGAAGTTACTTGAAGGCTGCCATCAGCAACGGGCAGTCGACGCCGACGTGGTCTCAATGGCTCGGCCTCGGTAGAGCTGGCTGGAGGATGGACCAGATGTAAGCAAACTGGACCAAGCAGAAAGAGCTGCTGCAGTAAAAGCCGACAGCATTGACCTTGCCGACATTCAGACAAGTGATGATGCACTGCAATTGGCTTGATTTGCTGAAGCATAAAAGTATCTGTATTTATTCATGCAATCGTTTATGAATTAGTTTTGACTAAACATGCTCAAGTTTGTTAATAATGTCGTCGATGTTGACTGGAAATTTTGAAATGAGTCATGATTCTAAAAACAAGATGTGAATGATGCGCCAGCGAATGTACTAGTGCTCAAAAGAAATGTCAACATCTAGGTGCTGCAAGACCTCAAAAGAACATACCTTTATCAGCTACTAGATTAAGAGATTAAGTAAAAGCCATGGCCGTTCAATGCTTGTCTTTAAAGGATTTATGTATATCATCTTCACAACGGCACATAACTATTATGTAACCCGCATGCGAGTGCCGGTAAACGGCTACTAGTTCTTAAGTGTCATAGTTACGAGTAGTAGAAATACATGTAGTTAGCTCAATGATATAAAATCTTATTTAAAAACCATTTAATAATCAGGTTATGCCGATAGAGCTAAAGATGAACTAAAGCATCAGCCGGCAGTTGTTGATCATTCGGCACAGCATTTCCTGCTCCAACCTGCACAGGTTTCAGCAGGTCAACATTCTCATGTACTTTCCGACCCACAGCAGCCGACAGCACGTCCAGGCATTCACGGCGGCCATACCAGCCATGTCCGGAATTAAATAATCATTATAATAAGTCATTTGTAGAGCATCCTAAGAGAACTCAATCTCTTTTTAGGCATTTTCCATATGCCACATATGCCATAGGCACTTCACACATGCTCGAGCCCATGACCTCGGGCGTCATATGCAATATCCTTGACCTCTATCTGCAAAGGCAAGCATCTTAACTACTGAGCCAAACCAGGGCGATGCCAAAACTAGTTGTCCATAATTTTTTACAAGGAAATAAATGTCTGCAGGTTTTAGTCCTGCCGAGAAGTGAATTGTTTCCACGCGTGGTCACCTGCAGGCCTACACGAGTCCTGTATATTTAAATCGGCTGCAATGTTGGCTGAGGAGGTCGTGCTGTTGACGCCAGCATGTGAACGATTCGCGTCCGCTGTACCCACAAACTCATGCTACTACGCACTGGAGTGACTGAGCGGCCAACTAGAACTGGCATGTACATTTAGAGCGAGAACGTGGTTGTATAGCCTTGTGCCAATGTGGTGGTGGCGATCGCAGCTTCTGTGGCTAAACGGGTGGAGCATTAGTAGAGGAAAGCCAAAAGCTGCAGTCCTGCTCGCGTTCTGTCAGAGTTTTCTGCTTTAATAACACTGTATAAAAATGTGTAGTGCCTTACGATTAAAAAGTCTTTTTTTCAAACGCTGTTGAGAGACGGTGTAATGTGGCAGTTGCTTATGTTTACGACTCAGACGCCTAGCTGCTGTCTTGCACTAACTGTAAGAGTCTTATGGCAGAGACGGGAAGATTTGCAAAGGTGAGCTAGATAATAATAATAAGTAAGACATTTGCAAAGTAACCTACGAGATCGAAATCTCTTCCTATGCATCACGTGCTGTAAAGGAAGCACGTCAATCGCTGAATGCTAACGCACAGTGTCAGCACTCGTGAGCACGTATGGGTAAATATCCAAACAGATCCAGCAAATGCGAGAAACAGGTTCGTTTTAGCTTCCTTTTTAATGTCGGCCCGAGTAGAGCAGTCAGCCGAAGCCACTAGCAAGCAGCCGGTACTTGATAGAGAATACCGTTGTCGGTCTCTTGTTGTCTGTGGTTACCTGAGAAAAAAGTCAAAACGGTAGTTAAGCAATTGCTGTACAGCCATTGCGTAAGAATCGCGGAATGATTTCCACGCTCTGGAGAGCGGAGCAGGGCAGCAACGGCTTCTGTCGCCAGCCTCCGGTCTTTCAGTGCACGAATGGAGCAGTACCACCAGTCGCAAGATTTTCTTGATTCATCGCTACCTGCGAATTGGCTGGAGGCGTCGACGCTCAAGGCCGCGAAATGTCACCGCAGAGTGTCCGAGTCACGACGGACTCGGGCGATACGGCCTCCTTCTTTCTCGCTCCTGCCGCTCCCTCCATTTTAATTCTGCCGTTCGTATTGGCGTCTGCCTCCCAAATTCGATACCTGCCGCCGGAAGCTCGCTGACGGCACGACGGCCGAAGACAACTCTGCGGTAGAGAGGCGCACTCCGCGACGCTTAGAAGCCAAGAGCCCTGGAACTTTTTCATAGCCCCCCCCCCCCCACTGTTACCTTTCCGCTTCACACTCCGCTCATCGCGCGCATGTCGGAGGTCACCAGGTGCACCCCACGCGCGCCCAGGCAAACAGGAAATGCAAAGGGACGCACCTACAATCGCGTAAACGGAAATAGAATTGCCCCGTCGGGGCGGAGGAAGCACGTGACTTTGTGCTGTAAACACCATGATGGCTGCGCTATCGCCGCTGGCTGAGCTGAAAATCGGCAACTATGTCTTAGGGGAGACACTTGGGCATGGGACTTTCGGAAAAGTTAAAGGCATGTATAACTGACTGCTTGGTGGTCAATCCGATCCTCGCGCTGTAGCTTTGCTTGTGCGGCGAACCGGCTCCCGCTATACGTTGCCGGCACCTATTGCTGCCTCCGTGCATCCGATCAGGCGCTAAAAACTACAGGCCGAAAAAAGGTAAAACAGTTGTCCTAAAGTGCCGAAGCTTAGTAATTAGTGATAATGGTAATTTTTATTAAAAAAGCAATTACTTAGAAAAGAAGCCAGTGTGCCTATCCATTTAAGAGACCCTTCTAAGGCAAAATGCAGGGACTTATGCAGCGTCTAAAACGCACGAACTTTGATGAAAATGAGACGTGATTGCCGTTTTTTAATTTAAGTACCTCGCCGCTCCTGTTGAAAATAGCTGGGGCAAGGGAGCATAGGACGCCTTAGCATTCGAAGCCGCCGTTGGAGACAGCGGCGACTGTTTTGCTGCTCGCAGTTCTTATTCGGTAGATTAGTTAGCTGTCTGATCAGATAATAACCGGTTACCGGACTCCTTTGATCGTTTCCGAATAATCTAGATGATGTGGGGTTCAGCGTCTTTGCGTAGCGGTATCACCGCCAGAAATCCTGTTATAAAAGGATTCGCACTCGACCGTCGGAGCAGCTCCTTAGTGGCCGATGCAATCGCTCGTGCTAGCGGCCGCCGTAGATAATTTTCTGCCGCACCGCTTCTATCGCCGCATATCCTGCTCAGTGCTGGTCAAGTCGCGGCAAGGCTGCTGCTCTGGGCGGATCGGAGGCTGTGTAGGCCAGCTCTGCTGACCGACGAGAAGTGGGTAAGGTATATAATTCATTTGTGTAGCGCCCTAAGAGAACTCAGTCTCTATTCAGTCGCTTCACACGTGCCACGAGGTGAAGCCCACGACCTCGGCCAGACCTTGGTCGGGGCGAGCACCTTAACCACTGAGCCAACCCAGCGCGGCGAGAACTGCTTGAGCCGTAGCCCGCCAGAATCCGTCCTTAGCCGGACTGGCCCTGGGCGTTCTACAGCACTTTACCTGGCTGATTTTTCAGACGCACGTGACATCGGGACTGTGTATTGACGAGCTGGAAACCGCACTTTCCGTCATCTTTCTTTGGCTGCTGTAAAACCCGCCACCTGAACAACTTCGAATCGCTGATCCTGAATGATTGGTTTTATGTTGCCACGAGTGCAATACGGGCTTAGTGTGCACTGCTGTCATGCAAGCTGTTATATGTGATTCTGCGTCTTAGCTTGGTGCTTACCAAGCCTCCCTGCCGAAGCCATAGTCCTGCCCCTATACCTGCAGAAAGGAGATTTCTGTTTGGCAGTTTAAATGGATGTCGTGAATTAGTATTCATCCGGCTCGTTACTACCTGCTACTGCTAAGCTATCAGCCAAGCCATCTTTACATTGCTATCGCCCGGGTGTTTCGTGCCTGGTGTTTGTGAGCATGCACAAGCCTGTCTATGTGGGTGTGTTTGGATAACGAGTACTGTGTGTTGCCGACGAGCCTTCCTTGATGGGCCGGCATTGTTTAACAGCATAATTTATGAGCACTTTCCGGTGATGCTAAGGGAGCCGATTGCCTTCGGCCGTGTTGGCATTATGCGCCTTAGCTAGGGCACAATGCCTGTGTTCTACCATATCTTAATTCATTGGCATACTTTGTGGGCACAGGGTCTCAGAGGTGGCAGTAGAGCTCATGTGCTAAGGGGTTGAGTTCGTGCTCACCATATTAAGTATAATATTAATAATAATAATAATGTATGTTTAACTGAAAACCAAGTCTCATCCTGGGTACTTCACACATGCTGGAAAAGACATGTAGCTACTGATTAGTTGCATTTTGCTTCCGGCTGGCCTTGACATGCCCAAGATGGAACTTTGCCCTTTCATACTCTCTTTCATACTTCATACATACCGCGTGTCTTAGGCCCGACCAGCCTCAAATCCTTTGAAGACCATGCCTTTAGTTAGTGTGCATGTAAAGTATGGAACTCACTGCCGACTGACGTCTCGACATCCCCTGACTTGATGACATTTAAAAAGAAGTTGAAAACCTAACTGTTCCTCACAGGATTTCCTCGGTCTACGTGGAATTGTCCTTTGTGAGCTTATGCGCAGTGACTTGGTGCATGTTATCCTTAATCGATTCGTTTGCTGTAGATACTACACATGCTGCATGCTCCTTTGCAGCATATGTGGAAGTTAACTGCTCTTAGAGTGCCGTACAAATTTCTACTTATTATTTGTATTGCTATCGTTATTACTAACACTATAATACCGGATGTCTGTGTTGCTGCCTTAGGCCCTTTAGCGCTAGTGCAACTTGCGCCGCGATTATGACCTTTGAGCTTGGCCACTGCCTGTGGACTGCAGACCGCACCGGCGCTCGCAGGCATGGCGACGATGGCAGAGCACAGCAGCAATCGAGGACGTCTGTCCTACTCTGCACCTCAAAGCTCCGCTAGCGAGTCGTAGAAGTCGCGCCCAAAACGCACCGCAAGGACCGAGTGGCAGTCATTGCGCGACAGATGCTGGTCCAGGGTCCTCGAGCACCATCGAATTAGTTGTGTTGTGATTTGGGCGCTCTCGATGGCTGCCGTGCTCTGCCGCTGTCGGCGCAGCCAGCGTTTGTCGGTGCAGCAACTACAGCACTCGTTAGCCGTGCTTCGAGGCGCCAGCTCCAGCTGCACTTGTCACGGCACGTCGTCTGCAAAGACAGGCATCTGTTACATGTGTCACGTGTGCTGCATAGGGCGCTCGGTGTCAGAAGTCTTGTATCATTGCTGACATCTAGCAGTCGTCTTGTGCTAGTCTCGTCGCTTGTGATTATATTGGTCAGCTTTTAAGCCGATGCAGGCCTTTCAATTTGGAAAGCGTGAAGCATTCACTAGACGAGGAATCGAGTGCCTAAGAGCTGAATTGGTTGCTTGCGCTGCCAAGACTTTGAGTATAAGGAAACTCCCCTCCTAAATGTAGCAAATTAAGGAGCAGAGCTTAAACAAACTCGCACAAAGTGTAGATCTTGATCCGCTGAACTTGCCGAATTGTGGGAAAGTGCTGACCCCCTAATTGCTCTCAGCTAGGGAGCATTTAGCTGAATTGTAGCATACGTTTATTATTGAGAGCATCATTTCTCTGGGTGAAATGCACGATATTTAAAGCAAAAGTGAGCAGCAGTGTTTTCGGAACCATAATCTGCTGATTGCCGGCAGTTTCGTGCAAGTAGTGCAGAGATTACTACAGAGCAAGAGCTTGTCCCTGATCATGACGGTAGCAGGAATGAAGCTACTTAAGCTTAAATTACGCGAGAATCCTCCGAGATGTAGGGTGGTACAAGACTGTGCTGCTAGGGGTTACTTGTATACAGCACTGTACAGAATGTCTTAGGTCCTTTGATGCTATACCAGAACGGCGTGGCTCTGTATCACTGTTTCGCATGTCCCAGGCTTTGACCTGCAGGCGAAGCCCACTCTTAGATCCTGCTCTCAGCTCAGTGCCAGCGATGTGCGCTGCTGTTTCGGCAGATGTTGCTCACTGTAGCCATCGCTTGTGCTGCTGCTGCTGCTATCTGCTGCTGTCGTCAGTGTATCGATAATCTTTTTCCTTGACCGCTGCAGTCGGCAAGCATACCATCACGGGGCACAAGGTGGCAGTCAAAATCCTGAACAGACAAAAGATTATGAACCTAGATGTTGTGCAGAAGATCAAGAGGGAAATCCAGAATCTTAAGCAGTTTCGACATCCTCACATAATCAAGCTGTAAGTGTCGGGTCTCACACGTGCAATGCCTGTCTTGCCTAATCCTGCGTAGCTCCGCATGCGGTTATATGATGTATAGAATTCATTTGTATAGTGCCCCCTAGGAGGAGAACTTAATCTCTATTCAGGCGCTTTACATATGCCACAAGCTCGAGCCCACGACCTTGGCCAGACCTTGGTCGGGGCGAGCACCTTAACAATTGGGTCAAACCAGCACGGTTGCTTCTGTCTGCCGATCTCATAGCCTGGATAAAGGCTATGAGGCTAAATCCACCAATCGCCTGAGTGGATTGGTGGCTTCAGCGTAGTCCCTTTGGGATGCGTGCCGCTGGTCACCGTCTCGACCCTTTCGATTGCTCTCGACAACCGTCGGGTTTTTTCAGTGGCATTTTCTGCCTCTTTTTTATTCCTCTGGTGTTCGGCTCTGTGCCGTCCCATGCAGCCCAATGCCTTCCCATGCTGGTGTTTGTTTCTGTCCGACCCCCACGATATATAACGGTGTAGTCACAATCATAGCTGCAAGACTTCTTCTGCTCCCCGACACGACCACCTGACCTCAAACTCCGAGAGATATAGCGATTGTCTTAAGGTTGTAGTTATGCCGTTGATTTAGTGACTAATTTTCATTAAAAAAAAGGTCGGCTAATTCAGCAGCCTCAATTGTATAGCAGTAAAAGAACCTTAGCATCAATCACCCCATTGGCATCATCGGGTAATATGGATTGCTTTCTGCAGGACTCGAACCCAGCACCCTGAGTTGTGAAATGCGAGCCCCTTATTGCCGATTTAAATTCAGCCCATGTTCAGTCCCTGGGCAGCTGGCTGCTCACAATAACCATCCAGCTGTCATGAGAATACTCCTGGACTGATAACACAGTGGTGAACTATAGAGCAAGGCTTGGCCCAGTTCATGAAAATCAGCTATGTTTGTCTGTTCCGGTACCGCTGTCAATGGCTGACATCAGCTGGCACTTGGCTCTCTGGGCTTGTCAAACTAAGCTAGGGCCTGGCCCGACTCCTCCCTCCCCTATGATTTGACCTAAAGACTGCACTGTTTGTACTTCTGCAAAACAGCGTTATTTGCAGTTTACAACTTTATCTGTGAAGCCCGTGTATGCATGTGTGTGCGTGTGTGTGTGTGTGTGTGTGTGTGTGTGTGTGTGTGTGTGTGTGTGTGTGTGTGAGTGTGTGTGTGTGTGTGTGAGTGTGTGTGTGTGTATGTATATATATTAATATGTGTATACTGCTATATATGTACACTACTGTGTGCTTGTGTTTGTGTGCTTGCGCACCTAATATAGAATATATGTGTATACATAGTCAGGTGTATACCGTCGGTCCTTCTGCTATAGATCCTTTACCTCTAGGACATAGATGTGTCGGAATTAAACGGCAAACTTCCACCAGGAATAAATCATTCATGTGCTCTGTAATTTAAAGCATCCTGCTGGAAGAGGGCAGTGACTCGTGTAAGTTGCGAATGAAGAGCTAGCAACCGATGTGAATTGCCAGGTCTAAAATTCGGCTCTAACTATAATCGTGCGCATGTGGTCCTTCCTATAGGTTCACTCAAAAGCCAAGAAATCTGCAGAGGCCCGTATGACAGTCCACGTATGCTCTAGTACAAGGCCCATAAGTTTCAGTTCTCTATTCAGTGATGTTTATCTAAACATGGCAATTGAGGTTTTTGTCGTGAGGTTTCCTCCTTCGTCCTAGTTGGATTGCCAAAAGGTTCGGCCACGGTCTTCGGCCTTGGTTTGTAGCTTGTGTTCTGCTCCCTTGCGCACCTTGCAGAAGTATCCTCGACATCCGGCACGCCCTGCTATACAGGCATCAGGCCAGCTGGCTGCTCTCAGCTTTGCTGGCAGTTTGATGAAATCTATCCTTTTTGTGCGGTGCTGAGCAGGGCTCTGTGCGCATTTCTCGTGCAGTGCATGAGCACAGCTCTTGTTTCGTGATCGACCTCAGTGTCTGCTCTTTGCCATTGTAGGACGGAGTACCTACCTGTTCAAACCGGTCACTGGGCTCTCCTGTTGCTGTCTCCCTGTATCTAGCAAATACGGTGGCTGCATTGCCTACTCCCTTCCCTGCGTAGAAAGACTGCAGTGTTAACTCAGCCTCAGTTTTGTGACCTGCGAGCTCCTTTTTTTGGCAATTTATTAGCATGTTGATTTGACAGCCCTGGAATTTCCCTGGAGTCTCTACCGTGAGCACCTCTCTAAGAGTGTGGGCTACATTGCTTTAGTACGTGCCCATGCGTGACCTGTTTTGGTAGAGATTCTTCAATGTGGGATGGCTGTGTCGGCTCGACCAGTCCGTCGGTGGCTTGAGGGTCTCTGCACATCGACCGAGCTGCTGCCAGCCTACTGGAATAGCTCCTTTTCAGGGTTAGTGTGTATTACTAGTGTTGCCCATAGCCAGTGAGTTGGTTTTTATTGTCATTCAATTTGAGGCAGCTTGCTGCCATCCAGGAGCGAATGTCAGCACTGCATGCTGCAGGGGAGTTTCGATAGTCCAACGTGCTGCAATGGAGGGGGGATCAAAGCACAGGTACAGCTGCATGGAATCTGCATAAAAATGAAAGTTTAGATTGTGTTTGGTGATCGAATCGTCCTTGATTGTGCTTGGCTGCCAGCACTAGCCTGCTGCTACTCTTTGGCAGGAGAGACTGCTTGCCTCAGAGGCAGCTGGGCCTCCGAGGCCCCAGGCCTGCTACTGCACTGACCCCCTCCTCCCTTCCTCCCTGTCCGAGCCCATCACCGTGTTCGAAATCTGGCCGTCCGGCTGCTTCAGCAATTCTCCTTTCACTGTGGCTCTTTCTTGTGGTGCTGAACCGTCACAAGCCGGAATGTGTTAGCTCTGCATGGTCTCGTTTGTGTCCAGGTACGAGGCAGACTTGTTCCTGCTCCTCGAACCGTGCTGATGCACAGGACGGGCTAACCTTGGAAGCCTCAGCAGATCGGTATTTCTGGCAGCATGGGGCCAGTTTTGGCACAGCTTGCTGTCACTGCCTGCAGTGTCGGTGTCCGAGCGAGTGAGCTCCGAGCTAGCGAGCTCCGAGCTAGCGAGCCAGACCACCAGGCTGCATGGCTCCTGCTAGAAGGCTGGCCGGAGGTCTGTAGGGCCGCTGCTGTCCGAGCACGCGGGGTCGAATTTGCAGCCTTCGCAGAAGGCCGCAAATGTCGGCAGCACAAGTCGCAGTGACTTTTGGGCTCAAGCTGCGGCTGAACGTGAGCTGGCACTCGGGTGCTGAGCCTCGGTCGCGTCGCATTTGGGTCACGCTCGAAAAAAGGTCACATGGCGGCTAGCTGCGATCGATGGCAGTAGGCGACAAGCAGCAGTGCGGTCATACGGAGGGCGGCTGGCGCGCGAGCTTCGGGTCATGGCCGCAAGGCTGAGTCTCACGTGGCGAAGTCGTCGGGCCTCGCGACCGCTGCCGGCTGCTTCTTCTCAGCAGGCATGTCGCTAGGCAGGAGCACGTGGCAGAAGTCCGAGCGAAGTTTTCTCTGCTCTACAGGATCGTGTGGCTTGCTGAGCTGGCTAGGCCGGCCACCGATGGCTGCTTATACTAGCTGATTTAGCAGCCTCCTTTTGTATAGCTGCAGAAGAGCCTTGAAGGCTAATGCCACCACTTGCAGTGGCAATAAAAGATCGCTCACCTCAGGATTCCGAACCTGCCATCTCGGGACCGAGGCCGTGAAGAGCAACCGCCTTACCTACTAGTGTGCCATCACGGCTTGCCATCACGGCTCACCACTTGACCATTGCATTCACGCTGCTCTGCCCATTTCTCGGATGCTTTTCAATCGCAGTTTATTCTTTTGACTTTTTTGCTTTCTCTAGCCGAAGAGACCCTGGTCTCCGGTATATGCTCAGAGTTTTGGCCGCATTGGGTGCACCCACCGTTGCCAACACCCAGCGCTTGTCACTGTCGTGCGGCTCTCGCAGTGGCGCCCATCTCACCGTCGATTGTATGCAGGTACGAGGTGATCAGCACGCCCACGGATTTTTTCATGATAATGGAATTCGTCTCCGGCGGCGAGCTGTTCGACTATATCGTAAAGAACGGGAGGCTGAAGGAGCACGAAGCACGGCGGTTCTTCCAGCAGATCATCTCGGGCGTCGACTACTGCCATCGTCACATGGTCGTCCACCGCGACCTGAAGCCCGAGAATCTGCTGCTAGATCAGTTCCGCAACGTCAAGATAGCTGATTTCGGTGAGGAGGAGGATGCGCTCGACGGGCTGTGTGTGTGTGGGTGGGGACGTGGCCCGTTTGAATGGCGCCTGCCGAGCTGCTGCTGCATCGCTCGCTTAGGGCGCACCGCGTTTGACTCCACTGTGGCCGTCTCCTCTTCCGGAGAAGTAGCTGTTTGTCTAATCGCATGTGCAGCTGATACTGGTGTTGCTACTTTTCAGTGGCTACTTTTTTCGTTTTTGCCTGTTGTTTTATTTGTATGCATCGGCACGCTGGAGCTTCTCAACAGCCACGTGACTGGCCGATGGCGAAGCTTGCCATAGCAACCGACTCAGCGCCGGCTTTGCGCAGGCATCATCGTGTTAGCACATTACAATGGCTGGTGCTGTGCGATGTACTTTTTGCATGAGCCGCTATTGTGCGTTGCAGGATTGTCGAACATGATGCAGGATGGCGAGTTCCTGCGCACAAGCTGTGGCTCACCTAACTATGCTGCACCTGAGGTCATTTCAGGAAAGTGAGTTACCAATGTAATGCTCAGTGGTAATATTCCACAATGTAGCTAGCCGATAGCTGGCTTGATAAGTATTGTGGTAGATTAGGCTTTTTTAAATTGTCCCTTGGCTGCTTTTAATCGCTTCATTTCCTTTAGATTTTATATAATGTATATATAATTAATGTGTATAGCACCTTAAGAGAACTTAATATCTAGCCAGGCATTTCACGTATGCTGCCAGGTTCGAGCCCACTAACTTGGTCGTCAAAGGCTAGGACCGTAACCCCTGGATCATACCTGGCCGGCGAATCAAGAATGTAATGTTATCATGGTCAAATATGTGAAGTAAACGACAGCATAGAAATTGAGTTGTTGCAACATTTGGATGCTTTAGTCTTCACACAAACTCTTGCAGCTGGCAAGTTTTATGTAACTCCATCGATCTCGATTTTCATGGCCAGTGCCCTTCCCATGTTAACTATTAGGACTATCGATCCATGCTTGATCTACATCTTTTCACAATTTGTACTCCCCTTTTTGCCAATTTAATCGCCAAGCACTATATCTAGGCTTTTGTTTTTACACAGATGGCACCCAGCCGTACCTGTGCTTTGATCCTTCCGTGCCTTCCGGCACGTCAAACTCTCTTAACTCCATTGCAGCATGTATTGCTGACATTTGCACTGAGGTGGCAACAAGCTTTCTCAAATTGAATGAAGATACAACCTAATTTTATCTGAAATTAGAATGCCTGACCCTCCAAATTGGTTCGGCGAGCATATCACCTGTAGTCTCTGCACGGAATCTGGGTGTCCTCATCCAAAATGACTTTTCACAGATGACCATATCAGCTCCTACGTGTAGTCGACCTACTTTCACTCACATACCAATGCAAAAATGTAAGCGTACTTAAGACAAGAATACCACAGCCAAACCGATCCATGCATTTGTGATATGCCTCCTAGACTTCCGTTACTTGCTACCTGCAGAATTTCCGGCCTATGCAATAAGAAAGATGCTTCCAGTTAATGCAAATCTCTGCAGCTAAGCTTTGTGTCGTGAACGTCGCAATTGCCACATTTTATCGTGAACGTCGCAACAATTGCCTCATTATACTACTTCTCACTGAGCTACATAGGCTCCCCATCAAGCAGGTATCGACTTCAAGGTTTTGTCACTCACTTTTAGATCCTACAGTTAGTTCTGTTACCGGTGGCCTGTCTATTTGAAATACTTCCCAATCAGGCTAGACACTACACACCCTCTGTTATGACGGAAGTCGTTTAGCTATGCCTTGAACCAAGCTCAAATCCTTGGGAGACCATGTGACCCAAAGCCTGGAACTCACTACTGACTGACTTAACTAATCTTCTCACTCGACATTTAAAAAGAGGTTGAAAGCATCTCACAGCATTTTCTCAGTCCTTGTGAATTGTCCTTTGTGTGCTTATGCTTGCTGACACGGAATGTTATCACTGACCAAGTTCTCTTAGAGTGCTATACAAATGTCACTATTATTATTATTACCTGTGCTCGATACTCAACTCGGGGCTCAAGTGTCCACGGATGTGCTTGAGCCAGATTCTGATGTGTTTTCCGAATGCATGTGTGTGCACCAATGGTATTTTGTTGAGTCCTGAGCTGCATCCATTATGTGTACTCTAATCGTCAGCCAGAGACATGATTGTTGCTTGACCTATGCAGGTTCCAACACAGGTGGGCATAACTCCCACTCGATCACTCCGTCATTACTCGACACCCCCCCCCCCCCCCGAATGACTGCGTATACATCTGCCCTTCAGCAGCACTTGAAAGCCTACTCTATTTAGAGACAAACTTCCTCCTTGCTAATTGTACCACTCCATCAGGGAAATCCTTAATCGGTCTTCTGTACCATTGCGACCCTTTATACAGCTTACATTTTTGTATGCAACTAGGATGTGACTCGGTGGCCAGCTTTGTACTTTTTAAAGCGGAGCGCTGACTGCTCTACATAAATCCTGTTCTGTTTCTGTTGACTGCCTGTTCTGTTCTGTCTCATTTGTAATTCGCTTATGCCTCGCTGGCATTGGATTGAATTGGCCAGCTCAATACCGATTCCCCAGTTGCCAAGTGAAAGCAAATTAGTGACATCGAGAATCTTTAGTTCATATCAGTCTTGTCTTCCTCTGGTTTGTCAGCTATCGATATGAATAATGTGATGGCTGAAGTGCGCCACTTGGTAGGCATTTACCTTGGATCTCTTCGTTTTTATGCCAGTCGGTGTGCCTACTAGTGCTGTAGTGACTGGTCAAAGCACCGGCCTCTGAAGGGCCGTCGACTGCATTGCTCACCGAATTCGATTGGCGATGAATCAGCAGTTTGGACTATTTACCCCTTCCCTCCCTTCCCCCACTCCCGATGGGCCACCAGAGCCCTGCGTAGGCAAGCGTCGAGGAATTCAACTGCCTTTAAAAAGCCGATCGAGGCGGCGCTGCTGCTCTCGCACGCACTCACAGCGCCATCTCCTCGAGAGTGCAAGCTAGCACCCCAGCAATAAGAGGAAATAGAAGGGGGGAGAGAGAGAGAGGGGAAGCTTTCGAGGTCCTTCCTGTGAGGACGTAGTCGATCACTGCCTTTGGTGCTGGTGCTGCTGCTGCTGCTGCTGCTGCTGCTGGCGGGAGAGAGAGCTAGGCACTATCTCTAGCCAACAGGTGCCCAGCTCTCTAAAGCAGGCTGTAACCCTATTAGTAATTGGTTGGACCTCTTTGAGCCGCCACCCCCTTCTGCCTGTGAATAAGGGTAGCCAGCAGCCCAGCCGCCCCGGTGGCTACAAAGAGCTGTCGGCTCTTTGGACTTTGTACTTTGGTCGCCGCCCTGTGTGTGCTAGAGAGCATCGACTGCTGTCGTTGCTGATCGCGTTCGACGGCCGTCGTCGAACGCTGTGCGCCTTGACCACCACCACGAAGGTGAGCGCTCCTCTTCTCCTCAGCTGATGCTGAGGCGACCGGGGCTGCCTTTGCGTCAGGGTGCCGGCACGTTTCTTGGCTCCTGGCTGTCGCTGTGACTTCCGTCAAAAGATGCCTGTCGGATGGGGTGCCTATTCAGCAGGACACTGCAAGCAGTGGCAAGGTCAAGATCCGCCCTCTGGAAAAATAATAATAGCAATAATACATTTGTATAGTGCCTCCAGAGAACTCTACCTCTTTCTAGGCACTTTACTTATGCCGAAAAGGAAGCATGGTGGAATGGCTAGTGGTAGCAAGCTCAATGACAGTAAGCATAACATGGTTGGAGGTGACATGCACAGTGTCAGCACACATAGGCTCACAAAGGACGAATCACATGGACCCACTAAATGCCGTGATAAATAGATCTTGAGTATGTCTGTACAACAATACTATTAGTCAGCATGACATGACGAAGTTTACTCTGGTATGGGGCAAATCACAGTGACCAGAGGATCTTGTAGAAGTCATGTAGATTTTGGAAGCAATGTTTATTGCTGTTACTTGGATTTTGAGAGTATTCCATATCGCCATTAATAAAGCATGATCACGGAGTATGCTCGGCATTCGACTGATAGCTTGTCGTATTTCACTCGTTCTTCGCACGCACGATCCTTCACAATTTCAGCAGCTGAGCGCTTGCATTCATATTTTGTGTTGTGGCGATCGTGATATCGTTGTATATGTACATGTTATAGTGTATGACCTGCATCCGAGCTACGCCTGGCACCTGAATGCTTTTTAATTTGTTGAATTCAGATTGTATGCAGGCCCAGAAGTCGACATTTGGAGCTGCGGTGTTATCTTGTATGCACTTCTGTGTGGCAGTGTAAGTGGCAAAGCTCGTTCGACAAGACCTTGGACTGTTGTAACTGGTTTTGCTGGCTCTGCCTCACCAAGTTTAGGAGTGTCAACTGGCTGCGCTTTTTTGCTTTCAGCTGCCGTTCGATGACGAGCACGTCCCGACTCTGTTCAGGAAGATCAAGTGTAAGACGTGTTACTCTGACCAGTACATGCAATGCCAGCGCAGGCGCCTGGATACTGACTTGGTCTACTGTGTGCTGGTACTTGGCTTTTTGCTGCTCTCGCGGGCGCTGTGGTGGGGAGAGCGGTGGAATTTGTGGTCGTTGCTCAGGCCGAAGACCGAGGGTCAGGACAGCACGATCGAGGGACTGTGGGGAGGGGGCATTGGCAGCAGCAGCTGAATGCCGATCGTTCGATGCCTGTCGAATGCAGTTGCTCGGCCTCGCGACTGAATGCCAAGCTGAGACTCGGTAGCTCTCTCTCTCTCTCTCTCTCTCTCTCTCTCTCTCTCTCTCTCTCTCTCTCTCTCTCTCTCTCTCTCTCTCTCTCTCTCTCTCTCTCTCTCTCTCTCTCTCTCTCTCTCTCTCTCTCTCGTAGTCACCCGCCCCCACTGCTGCTGCTGAGCTTACGGGCTGCAATAGAGCATAGTGGCTGTGGGGTGGGGAGGGTGTCTAATACTGACATCTTCAGATGGTGGCTCCACGATTCGGCAATTTCATGGCTGGCCAGTCTCCATTAATTAATTAACAGCGCTCATTGCAGGCGAGCCGATGCTGCTTGCAACGAGGTGCCTCACTCATGGCTGCCGTTGGTTTGAGATTCTAGAATGACCTCCTTCCACCGGTAGGATGAGTTGCTCGTCGGTCGCTGGATGGATAGTCGCCCCACTTTTTCCTCTTTCTTTTTTTTACTCGCGAAGGTTTCTCATCCGGTCAACTGGCCTTCATCGCTCAGCTTGTAGCCGCTTGCTCGCCGTGCGGCGCAAGCTACACTTAGCTTTTGCTCCTGCGCACCGACAGACGACTTTGGGTGCTCAATGAAAAGGGAGGGAGGACACACGTGAGAGGCGGTGGCCGTTCTTCGGCTCGCCTCGTCTGCGCTCGACCGCGAGGCACCGGACGAAGCACTGCAGCTCGTCGGGAAACGAATAGCACGAGTCGTGACGCTCGCAGATCTGGCCGGCGGCTCGGCACCGTGCTACCGTACCCGAGTCAGGAGCTCAGCCAGGAGCTCGAGCGGTCGTGGAAGGTGCCTGGGCAGACACAGACGCGAGAACGTTGCACGCTGCTGCTGCATCCGTCGGCGGCGTCGTATTGTTGCCGCTTGCCACGTGCTCGGGCGTGCCTGCGCGCATTGATGGACTTCCTCGGAATTCTAGCCTCAAGAGGTGCGTGTCACTCATCGCCATTGTTGTTCCTGTCTTGTAGCTGGTATTTTTGCCGTTCCCGACTATCTGAGCAAGCCTGTCGTCGACCTTCTAGTAAAGATGCTCCAGGTGGACCCAATGAAGAGGGCTTCCATCGACGGGCTACGGCAAGTGCTGGCCGCACGGCACACCCCTTTCCGGCGCACGCGTGCTTGTTCGGTCTCCTGCTTCAGCCTGTTTGAACTTGATTGGCTCACGTGATTGGCTCACGTGTGTGGCTGTCCGTGTTGTGCTTGCAGCGCACACGAGTGGTTCGTAACCGACCTGCCTGTGTACCTATTCCCTTCTACCGCTCAGCACGACGACACAATTGTTGACATTGACGCTGTACTGGAAGTTTGCCAAGTAAGTGTGACGTTGCTGGGCGCTGGCAGCTCACGGCTTCGGTCTAGCCTTTTCAACGTTGCCCTTCATGAGAAAGTCGCGGCCTTTTCTACGCAGCCGTCAGGCCATTATTTATCGGTCTCTGGCGGGACCTGGTGGCTTATGCGTCCGTCCTGCTGTTGCAGAAATTTGGTGTGGAAGAGGACGAAGTTACCAAAGCGTTATTCCTCGGCGATCCAACAGATCAGCTAGCCATAGCTTACCATTTAATTTTGGACAACAGGGCAGTAGACAACTGTGAGTCTGCCTCGCGTCTGCCACTGTGCGAAATGTGTAGCACAGAGCTATAAGTGATCCCCCCCTGCTGCTGCTGCTGCTCGTGCAAGTGCGACCTGCCTCCTAATTGGCATGCTTTCTATCCAGTCTATGTGAAGTGCCTGGGAAGAGGTTTAATACAGATGTCATACAAATGCTGCTTCAGGTGAAAAGACGATGGACATGAAAGAGTTCTTTGTGGCCTCAAATGTGCCGGCACAGGACGGTCATGGCGAGCCAGCGAAGCCTCATCCGGAGAAGATGAGAGGTACGAGGTAGCACTTTATTTAGCCAGGCCTCTTTGGGTAGAGAAATCGCTCCGGCCCTCAAGACGTCGTGTCCCGGTAGCCAGCAGCTCCGTGGCTACACTCGCCAACGCGCTCGATGCTTGCACAGAGCTGCAGAACGTCACGGTCACGCTAGACCTCGACGCGAAGACTGTCACGACATCCGGCGGAAGTAGCCAGCTTGCCCCTGCATCTGCGGCGGCGTCGTCATCGAAGAAAGCCAAGTGGCACCTGGGCATACGGTCGCAGAGCAAGCCGTACGACATCATGAGCGAAGTTTACCGTGCTATGAAGGCGCTCGGCTACGAATGGAAAGCCGTCAATCCATTTCACATTCGCGTCCGACGAAAGAACTTGGTGACGGGCAACTTTGTGAGTGCCTATTGGCCGGCCGAGCGACTGCCTACCTGCGGTCCACTGAACCCCGGCTATCGCCCGCGGACGTCTTTCGCTCGCTCGCAATCGAATGGGTGTGGCTGCCTGCCGCGACCTTGGTCCAACCCTCGTCGCTGTAGGTGAAAATGAGCTTGCAGCTGTACCAGGTCGACAGTAAGAGCTACCTCTTGGACTTCAAGAGCTTGTGCTCCGCTGCTGAGACGCAGTCGCAGACCTCGTTGAACAGCTCCTTGTCCGACTCAGTTGGTCGCACAGTGTTCCACGAGTCCTTCGGCAACGGTCAAGATGCCACCGCTGCACCACCGGCAAAGCGAGGTGGGTGCTCACTCGTTCGAAGAGAGAAGGCGATGTCTGTCTTGTTGTGTGCGCTCACTATGCAGCCTGTGGGCTGTACTTGACCGGGTCACGTGGCCCAGCCTCGAGCAGCCACAGTCGCATCCACTCTTTAATAATAATAATAATAATAATAATAATAATAATTCACTTGATAAAGCGCCCTCAGAGAACTTAATCTCTCTCTCTCTCTAGGCGCTTTACATTTGCTGTAAAGTGAAATGCAATTGAATGGTAAGTAAAATCATGCTTGAAAAACAAACGAAATGAATAATATGGTTAGGGGTGACATGCACAGGGTCAGCATGCAAATGTGGTTAGTGGCAGCATGCACAGTGTCAGCACGCATAAGCACGTGAAGGACGAATCACGGGGACCCACTAAATGCTGTCCTAAATAGGTGTGTTTTTAGGTTCCTTTTAAATGTGGTCAGGTCGGGGGATGTTCTGACGCAGGTCGGGGGATGTTCTTACGCAGGTCGGGAGGGAGTTCCAGGCTTTGGGAGCATATGAACTAAATGCACGGTCTCCAAAGGATTTAAGGTTTGTATGAGGTATTTTTAGACTGTTGGATTCCGAAAAGCGGGTGATACTATGCTTGGCCTGATGGGGTAGTATATCTGACAGATAGGCTGGAGCCATAGAATGAAGAGATCTAAAAGTGAGCGACAAAACCTTGAAGTCAATCCGTTGCTTCACTGGTAGCCAGTGCAGGTCGGCGAGAAGTAGAGTAATGTGGCAACTGCGACGCTCACGACAGGCAAGCCTAGCTGCGGAGTTTTGCACCAGCTGCAATCGCCTGATCGCACATGCTGGTAGGCCAGTAAGCAGTGAGTTGCAGAAGTCGAGACGGGATGTCACGAATGCATGGACCAACTTAGATGTGGTATCTTTATCTAAACAAGCCCGAATTTTAGCAATGTTATGAAGCTGAAAATAGGCGGATTTGACTGGGGAGCTGATATGGTCGTCTAACGAGAGGTCGCTTTGGAATATGACACCTAGATTTCGAGCTGATTCAACTGGAGATATGCTGGCAGAGCCAATTTTGAGAGTCAGCCTGTCCAATCTTTGGATCACACTGGGTTTGCTCATAACTAGTAAGTTAGTTTTATCATCGTTAAGTTTTAGAAAATTTGCTGTCATCCATGTGTGGATATCATTAATGCATGCAGCTAGTGAGTTTAGAGAATTTGAGGTGCTCGAAGGCTGGGAGGGATCAAAGCAAAGGTACAACTAGATGAATGATTTAGTTCGTCTTGCGGCTCTGCCCAGATCCCACTCGTCCATCTCTGGTCCCTCTCCAAACGCTTACCTGGATTGGATGACTCGGCGATGGCTGTTTGACTGCTAGCGCCCCTGGCATCTTACAGCGGGCTTTGGCAACCTCGCACGGTTTGCTGCATTTGCGCGCCCATTTCGACTGTTTGGCTGATTTCCGGTGTTTTTTTCGTGATGCTTGATGCTTGGCGAGCGGTTTTACTATAGTGAGCGGTCCCCTGTTAGCTGTCCTGCTGGCTTGTCCGTGCTTGGCTTTGTATCGCTATCGCCGATGCACTCGACATCTCTTGTCGCACGGTGTAAGAGCCTCGAATTCGTTGATTGAAGGTTCCGATGCAATGGAAGCAGACGATAGCCCCCCAGTGACGCCTGGAAGCATCCCAGTCCACCAGATGATCGAGTTCTTCGAGACGTGTGCATCACTCATTTGTGCGCTCGCTCGCTAACATCTTAAGAAAGACTCTGAGCATTGCTGTGCTGCACAATCGTGCCACCCCTACGGAGCCACTGCGTCAGGCTGCTCCAGGCATCCAACTGCCATTCTTCGGGAGCCACTCTGAAAACGTTCAGCTTGAGCTGCGGCGCCTGTGCAAGCTGCTTGGGCATCAATTATTTTGGACGTAGGCATACTATAAACTTTCGGCGATGATCCCGTCCCCCACCTTGTTGAATTTCTCGGCATGGCAAAGCTGTCCATTTATTGGTCGGCATTGCAAGCAGTTGGCAACCAGCCGAGACAAGGACCGGCATGAGAGGAGATTCTGCCACTCTGTGTGGAGTTTGGAAGGCATGGCAGGCTCGTGGATCTGACTGTGGCACACTTTAGTAGCTGCCATGATCAGCATTAATATGTCTTCTCCCTCCATGCTTCATCGTCTCTGCACAAAGCCCTGTGGTCTTTACGTATTTGTAACTCGTGATTTTTTTTCAGATCAGCAGGTGTTGTAAATCGACTGGCCGTTGCTCTAGTTCTTACAGCTAGCCTGTGCTTCAATTTACTGCGAATGCCTGTCGTCTGTTTGACTCTCGAAACCCAGCCTTGCTTGGTGGCATGCAAAAAAAGTTGTGCGTCTGCAGGGCCAGACCAATTACATCTGGTGTGTCTGTTGGCAAACGCTCGGTGTGGCTTTGTAATTTCGCACTGGTCAAGTTTTTTCAGAGGGGTTTTCTAGAAGGTGCCTAAGCATGATTGCGTGCCAAGCATGTCCACTTAGCATGTCCAAAGCCCATTCATACATCGTAGCTTTGTGTTTTGGTGGTGCATCTGAAGGGCCAGATCTAATGGAAAGAACCAGATGTTTATGCAAAGATTAAATCTCTGTTATGTAATTGCTACAATTGCAGCTCAATTACGAGCAGATCATTTGCTGTCAAAGCTGGGATTGGATATTAGAAATTAGCTCAGCTTTTGCCTGGGCAGGCGGTCATATTTCAACTTGTCCCGTCCAGCTTTACTTGCTCAACTTTTTGGGCTGGCTGTCGTGGACATGTTAAGTCTTAATATTGCTTTACAGATGCACATTTGCTGTTATCTCGGTTAATAATAATAGTACATTTGTATAGTGCCCTCAGAGAAGTTGATCTCTATCTAGGTACTTTACATTTGCTGATTGTATTGCTGTAGGAAATTGCTACAATTAGTAAGCCATCTGTTGAGCAACGTAGAGCTGGGTCTAGGCCAGCAGTCCTTTTGGTGTGGAGAGGCCTATCGGTCCCCCACACCCAAAGATTGACCTCAGCTGATTGCTCTGTAATTCAGCCCCCTGCCAGACCAGGTAGACTCGCCCCTGGTAGCCATACGTCTCTGCTTTGAAGAGGTAGAGAGGCTTTACTCGGTGTGAGTGAGGGTTAGCAGACTTTCGGACCTGAAGGGACTATTCCTAAGCTGGTTGTGGTTACTGGCATAGCACATCGTCCACATCATCAGGGATGCAGCTCGAGAGAGTCCACGTTGGGGATAGCTAGCAGAACATTAACTGCTGCAGTGGGGTAATCCGTCAAGGCACCAGTGAGCTTGTAGTGATTAAAACAGCATGGCCTTGACCAGATGCACACTATTTTCGCCTAGGCTGGGAGTCTTGGTTTAGTTTTTAAACCACTTGTTATTTTCGCCTTGCGCTTAGTTTTTTACGAATTTCAGCTACGACTGCATCTCGTGGCCAGCCTGTCCTCAATCGCTGCCAGGCAAGGTCAAATCCTTAGCCCCATAAACAAAGCTGATAAGGTCAGTCGGCTTTCGTTTTCACAGGAGCTTTGGTGCCTTCAGTGCCGTGGTAAAATAATCCTGAACCCAGCAGATCGATAGGTGGAAGTCACCTGCCTGTGACGGTCTTGACAGAACAGCTTGGTGAATCCTAAGGAACAGAGAGGCTTACTATCAGGGATGTAGCTCTTAATCTAGCTAACAACTTAAAAGAGAGACTGAGTCTGGCAACGTGTATATACCTTAAGTGACAAAACTAAATGCCCTCCCTACCCGGTGTGAACCCTCAGAAGATTCATCTGCAACGTCGTAGCCGATCCTGCCTGTGTCGACAAATCAGGTTGCCCTGATCAGAGTTTCGCAGAGACCTCAAACATTTCTCGTAAGCAGCCTGCCAAGAAGCGAATATAAGTAATACAGCTTTAACAAATGTGCATGTGAAAGTCGTTCGGATGTGATGCTCCTGAAAATTCTTGATACCGACACTATGCCGGCTTGGTTATAGAACCGTAAGTTTGAGCAAATTAGTTCGTTTTTATTCCGTTTACTTGCAATATTTCATTCTAACAAGCCTTATTTGTGGAAGATCAAGCGCAACGCATAGCGAGATGCTTGTAAGGGCCAGGCTCCACGGAGGCCAGCGTGCTGCCAAGCATTTTTTCTCGACGGCTTCATCTAATTACTGGTAACCGTCGACGCTCAATGATAGTCCCCAACCTACTCTATTGGCTTCTTTGTAGATTCTTCAAAGGTGGAATTGAGATGTTTTCTGGGATAGACTTTTTACAAATGTGTCCTGGACGTGCACCTCGACAGTGGGCCTTTGAGCCATCCCACGTTCCAAACAATTTCACCGGAACCCCCAAGCATTCGATTAAAAAAAGTGAGTCAAAGTAAAGCCAGATAATTAAAGACATGTTTATCATCAGCTCTGCTGTGTCAGGACTTACTTTTAAGGGATGCGGTGGCATTCAGAACAAACCTCTGAAGGAGGGAAATTCAGGCGCTGCATTTGGAAAGGAAAAAGTAGCACTAGCGAGATAAAAGTTGCTCCTCCGTAGCACAAGTGTAGGGACATCGAAATCTGAAGTGCGTGTAGCAGAATCATTTTAGAGGAAGCCATGTGTCATCATGCATCTGGACGAGTCTTACCCGTCGAAGTAAATCGTCTCGAGTCCACTCTCTTGAGATACGACCTAGAGCAGCTAAGCGCTGAGCCGCTGCGGATTCCAGCTGAGGAAGCCAGCAAACCCTGCCAAGATCTCGTGGTTCACACTATCGTATGTAGCTAAGAGATCTAGAAGCACCACGCTATGCTCCAATGGTTTTTCTGCCAAAGAATGCCGTTGTGCAAAAGCAGCATAGCCGTCTCCGCGGATGCCACCGCTCCCCCCCCCCCACCCCTGACCCCAGCCTCCGCAGGACTAACCGTGATATCACACGGCGAGAGAGTATAAACTCACTCAAGCAAGTACGACGCTATTTCTAAGTATAGACTCGCTTAACTAAGTACGGCGCTCTTTAAAAAAAAACATTAAAGCTGCGTCCTTCTTCATTCAAAACGCTACCATACGGCGGGCGTATCGACCGGTATCCCAGCGAAGGAACTGGCGGCCATATGTGGGATCGCCTAGGTGACAACTCCGTGACGTCATGTCTAGTAAGCTCAGCTGACGGGGAACCTCCACGCTGGAGGTTCCCGCGGGCAGCCCCCCCCCCACACACCACCTCACTTCTATATGAAAGCTGTCTCGCGCGAATTCGATTAGTCCGACAGACAGCGTCGCGGCGATTTGCTGTCGACAGTGCTTGTGCGACTGCGGTATGGCTTCGGTTTCGGAGGCTGCAGAGTTGCCTCACGTCCCGGTGAGACCCGTCAAGCGCTGCCTTATGTTGGCGACTGCAGCTGGCGATTAGCTGGCTGTGCTTGTAGCGTGTACGACCTGGAATTTTGAGTGGGAGGAGCAGATCTGCGTGCGGTTGAGCAGCTTGCAGACGGCGGTATCCGTGACGTAGCTGCTGTTTTGCAGGTCGACGTCCTTCTGAAGATTTTCGGGTACCTGGATGCCACTACCTTGTGTCGGGCGTCTGCTGTCTGTTCGGACTGGAACCAGCTAGCAGCGGACGACATCCTATGGCGCCAAATGATGGAGAATCATATCAAAACCTGGGGCGTCATTGACAGCGCCAGCCTGCCCGACCTGTACATGCATGGAAACTGCCTTACTCCGAAGGAAATGTGAGTTCCGCTTGGATGGCGCCGTCGCGGTGCGGAACTGGTGCGAAGGACCAGCTGCTCTCATTGGCGCCGCTTTATTGCAGCTACCTTAGGTGCTGTCCAAATCTGAGGAGGAAACGCGACCGGGAGTCGAAGCTGCGCGCATTGCGATCCCTGCTCGCAGCCACAGTCCGCTCGCTGCTGTGGCGAAATACGCCGTTCTTGGCCCTATGCGGACCAGGCTTGGAGTCGGACACGAGTGGGATCGTTCGAAAGCTCCTGTATGAGAAAAACGATACATTCGCACAGACCGGAATGTTTCCGGGACGCTATCACGGTGAGTAAGCGGCGGCGCTATCGGGCCGCACCCCGGTCGCGAGCTGCGGCAATGTGGCCTTAAAGAGCTTCTCGAGCGAGCTCCTTCAGCCGGAATTCGCGGCGGGATACTATATTGGCGATACGTGTCCGTTTGCTCGTCTTGGTTCAGTACTTCGACAAACCGCGTTTCTTCCGGAGGCCATGACGAGCGACCAAGCTATCTAACTCAGTCTGGCGATCTAATTGGTTGGGAAAGGAGCGCGCTGCAGAACGGGCTCCGGATATCCCCCGGCCGCCATATTTCATCTCGGGTCAGCTCGAAATGCTCCCTCATCCAATAGGTGCCTCCAGCGCCTGCGTACATTCGTACATGCAAACATCCGGAACCCGCGTACCTTCCATCGGCCAGCACGCCTCAGGTCAAGAAAGCACAGCTGCCTTCGCGCAACCGACCGACTGGATGATTTTCGCGAACTTGAAAAGTCGCGTAATACTTCCAATGCTGGATTACAATGTGCGCCCGAGTGCCCGCTAACCTATAGGTACGTCCAGCCTAGCTGGTGAGTGCCTGGCTACTGTCAGGCAAGGACTACGTACCAGTAAATGTATAGCGCCTAGAGAGAAATTGAGTTCTCTGAGGGCGCTTAATCAAGTGCATTATTATTATTATTATTAACCACGACCAGGGTCGGGAAGTGCTCGAGTCTTACCTTCCGTCTGCGTCGGTTCTGTGACCTTGTCATTAGTGAAGCGTTCGCTGAGCTTTGGCGGTGCGAGGCTCCGTGGCTTTTTCTTCAGTCTCTTCCTTTCCGTCCAGTCCTTCGTTGTGTTTTCGCTGGTTCTGTTGAGTTTCGTTGCAGTGTGGCACTGAGCGGCTACCTGTGCTGCTCGTTTTCTCGTTGCTGCCTGCGATAGATTGCTACCTGCTTACGTTATATTCACTTTGCCCCTTTCTGTTTCCAAGAGCCGTGGAAAAAAACTCGCCGGTCCACCCACCGTGGAGGGCGGAAACCAGAGGTTGCATACGAAAATTAGCCTGCACCGGTGAAAAGTCACGAAAAAATCCAACTTTGCTTTGGAAGGTGGGCCTGACGGTCCGATGACCCAGCTGGTGAGCCCGCCCCAGTGACTGCCTATTTTAAAAATTATATTTAACTTCTTACAAAACAAACCGAAATTTAATTTTATTAAATCTATTCATCAGCGCCGGTTAGCGGATAAGCATTTAGTTGCTTGTACGGAACGTCCAGACACACCGACCATCTTTATATTTATATTAGCTAAATAGTCAGCCCTCGTAAAAATTCTCGGGCAGATCCTATTTATGTACACTCATCGCTTACCAAAATTAGGCGCAGCGAGGCTTGTCCAATTTTAACTATAAGAGTGCATGCAGCAACTACATATACAAATGTGAAAAAGTAGCTCTCCTTCTTTTTCACATGACACTGATTATTGCGCTAGTATCAAAGGTACATTATAAAAATCCCAACGAGCATAAATTGTCGTACTATATCAATCATTTGGGTAATCGCTGGGGGAGAGCGTAACGTAAGCCCCCTCTCTGTAATGCAATCCGGAAGGCTCGGGGCGAGCCCCAAAGCCTTTTGACCAGCAATCCCGGAAGCGTCTCCGAGATGACGTCGAGGCTTTCAGAGAAGTTGGCCTACTGGCCGGTCGCGCTTCGAGCCTTCCGGATCCTGCACTGCATCGAGGCATTCTCCGACGGTAAGATTACCGATACTTCAATGGAGCTAGAAAGAACTGCCGAGCCTTTTAAGTACATTGGAGATGACCCACGTTTAGGCCAAAACGACACGACAAGATTTCCCTTAGCATCCGACACTCCATCGCACTGCACGCCCCCGGGTCTTAGCCCAGTAACGGCGCAGATATAATTCGTGTGTACCTGTATAGTGTCCTAGGAGAACTTGATTTCTATTCAAGCGCTTCGCATGTGCCATGGGGCACGACCCCACGATTGCGGCCACGAACTACATTCACCTTGACCTTCGTCGGGGCGAGCACCTTGAACAGAGCCGTACGAGCGCGGATCGATTCGAGTCCTGCAGCGGGCACTCCTGTATTGCCCGCTGCAAGCGTTGATGATGACCACGGAGGCTCTTCTGTTGCTATATAAATGAGGCCGCTAAATCAGCTGGCCTCCGCTTTTGTTCTAAAGCGTTGCCGCACCGATTAGTTCGGGTCTCATTAATTAAATGTTATGCGTGCAGAAACGCAGCCACATTCATCATTGGTGAGAATCCTTTATGCCCCACGGAATCCTCTATTTCGAGTCACATCTGGCCGAGCGTTCAGTTGCCGCTTAGAAGTCTTCTTCGCTGCATAGTAGAAGCCCAAGACGAGCTCGCGAAGCAGTGGTAAAACGGCGGCATTAATTAAGATGAAAGCGTTGCTTTGAGTGCGTACTTGGACATTTGACCACCCTCAGGCACGATGGGATAGCACTAGCAGAGATTTCTGCTTTCATTGTTGCACTTGATACCGCCAATCATTTGGTAATGCTTTCCCCACGGCATCTGTAAAGTGCCTAGAAAGAGACTCAGTTCTCTGAGGGCGCTATACAAATGAATATTTCAGCGTGCGTAAGCCTTTTCCGAGTTGTCACTTCGAGTTGTCTTCTTGCTCGCATACATACACGTCTATCGCGACAGCGTCACGCTGCCGCTGCTCCTTCGTGTCAGTACGAGCTCGTCCCTCTCCTCTTGCGAGCGGAGCACGGCAGCGGCGTCGCATTTCGCTGTCGGATACTGCCGCCTACTGTCCCCTCGGCTCACGTTCGTCTTCGAGACTTTCTCGGAGGATGCATCGTTAGTCCACTCGTCGCGATTCCAGGCGTCGGATCAGGATTCAGCCTCAAGTTTGGCAGCAGGACGTTTAACCTGACCGCTCTCTACTCGACCGGAGAAAGAGAAAGGAAGAGTCAATCATCGCGCGACCGCCTGCGCCGAAGCCGCATGCTGCAGCTGCAGCATCGCGGTAACGCCGCCGCAGCCGCCGCCTCGAGGCAGCTCCGCCTGCCGCCGCCGCACGAGCGGCCGGATGACGGTGACGACGGGCGCGCGAGCTACCAGCTCGCCGAAGAGACCAGGGTGCTGTGTGCCTCGCTCAATGCCGTCATCTACGTGGTCGAGTCTACGCTGACGTCTGCTGGCCGAGGTAAGCCGCGGCGGCGAGTGAGCTCGAAGCCCCCCCCCCAGCAGCTCCTCGGCAGGCGGACCTCTCATAGCCAGCGGCCAGCGGCCGATGCTCGGGCATCTTCGAAGCGGCGCTGGCTTCGATGGCCCGGCGCCTAGATTGGCGCCACTCTCCGCTCGAGCCCTCTAAGCAGCTGCTGCTTCGGCCCCGAAAGTTCGAAGGTTAAAGGCTCTCAGCCGTCTGGGTACTCAGCAGCGCTCGTTGGCAGCCTTGAGAAAGGCCGGTGCCTTCTAACCTAGGCCAACGCGCAAGCACAGCGAGCAGTCCTGCCTGCCTAGTCGGTGCCTGACTGCCCTCGTCCGCGGGAGAGCTTCGCGGCGGCCCGTCTATTGGTGCTCTCTCTCTCTCTCTCTCTCTCTCTCTCTCTCTCTCTCTCTCTCTCTCTCTCTCTCTCTCTCTCTCTCTCTGTCACTCTCTGTATCTCTGTCTCTCTTTCATCTGTCTGTCTCTCGGTCTCTGTCTCTCTCTCCCTCTCGCTATCTGTCCCCCCCCTCTCTCCCGACGCTACTAGGGAGCTGTCGCTCTGCGGGGCATTTCCTGTCCCGCTCGCTGTAACGCATGCTTCGAGCGGCGAGCAGTCTCGAGCTCCCGGGCTGAGAGGTTAAGGTGAAGGTGAAATACCTGCCTAGATCGGCGCTCGATGACGACTTCGTTCGCAGAGTCAGACGTCGCTAACGCGCTGGCCCAGAACCAGGCGGAGATCGCCGCCATCGACGCAGTGCTGCCGCCCGCTTCGGCGCTGTTCGTCATCTCATGCACGCCTTCGGCAGGGGACAGGCGGCTAGCCTGCATCGACGTCGCGAGAGCGCTCGACCTTTCGTCGCTATCACGTCCCTGGAGGGTAGGAGCCGCCGACGCTGCAACCGGTGGCTGCACTTCGAGCGCACTGCGACGTTAGCGAGTTTGGATGGGACGTTTTGAGCACTGCCCACTTTCTCGGCGAGGCTCGCTGTCCGGTCGGACCCAAATGTCGTCGTACGCATTTGCAGGTGAATAACTGTAGCGTCGATAATATCACCAGCGACATCAAGGGCCCCACGGAATGGCTACTAGATACGATAGCATCTGGTGCCAAGTGATCGCTAGCCTGGCAAGGCTACGCGATTTTGCGGCGTCTGCCTGGGACCGTCTGCCTGGGACCGCCGTTGCCGGCGGAAATCCACCGCGAGACAATATTACACGACGATGCATCAATTTTGTGGCTGTTCAAGCTAACGAAAGCACCTTTACTTTGAGTCCGTGTGACTCTTGAAGCGACTACAGGCTCTGTTGATTTGAGCCTTGACCTCGAGCGGCTGTTCTGCTACGGCATCCCCAGTACTTCAGCTTCACCCTAAGGTCTGCGTTCAAATGGCATGCAATTTTCTTGTCATTTTTTTTTACGTTTTTACGAATTCACCCCCCCCCCCCCCGTGATTCTGTCGGTAGCTTCTTAATAAAGTACGAGATTTGTGTCTGGCCGCAATGAAAGGCGAAACTGCTCAGCCGCTAGTAAGGCAGCCGAAAAGCTCGCTCGGAAGTTAATGACCGCTCATGGCACCAACGGTCGCAGCGTCCCCGCACATTCGTGGCAGGGCGCGGGCAGCAAGTGTGACTGCTAGAAAAAGGCCCAGCTCTTCAAGCTGGGGAAGAGAGCACAACATTTGCCCGTCCGGTCGCCAATGCGCTAGCCTTCTAACCTTCACCGGCGACTCTCCATCGGACACTCAGCGTCGGAGCGAGCGTGCGGGCTCGTGCCGTTCATGCAGAGCGCTGAAGCGCAGAGCGACCTGTCTGCGAGAGCCTCGAGCAGGCTTCGCCCTAGCATTCGAGCCGGGCTGGAGTTGCAAGCGCGAGGCTTAGCGCTTCCGGTCATCAGGCAGTTCTGCGGCGTCGCGAGAGAGTCTTAGCACGCCGCCAAGGCGGTGCGGGTGCTGGACGCCTGTAAACCTCCCGTGCTGCCATATCGACTCCTTCGACGCTGAAGATGTAGACTCGCCGCTTTACGGTAGGGGCGCTCTTCCATCACCGCCGCTTTCCTCTACCGTTAGAACAGCTGCGTGCATTGCTGCACTTCCAAGTTGCTAGCGGCACTCCAAGTCTCTCGGAGCTTAGCCGGTATTCACCATCATTCGTCGGCAAGGACTAGCACCGCTCCTCCGACCGCTCCGTTTGCCGCTTAAGGACATGTGTGCAGCAACTGCAACGCCGGGATGGTAAGGAAATAGCTAAAGTAATTCGACTGGCACAAATTACTGCAGAGGAATTCGATGCACAGGTGCAAATGTAGCAAGGTGAGCGGCGGTGGCACACCAGGTAAGGCGGTTGTTTTCACGACCTCGGTCCCGAGGTCGTGGGTTCGATTCCTTCGGTGGGCGATCCTTAATCGCCACTGCAAGCGGTGGTGATAGCCGTAAAGGCTCTTCTGTCGCTATACAAAAAGAGGCTGTTTAATCAGATAGGATTTATTTATTATTTATTCATTTAAATGTGCAGGCCATAGTTAAAGCTCCGTGTGCTGAAATCGAGAAGCCAGATATACGGCTTGAGAAGCAAGTGATTATTATTTCACACGAGAGCACAGAAATGGCGACTGATAACGTGCAGGTAGGTATGCAGGTGTCTGGTACTTTAGCCTTGGCTGACGATATGGGGTACCAAGTGGTCGTTCTTCCTGAGCCGGTTGTAGCCATTGTGGAGTGAGTGACTGTTGAAACTTGCTTCTATACTGCACGGAACTGCTGAGGTTATTGGCTGCTGCTCTGATACTGGAGAAGTTGTTTCCTTGCACAGCGAGTCTACTTCCGATGATTTCTGAACTACGAATAACGTGTCTGATTCCAACTATTGCTTTTCGCGTAGTAAAACCCTTGTTTTTGCAATGATGTTGTAACGCCGAAGGCTCGGCGGGGTAAGCTTGACCTGCCGCTTACCTAGCGGCGTAGCCTATCGCCTAATGCCGTTCGGTGCGCGCCTACGCGCAATAAGCTGGCCGCCACGAAACGAGCGTTTCTGGCTCTGACCTGCTTACCGTTACTAAACGGGGTCGTGAGTCCGCGGCGTGAATTGGAAGCAAGACACACAAATTGGGGATTTTACTGAACTTTATTCGCAAGCGCACAAAGTCGCTGCGCGTCTAGTTCAGCTTTATCTCCACACTCCTCGCACGTTCAACACTCTTGCGGAGGGAATACTCCTCTACACTAAGCGCGACCCGGACCCTAAACCCTAACCGGTGAACTAGGAATCCGACCCCACCTGTGCCGAGGGAATACCCCAAACACGCCAACTTAAACACTCGAGCGGAGGGAGTACTTCTCCACACTCAAGTGCGAACCGGAGTCTAAACCCTACCCGGTGAACTAGAACTCGGTTTCCACCAGTGCGACCGGAATACTCCACACACGCCAACTCAAGCACTCCTGCGGAGGAAACACTTCTCCACACTGAAGCGCGACCCGGAGCCTAAACCCTACCCGGTGAACATACACGGCTCCACACACACCAACTACGCCTAGCTCGCGCCGGCAAATCCCTATGCCGAGAGCACGTGCTAGCGCGCACACACACGACACAAAAGAAACACAAAACACGAATGAACACACAAAATGCCAGCTCGGGCGCGATACGACCGTGTTCGGTGGGGTTCCACCGAATCCTCCTAGAGCTGTCTCGTCCTGTTCCGTCAATCGCTGGCGAACAGCCCGCCCTCCTCCCTCGCTTCCAGAGAAAACGAGTCCGACGGCGGAGCCGGACCAAAGACAGAAGACCACAGACAAAAAGACACGAGGCCAAAGACCCAGAGCGAGCGTCGCTCGACTCTTAAATACCTAGCTGGAACAATGGGCAAGAGCTTAGTGGTATTGGGCCCGGACGCCTTGGCCCATTACGGAAAGGAATGACTACCGTTCCCAGGCCACTGGCAGGGCACCTCCGTCCAGCTTGAATGGCGAATGGGTTCCAGACGCTTCTTTCTTGGGAAGAGGGAAGGCGGGGGTTGACAGGCCAGCCAACATCTATCAGCAGCTTCCGCGAGTATCGGACCAATTCTAAAGGCCGAATCGCCGCTGCTCGTCTCCGAGCTTCCTGGCCTGCTCCTAAGCGCTTCCTCTCTAACCGCACTGACGCTCCTCTCTGGCTCACTGCTCCAGGACAAAGGGGCTCTAGCCCGCCGCCGAACAGCTCTTGTTCGCGCTAAAATTCAGCCAAAGCCAGCAGGGCGCTACAATGTGTAATGAAGCGATGTAGCTATGCGATACATGCCTGCCGCGCTGCATTAAGCATGCTGCGAGGAGCAGTGTGCTTTGGCAATGTGTTTGCCAGATAGAGAGAGAGAGAGAGAGAGAGAGAGAGAGAGAGAGAGAGAGAGAGAGAGAGAGAGAGAGAGAGAGAGAGAGAGAGAGAGAGAGAGAGAGAGAGAGAGAGAGAGCTATGTGTGAGGAGCTGTGTGCTTTGGTTGGTGCGATAACGATGCCATGCATCGCATGTCGCTGCTTTACGATGACGGAGAGGACTACCGATCAATTCTCAAGATCTCCACTTTTCCACGACTTATCTTCGCGTTTTGTCTACGCGGGGAAGCTTCTTGGCCTCAGTCGCGTAGCGGAGGAAGAGCCTCGATGGCTATGGCTACCGCTTGCAGCGAGCAATAAGGGATAGCCTGCTGCAGGACTCGAACCCACGTGACCTGGCTCGCGTAAGGGAAGTGCCTACCGCTGGTTTGGCCGAGTGGTTAAGGTGCTCGCCCCGACCAAGGTGTGGCCGAGATCGTGGGCTCGAGCCTTGTGGCATGCGCGAAGCGCCTGAATAGAGATTCAAGTTCTCTCAGGGCGCTATCCAAATACAAATGAGATATTTATATATATCTAGCCTGCTTCAATTTAATGAATACAAATAATTTGCATAGCACCATAAGAGAACTTAATTTCTGTCCAGGCGCTTCACATGTGCAACAAGGTTCGAGCCCACAACCTCGGTCATCCCACGTACTCACATTTACTTCAGCCGTTAAAGGTGAGCGCCCTAATTCCTCGGCTACAGCGACAGCTTTGAAAGAGGCACCTCAAGATGAAGCTATTTATAGTATTTGTAGTATAGGTAGTAATTTATACTTACAGTTCGTGTATGCTACTTAGAGCCGGAATCGTTAGAGCCCACCGATGTGAAGCCGAACATTGACACCTACCATAGCTGGCAGTTAAGTTTTTTATGACTCCAGCATCAGAGGTCGGCCTTGTTTAAGGAGGAGAGGGGGCAGTGAAACGTCGGCCTGCTAAATTAACCAGATTGTGACTGATATTCATTATTCGCGGCTCCTGAACTATAACGGCTACGAACCGATCGTGCAATAATCCATGGCCGTGGCAGCATAAAAGCAGATGCCGTGTAATAGGCAGGAGTTGTGGTCCGGGATACGGTGCCTTGGCAATGGTGCTAGCATGTACTCGAGGCCCCTGAGCCGCACGTTAGTAGCTGCTATACGCCACGGCCGCTGTTGAGCGCCACCTGTAAACCCCTGTCGCTGGCGAATGCACTTCCCTACGCTACGGATATGGACTTGCAGCCTTGAGGTATGGGCGCCCCCGTTACTACTGTCGGCAAACCTGCTTGCATCGGTGCTGCACCTGCAAAGTCGCTAAACCGCGACTCATTGGCTTACGGCTTCGCCGCCATTCCTAGCACGTCGGCTGAGGCCAGCACCGTGCCGATTCGCTGTGTTTGCGGGCCTAGTTCTGTCCGGACGTGGAAGCCACTACGCCCCCTCTGTTTGCAACAGTGCTAACTCTCGATACGTTCAAATAAGCGGAGTTTGTCGCTGCGCAACGGCCCGATAGCCACGCGGGAGCGGCTGCAGGGATTCCCTGGGATCTCAAGGGATCCTTCTCTCGGCGGCGGCGGCAGCAGCTGTGTGTGTGTGTGTGTGTGTGTGTGTGTGCGCGTGCGTGCGTGCGTGCGTGTGGGTGGGGGGTTGGAACTATGGCGCCCCCCCCCCGGAAGACCTCTAGCCAAACGCAATGGGAGGGACTGTCACGCCGTTATCCTACGCTCACGACCACGGCGGCCCGCCGACGCCCGCCGTGGGCGTAACCACCGCGAAACTTTTAGGTCTTGGTGTCTGAGCGGGATGCAGCTTCAGGCCACTGCTATACGCTACATGTCCCGACGCAGCGGCTGCGATTCGTCGAGGTCTCACATATGTACGCGTTGAGAGAAATAAAGAGTGAGTCTCGTTGACCGCTCGCATCTCCCTGCGCCGCCGCGTCTCCTCGAGACTCCACTACAACTACCGCCGCCGGAGCCACTGTAGCGCACAATACAGTTGGGCGCGGTAGTTGGCGGCGCGGCAGTCGGCCATGCCGCTGATGCGAGCGTGCGCCCCGGAGCCCGCCCGCCCCCTCCCCGCGAGTTGGCGGCTCGCCGAGGCTCGCGGCCATGCGGGTAGAGAAAGGGGCGGAGCTCGCGGCGCATCAGGACCGACTGCCACGCGGCGATCAACTGCCGGCTGCCCCTTCCCCGCGCGCGCGCGCGCACTCCTCCGTACGTCCAGCGCGGGCGACTGTTGACGCGCCCTGTGCCGCGATGGCCCCGGCCGCGACTCTGCCCTCTGCGGTTTTCTGGCTGGACCTTGCGCTCCAGCCGCAGCGGGCGCGAGCGCGCGATAAGACCATTTAATCTGCTCGACTAGAAACCGGGCAACGCGAACGCCTTAGCCGCCCCGAGGTGGAGTTTGGAAGTCACCTGCCACCGGCGTGCGCTTGCGCGCGCTTGCGCGGGCGTGCGCTTGCTGCCAGGACGCGCCACCATTTCGGCGGCGAGCGAGAGGGCGACTGGTCGGCGGAGCAGCCGCGCAGCGAACGCCCGAGAGCACTTGGCTAGCAGTAGGTACGTCCACGCACAGACGTCACGCCCTACCGACGCCGCCGCCACCTTAACCGGAACCGCCGCATTGCGCGCGCGCGCGCGCGTGCCGTGCCGAGCCGCGGGGTTTTAAACGCTTACACACCGGAAGCCGCGGGCGTCACCGTGGCCCTCCGGGCGACGGCTGGCGACGTGGGTCATTGCATCATGCACCCGCATATACCTCTGTCCATACATATATCCGGCAAATAGTGAAGAGTAAGACCGAGCGAGAGAGAGAGAGAGAGAGAAAGAGAGAAGAGAGGTGGGGCGCAGGTCTTGCCGCAGCCGAATTTCTCACGGTCGCAGCGGCCAATAAGCGCCGTGCATCCGCTGAAGCTTGACCATTGTGCAGGTGGGTGCCGGTGCGGCGCTCGCCGGCGGCGATGCGCACTCGCCAGCCCTGTGCATTGTAAGTTCGGTTAAGGCTGCTGTCCGTGCATTTGGGTGCCGCGGCGGCGTCGGCTCGGGACTGGGCGATTGATACGTCCCGGCTCGCGTGCTCGCCGACGCCTCCGAGCAGCGCTTAAAAGTCGACGACTTTTGGGTAAGATGCAGGTGCCTTTGCCACTCCTCGGCCGTGCATCGCGCCGCAAGCGCGCTAGCGTCTGCAGGACCGCCAGGCGCTGGTCAGCGGACAGCAACGCGCTGGTCCGCAGACAGTGCACTGGTAAGCCAGACGACTGTCGTCATTTTAATTCCTTGTCAATATCGCGGGAGAGAGAGAGAGAGAGAGAGAGAGAGAGAGAGATGAGAGTGGGCTGGGTAAGGCAAGCTCGCCGCTCGACTCCCGCGACATCGCGTTATGTCGGGCAGTCGATCTGCATGCGCGTCGGAAGGGTCGTTTCGGCAGTAAAAGGCTGCCTGCAGCGGTGCTGCTCGGAGTGGTGAATTTGTTTGCACGGCGGCACTTGCTGCTTTCCCTCGGCGGCACCGGTGCACTGATTGGCGCTGCACTCGTGTCAGCCGTCGGCTCGTCGCAGTCTGCTGCAGCTGCTTCCTCTGACGTAGTAAGGTAGAGGCGGCCAGCTCGGTTGATCGAGCGTTTGATTAATTACTCCGATTACCACGGTTCTGATTAGTAAGCTAATGACTACGAAGTGCCGGCAGCGATGAGCTTGTGGCTGAGCTCACGTTTTTGCTAAACACTCGGCTGGCGCTTGCAAGTTTCGGCTGGTTAGTACTGCTGCAGTATGTACTTTTCGTGGGACATTTTTTCATATGTAAGTGTCTAGAAATCCCTTTGCAGCAAATGTAAAGCGCCTAGAGAGAGAGAGAGAGAGAGAGAGAGAGAGAGAGAGAGAGAGAGAGAGAGAGAGAGAGAGAGAGAGAGAGAGAGAGAGAGACTGAGTTCTCTGAGGGTGCTTTATCAAGTGCATTATCATTATTATTAGGAAGAGATCGCGTCTCTTAGGGCGCTTTATGAATGTCATTATTGTTATATTATATTATTATTAGTGGAATTGTTAGGATCGGGTATTCTCAGGTTAATGGGTTGACCGATGTCTAGGGCCGTTGAAATGTCTTTAATTAAGTTAAACTGTAGCTACGGCTGGTGCCGGCAGCAGCCGTGCATGGCTCCTCGAACGTGAGCTGCTGCAGGGCTCTTCCATCTGACCCTTGTAGCGAGCCCTCTTATCTATGTTCAGCATTTAGTGAGTCCCTGTGATTCGTCCTTCGTGTGCTTATGCGTGCTGACACTGTGCATGCTGCCACTAACCACATTTGCATGCTGACCCTGTGCATGTCACCCTAACCATATTATTCATTTCGTTTGTTTTTCAAGCATGATTTTACTTACCATTAAATTGCATTTCACTTTACAGCAAATGTAAAGCGCCTAGAGAGAGATTACGTTCTCTGAGGGCGCTTTATCAAGTGAATTATTATTATTATTATTATTACCCCCCAGACTAGGCTGAGTAGGAATGGCACGGTACTGATTCTCAGCAGTAGGTTGTCTCCACCTGACCTTTTTTTCAGCCCAGCAGAGGAGTTGGTCAAAGCTGAGGTGAGAGGATACTAAGGGTCCTTATCAGTGCTTGGCCGACCTTGACCTTGCCATGCTGCCCTGTGTGTTGCTTTGGCTTCATCCTAATCTAAACTCTCCCTCTTGCCTATGTAATTGCCAAGCGCAATGTAGGCTTCCATCTTAAGCAAATGAGACAGCTGTACCAGGGATACGTAGCTCCCTGCCTTCCAGTACGCCGAACCCTCTCGAACGCCCTTGCCAGATGCATCGCTGATATTCGCACTCGGACGGCAGCAAACTTCTCAAGATTGAATGAGCATTACACCATCTCAATAGTTATGGGCAAACTAAACGTGACTCGGAAGAAATTGGAAAGCTTAACGCTCAAAACCGGCTCTATCAGCATATCTCTGGTTCCATCTGCACGAAATCTAGGTGTCCTGTTCCCAAGTCACTAGATTCCTATCACTAGATGACCGCATCAGCTCAGCAGAAGTCAAGTCTTCCTACTTTCAGCTATATAGCACTGCAAACATTTAGGCCTGCTTAGGCCCGAGTACTACATCCAAGTTGATCCATGCATGTGCGTGACATCCCATCTAGGCTTATGTAGCCCATTATGTAGGCAGGTCTTGCCGCCCGTGATGTAAGACACTTGCAGCTGGTGCCAATACTCTGTAGGTAGGAACTTCGCAACAGCAGCATTACTCCACTTCTTACCGACCTGCACTGGCTCCCAATCAAGCTGCGTATCAGCTTTAATGTTCTGTCACTCACTTTTAGTTCCTTCGTTCTCTTGCTGAACCATTCTTACCCGAAATACTCTCAAATAGGACTTGCGTTGCACCACCCTGCTTCTGACTCAGGTCGTTTGGCTGTGCCTCTAACCAACCTCGAAACCTTTGAAGACGGTACCTTTAGTTTGCTCGACTGATAGCCTGGAACCACTCCCAAAAGACATCGCAACATCCACTGACTTGACATTTAAAAAGAAGCTAAACACTCACCAGTTCCTCACAGCAATTGCTGGGTCAGTGTTAGTTAGTCTTCTTTAGCATGCTTATGTGTGCTGGCACTGTGCATGCTACCACCAACCAGCTGACATGCTACCTTTTCAGCATATGTCAATTGCCTATAAAGAGATGTAGTTCTCATTGGGCTCTAGTCAAATTTCTTATTATTGTTATTTTTGTTATTTTCCTTCTATTATTTTCTTATTATTATTATGCCGAGGTTTTGAGGCAGCCACCCGGTCATGCTGCTGCTGCTACTACTCTAACCCTGTGGCTGACAACAGGCAAACAATATGAAATTATATTGACAGCATTGCCGACAGATAGATACAGAGAGAGAGAGAGACAGACAGACAGACAGACAGAGACAGAGATAAGGATGAAAAGAGGGAGAATGAGAATGTAGAAAATGCCAGCTAAGTAAAAAATAAAGACCAAATGAAAAACCAAATATAAATAAATATGGCCAAATGAAAAAGGCCACTTCCGTGGCGTCGATGAAGGCAGTCACGTGGCCCCGGGTTTTCGACACACATAGAATTTCTTTTCTGCCTAGGCTCAGCTGGTCCAGCTGTCCGGTTGCCCGGTTCCTAGCATGTTGGCACCTACCCAGCGGCTGGCAGCAATGCTGCTGACATTTTAGATCGAAACGACTTTCCGACCGTTCCCGGCATGGCTTCCGTGCTGAAGATGATGCTGCTGGTGACGACGCAGCCGGCTCTCCGCTGCTGCTGCCGCCGCGGCGGCGTGGGCGCTCGAACGGCGGCTGCCAATGTGGTGCTTCTGAGCAGCGGCGGCGGCCGCCGTGCGATCCACCAGAAGGCGCCCTTCTCGTATCGCTCCGAGCTGGCGCAGTCTAAGCGCGTCATCGTGAAGCTAGGCAGTGCCGTCATCACGCGCGCCGACGAGTGCGGCATAGCGCTCGGCCGCCTGGCGTCCATCGTCGAGCAGGTGTCGGAGCTGCACCTGCGCGGTCACAGCATGGTGATGGTGACGAGCGGAGCGGTCGCCTTCGGCAAGCAGAAGCTGGCGCACGAGATCCTGCTCTCCATGAGCATGCGTCAGACGCTGACCACGCGCAGTGGCAAGGTTCGTCGCCTGGCAATGGCGGCGGCGGCTGCCGCAGCTCGCATGGGATGCGGCCTGACTGCCTACCTGCTATGCCTGCGGTTTCCCGGTGCAACTGCTCTCAGTCATAGAGTGGCTGGGTGCCGGTGTAGCACTGTCGCCACTGCCGTCGCGTCACTGGCTCCTTTCATGTCACGTAGCTAGCTGGTAGTCACTGGCTCCTTTCATGTCACGTAGCTAGCTGGTAGCCACTCTGTGGCTCTGCCCAGCTCTGTCGTTGACCTAGCTCGGCGGCTAGTAGTAATGCTGGTGTTGCTAGGCACGGCAGACAGGGTCACAGGTCAGACAGGTTCGCCTGCCCCAGATTTCTTGTTCGGCACCACTTCTGTGTCGGCCTACGTTTTCAAGCCGGCCTGGCCGCCAGTGCTGCTGTGTTTGGATGCCGGCAGGCATGCTCCACTGAGGTGCATTTGAAAGTTAAAAATTAGATAATTCGACAGCCTCATCTGTGTAGCAGCAGCAGAAAAGCCTTAGCAGCTTGTTATAGCTTGTACAGTGGCATTAGCGAATTGCTTGGGCGTTATTTTGCTATTAATATCGAGCGGCGGTTTGAGCTGCCCCTCATACGACGAGTTGATGCCGTTCTTGTGCCGTAGCTCACCGGTTGGTCTCGTGCTGCATGTGAAGAAAGATGCATGCGCACAGTCGCGTGGCGCTCGACACGTGACTTGCACTCCAAGTGGGCTCGCTGTCGTTCTTTGGTCACTCGCTTGTCATGTCGGGTCGATCGCTCGCTCACTTGCAGGTGCTTCCGGCCATGGAGTCACGGGCGTGCGCCGCCGCGGGGCAGAGCGGTCTCATGTCGCTGTACGAGTCCATGTTCGGGCAGTACGGCGTGCGCGTCGCCCAAATCCTCGTCACCAAGCCAGACTTCAACCACGAGTCGACTCGCAAGAACCTGAGCAGCACGCTGCACGAGCTGATGCGGCTCAACATCGTGCCCATCATCAACACGAACGATGCTGTCGCCTCTCCGCCAGAGAAGGACGTCGACCTTGCTGGGGTGAGCACTCGGCCGGCACGACATTCGACGTGTGCATGTCTGCAGCCTCTGCTGGCTGGTCCACTTTCCTTGGCCCTCTCCCCCTTCGGGGTGGCCACGCTGCTTTGCTCTCTCTCTCTCTCTCACTCTCTCTCTCTTGTTCTCTCTCTCACTCTTGTTCTCTCTATTTCTCTCTGTCTGCCTGCCTGTGTCAGCCTGTGTCTGTCTCTCTCTCTGTCTCGGTCTTTCCTCTCTGTCTCTCATCTCTCTCGGTCTCTCTCTCTCTCTGTCTCTCTGTTTGTCTGTCTGTCTCTCTCTCTCTCTGTCTCATCTTTCTCTATCTCTTTCTGTCTGCCTGTCTCTCTATCTGTCTGTCTGTCTGTCTGTCTGTGTCTCTCTCATATCTGTCTCTCTCCCATATCTCTCTCTCTCTCTCTCTCTGTCTGTCTGTCTCTCTCTCTCATATCTCTCTCTCTCTCTCATATCTCTTCCTCCCTCTCTCTCTTATCTTTCTCTATCTCTTTCTGTCTGCCTGTCTCTCTATCTGTCTGTCTGCCTGTGTCTCTCTCATCTCTGTCTCTCTCATATCTCTCTCTCTCATATATCTCTCTCTCTCTCTATCTCTCTGTCTTTCTCCTTTTCTCTCATATATCTCTCTCTATCTCTCTGTCTTTCTCCTTTCTCTCTCCCTTTGTGAGCTCATTTGACCGATGCCACCGGTCTGTGTGCGAGCGCTTGCCTCGCCTCTTCGCAGGTCATCAGCCTCAAGGACAACGACAGCCTTGCTGCTCGAATCTCTGTCGAAATCGGTGCTGACCTCATGATCCTCATGTCGGACGTGAACGGCCTGTACACCGGTCCGCCGGGCTCGGACGGGGCACGCCTGCTGTCCACGTACTGCCCCATCAACGACGTGCAGCACGTCGCGTTCGGCTCAAAGTCCCGCGTCGGCCTCGGCGGCATGGAATCGAAGGTAAAGAAGGTGCCGTCGATAATTGCGCAGCGGCCGTGTGACTGCTGCCATCGTTGCTGTCGTAGCCGAGCGCTGTCCTTGCTCGATCGGTGCTTCGGCCGCTGCTGCTGCTGCACGAGTGTCATTGCCTCGCCCTGCCTTCCCGGAAATCCGGCTGCAGAGGACGAGCAACGTGGTCAAGCTGAGCTGTATTGCCCTGCCCTGCCCCGCCCCTTGGTGACTCGCTTCGAGTTTTTGTCTTTAGCACGCGTGACTGCTGACCGGTCTCTATACGATGCGCAGGTAAAGTCCGCGGCCTGGGCCCTGGAGAACGGCATCAATGTCGTCATCTGCAATGGGCACACGGACAGAGCGATCGTCGACATCATGCAGGGCCGCAAGATCGGCACCTTCTTCTCGTACGTCAGCGAGACCGTCGCATCGCCTGAGGTGCAGGCTTCCCAGGGTGAGCGCGCAGGGTGGCACAGTCGTGTCTAGCGAGTGAGCGCTCCGACGTCGCCTTGCTCTGAGCTGCGTCCTCGGTCGCTGCATCCTCACTTGCTGCTGTGGTGCAAGAGCGCCAGTGCACGAGACGTCACGTCGTGTCGTGCGGTTTCGTTTGCAGCACGCGAAGGTAGCTACGCGCTGCAGTCGCTGCATCCGGAACAGCGGGCCGACATAATCAACAGGCTGGCCAACTCGCTCCTTGATCGGCAGGCCGACATCTTGGCGGTGAACAAGAAAGATTTGGAGAGTGCCAAGCAAGCAGGTCAGCCTCGCTACACTTTTAGCTGCAGTGACGGCTGCCTTTGGCGCTCGTTCTGACGTTGGCACGTTGGAGGACACGTGACAGCGGAGGAGAGGCTGGCTGCCACCAGATTAGTCATGTAGAATTCGTCGGCTCACTTCGTGTGCAATGTGCGTTTGCTGGTGACCTTGTAAACAGCAGACGCTTAGGCCGACCAAAGGAATTTTCCAGCTGCGGTGAAACAATCAAGAGACCCGGAAATCGTAGCTTGAGCGTAAGGCAGGGAGCCAACCGCTCCTGACCTCCTTCCTTTCCCCCTTCTCTGAACCAGTGTGCAGCCAAGGCAACTAGGAAAAACGCAGCTTCCGTCCTCCTGAGAAAAAGCCACGCGAAGTTCCCAAAAAATATTGCATATTACACTGCACCGTGGCTAGGGAGTAATCATTTCCATACATCACAGCATTCGGCTCATGCATTCACTAGCTGCAGCAGGCACTGCAGGATCTGGCCCGGGTTCGACGACTGCACCGCGCGCGATCCACTTACTGTTCGTGGACCGGGCCAGCTGTTTGCAGTGGCGCTTTAGCTCGAGAGCGCATGAGCCGAGTGCTCTAAAAATGTTACGTTAGAAATGTGCTCCAAGGACGGTGCTACCTACTATGGAATGTTTTCTGGAGCTTTGCGACGTGTCTTTCACTTGGATCTCAGGTTTTCTTGGAACTCGCCTCTGGCTAGATATGGTATGGCTCATCCTCCTTGACTTAGCATGACTATGCTCCTGCATCATGATAGCCACCTCTGATGTTTCACCTCTTTACCTGTAAACGGTGTTATCGCACTCGTGCTCAACTCTGTTCTGTTCAACTCTCCCCGCCGCTCGCTCTTGTCTGCTCAACTCTCGCCTGCTCAGGTTCCTGCTCACTCTCTCCTGTTCACGCTCAGGTTGGTTTGTCGGGATGTGGAGCTGCTATCTTGTCCAGGTCTAGTCAAAACCTCACAACATGTGGCATCTCTGATTGCAGCACGTGCAGGAGAGCATTGTATCCAACTGTCTCCTGCACGGCATCTACTACAAACAGACCCTTGCAATAATGGTCGCTTGATTAATTCCTTCTTGCACGTCAAACCGCCAGCGCCCCTCTTGCTTCCAGCCGTCCTCTCTTCACCAATCTCTCATCTCCCCTCTGCCTCTTCTCATCTGCTCTCGCTCTCTCTCTCTCTCTCCTCTCTTCCCTTCGGCCTCCTCTCTCTTTGCAGGCAGCTGCTCTACCGATTGCACGTGCGGCTGCTGCCCAGCTGTCAGCGGACTCGGGAAGCTGTGTCCGAGGACGAGGCTCTGAGCCCCGGCCGCACGCTTCACGCACACGGTCGCAGCCTGCAACAGGACGCACGTGTGCCAGGCACTAGCTAGCGACTCGTGCGCTCCGTCGTTTTGTTGCTGGTCGCCCCTCGTGTGCACTTTGCTCGTTCTGCCTGCCGTAAGCAGCTAATCTGAGCTTAGCCAGTCGCCCGTAGATACGTCGGCAGCTAGCTCGCCCGTCGTCGTCGTCGTCAATTTCTTACGTCTCTCTCTCTCTCTCTCCTGCTGCAGGCCTGGACACGCCGCTGCTCGCCCGGCTGGCGCTGACGCCGTCCAAGCTTCAGTCGCTGGCCGGCGGCCTGCGACAGATCGCCGCCGGGGCGCCGACCGTGCTCGGCCAGCTGCGCCGCCGCACGCTGCTCTCGCCGGGCCTCGAGCTCGCCCAGGTCACCGCGCCCATCGGCGTGCTGCTCGTCGTGTTCGAGTCTCGGCCCGACTGCCTGCCGCAGATCGCCGCTCTCGCCATCGCCAGTGGCAACGGCCTGCTGCTCAAGGGCGGCTCGGAGGCGCGGCTGAGCAACGAGATGCTGCACGGCCTCGTGCAGGAGGCTCTCAGCCCGTACGTGCCCAAGGAGACGGTGGCGCTGGTGAGTGAGAGAGAGAGAGAGAGAGAGAGAGAGAGAGAGAGAGAGAGAGAGAGAGAGCCCCCAACTGCCTAGGCCCGAGCTAGACTCTGCACGAGGTGGCAATGCTCCATCCATCCTCGCCGCTGCCTCCGCGCGTGACCGACCAGCAACGACTTGACAGCTCGCTCGCTCGCTTCCAGGTCAACCGCCGGGAGGACGTGCACGACCTGCTGCAGCTGTCGGAGCACATCGACCTGGTGATACCGCGCGGCTCCAAGGAGCTGGTGCAGAAGATACAGACCGAGAGCAAGGGCATACCGGTGCTGGGCCACAGCGAGGGCATCTGCCACGTGTACGTCGACGCTGAGTGTGACACGGACATGGCCCTCAAGATTGGTAGGCTGGCTGCGCAAACCAGGGCATCAGAGCATGATTACGTCTTAGCGCGATTACGTCTTAGCGCTCCGAGGCCTCGCTGTCGTGCCGTCGTTCGATCGAGGAGGTGCTGCTCCGAGGGTCGAGCTCTGCGCAGCTCCCCGCGCACGTGGCCATCTCGGCGCCCAGTGTCTGCGTAGGCAGCCAGTGTGGCTCGATTTTCGACTCGTGGCCACTGACCGTCGTCTGCCTTTTCTTGCCCCGGTTTGAGCTGAATGCACGCGAGAGCAGCAAGCAAGTGTCAGAGGATCTCGTGCTTTGTGGGTACCTGACCGTACGTGCATCGGGGGGGGGGGGGGTGTGGTGGTGGGGGTGGGGGTCTGGGCTCAGAATCCGGGCATGTTTGTCGGCGGCCAGCTTCTGCAGTGCAGTCAGTGTCGCGGCTAGCCTAGCGAATTGCCGACCCTGAATTACTGACTGTGGAGCCAAAGAGGCCTCGGATTGTATGGAAGCGTGTACAAGGGGGGGGGGGGTAACCCGGAGTTTTCGGGTGCACGGGCCAAATCAGGCTTGACCTCCACTCGACCTGCCCTGTCAGGCCGGTCTTCGGGGTGCTGCAGCCACACCCCCACCGGCTGCCCAAGGGACGACTGGAGCAGCTTTGTGGCACGGCTAGTGTCTAACGGTCATCCGTTTATCTTTCAAGGTCATCTTTATAAAGGCCCAGCAGTCATCCGTTGAGCCTCTATGAAGTGTGATGTACCCCAGGGGGTTCAGTGCCCGGCCCCCTTTTTTCACGAGTTGTATGTATCTCCGTCTGTAACTCCACAAAGTCATAAAGACCATGTGGGTGTTACGCAGGAGAGTTTTGTATAGCGCACTCACAGCCTAAGCGGCTTTCGGTACGCATTCGGTGGCCAACAGACTTCGTCTCACGCAACAAAGAGAGAGTGGGAAGCATAGCAGAGTCAGGAGAGCAGTTGAGGTAGTGATTAGCATGGAAGTATCAGCTCAGGACCGCTGAAAAAGATGTGCCATAGTCGGCAGTAGGAGAGTAGTTGTCGTTGCATAAGAATTGTCGAAGCGAGTTCCACAGTCTAGGACTGCTTAGGACAACCGAGACTCTCAGCCACAGTTTTAGTGTTGCCGCTGCTTTTGCAAGGTTTGCTGTTCATCCTTTCTCTGCTCAGGACCAGCAACAGCTACGCTGGAGCCTTGGCACGTGGCACGCGCTGACTGGCATTCGCTGGTCGGCGCCTCGCTGCTCGAGCATATTCGGCCTGTGACTGCAGCTGCTCCTGCGACCTTGACCTTGTGCTCTGCACGGCGGCTCACGTCTGTGCGCTGTGAGACGTGCCATGAGCCTCTCAGTCAGCGCCAGTCCCACACCCACCTCCCCATCTTCTTCATTTGTAGTCCGTGATGCCAAGTGCGACTACCCGGCCGCATGCAACGCGATGGAGACGCTGCTCATTCACAAGAGCCACCTGAAGACTCAGCTGTTCGACAGCATTCTGGACGTGCTACGGGCAGAAAACGTACGAACTCTCTCTCTTTCTCTCTCTCCCTTGCTCGCTCGGTGACTGCACTCCTCGGTGAGGCATCTCTTATGCTTCGTATGTAGATGGCTCCTGCTGTCCCCTCCTGTCGTGGAAGGTTAGCCTGACTTTCTGGGTGCCTGTAGTGAGAAAGCAGTGGGCTGCATGCAAAACCGGTAGCTGGCAGCTTTGCTTCGCACAGCAAACAAGCGAGACTCGGAGCTGGACTTGGGAGAAAAGTCTGCGAGAGAAATTAGGTGGCTGTCAGCAGTTTTCGATGTGAGCAGTGCTGCGGCATTTCGCTTGAGATTAAAAGGGGTGGCCCCTGGAAACCTGCGTACGTTACCAAGTGGTTACCAAGTATACAGCAGCAATTAACTCGTTTATTGAGACAGAACTCCAGCGGAGCCTTGGAGCCTTCACAGCAGAACCACCGGCCTCCCCACGGCCTGCCTCCTCCCGGAATGACGAGGCTTCCTGCCGATAAAAAGGGTTTTCGCGACGTGTAAGCTCTCGTCGTATGATAGCTCTAGTCAAGTTTCATCGTGCATGCGATTTAAAAAACCGGCGAGTTCGTCCAAAGGTTTCTCGACGGATCGAGTGGCAGGATCTTATTTGAGAATGCCGAGCATTTCATTGCGCTTTCGCTTCCAGCCAACTGCAAAGTTGCACCGGTCAACAGGCAAAGTCCTGTTTTCTTATCGTATTTGCTGAGCAGAGTGCAGCGATTACTTGACCTATCCGTGCAGCGGCAAGGCCACGCAGGAGCTGCTGCTGCTTGCCCAGTTGGAAACGGTAAGTGGAACGAACACTTGAACACCAGGGAATGAAGCCGCCTAGCCTCGAAAGCCACCTTATCGCCTGCTCTGGCACATCGCCGAAACATCCGGCCCTGTAGCTTTGGTGTGCACCAGGGGGCGCTTCGTTCTATCACCAGCAGGTGGCGGCTCGTCGGACGACTCTTGTCTTTACGGGCACGCAATTACAATGCCAAACAAAGGTTAATAGCAATAGCAATAATAATAATAATAATACTCTTGTATAGCGCCCTCAGACAGATTAATATCTTTTTAGGCACTTTACAGATGGTGTAAAGGACGCATGATCAGATGGTTAGTAGGAACATGTGCAACGTCAACAAGCATAACATGGTTAGAGGTGGCATGCAAATTGTCAACATGATAATATGGTTAGTAGTATCTTGCACGGTGTCATAAGCACACAAAGGGCAAATCACAAAGGCTGCTCAGGTTCCACCGAATGCTGTGTAAGCAATTTTGTTCTAGCTTATTTTTTAAATGTCGTCAAATCAATGTTTGCAGGCAGTCGCTAATTAGCCATTGTCTGCGAACATTGACCTGTGCTGATTGTAATCTTTACCTGGTCGCTGGGGTGGTGCTCAGACAAGATGACCTATCGTGCAGCCTTTACCCGATCCATGATTCCGAGTTCAACCTAGTAAGGATTCCCGATAATTCGTCGGCAGACTAAATGAGTGAATGAGAAATGGTACTGTTTGGAGGAGGGATGCAGGTATGCCTGCATGGTAGTATGGGTAGGTTCCGTGCAATGACGTAGCTGCAACTGTCCTACAGTCGCTTTGGCTGCCCTACGGAGGGCAACCCCGAACAGCTGTACCGACGACCGTGTCCTGTGACCCTTGGCTTGACTGCGGTCGGTCGGCCTGCAACGTCATCGACCTTGCGCACTCGGCCGCCACTGTCACGTGACTCACTGTGAGCCACTGTGCCGCTCAGGTCAAGATCTTCGCCGGGCCCAGGTTGGGGTCTTCGGTAAAGTTTCCGCCTCCACTGGCCGCATCACTGAAGACGGAGTACAGCGACCTGGCTTGCACCATCGAGGTGGTCGACAACGTACAGGAGGCCATCCAGCACATACACAAGTACAGCAGCTCTCACACGGATGCCATAGTTTCGAGCAACGGTAAGCGGCTCAGCGCTGGCCCTAGGTGACTGCTCCCCCTACCGGTGCCCTCGCCTGCCCTTCCGGCCGTCGTCTTGGCGGAGCGCCTCCCTCGGTCGCTCTGCGATGGCGACGAGAGCGGCTCGTCTCTTTCAGCCGAGACTGCCGAGCTGTTCCTTAACGCCGTGGACAGCGCCTGCGTATTCCATAACGCCAGCACTCGCTTTGCAGACGGATACAGGTTTGGCCTGGGTAAGCGCTCGCGCTCCGTCTGTCGCCTTCGTGTGCTTTCTGCTGAGGTGACTGCTGTGCTGACCTCGCGTACCGCGGCCCGGCTCGCCAGCTGCAAAGGTTGGGGCCAGCTTACAGCGGCGGCTAGAATCTAGTTCCAGCCAGCTGGCGTCTGAGCGAGCTCAGTTTCTGACGCTAGTTTCAGAGCTTCTGTTGCTTCGCTCCTCTGACGCGCGAGACACCGTCGGTTCGGAGAGGCCCGGGGCCCACTCGGGCAAGGGCGACCGCCCCTAGTGAGCTCGTGCCCAGCTGCAGGCAGGCAGGCAGGCAGATCGCCGAGCGGAAGCGTCTGCCTAGCTTGCTCTAGGGGCGCTGCACACGCATGCTGCAGGCGCCGAAGTGGGCATCAGCACGTCACGCATCCACGCCCGTGGACCTGTCGGCGTCGAGGGCCTGCTGACCACCAAGTGGGTGCTGCGCGGCTCCGGTCACGCCGTCCAGGAGTTCACCGAGGGCAAGAAGAAATACGTCCACACGTCGCTGCCGCTGCTGCCCGGTGGCAGCAATGCCTCGTCGTCCTAGCAGCTGCAAGCAGCTGCCGCCGCCGCTACCGGATAAGGAGGCTGGCAGTGCATTTCCGCTGCTGCTGCTGGGAACGGAGCAGCTAGTGCGTATGTACATGCATGCATACATGCACACGGACAAGACAGGACGAGGACACGCGCATGACGTGCCACCCACAGCCAGTCACAGGGCAGCAGCAACAGCAGTGCCGCTTGCTGAGCCTATGCTGCCACTGGCTGCTGAAAAGCAGGGTCTAGCAGTGGCCGCCCGGCAGCAGCCTGCTGAGTGCATCCTTGGCCGACACTACGGTTGAGCTCACCTCTTGCCTTCCCTTTTCTACGAAGAGCAGCCTGAACAAAGAAATATAAGTAAAGCTAGCCTCTCTCCTCCATTCACCGAATGCTAACCGGGGGGGGGGGCAGGGCAGCATGTCTGCCTCGACATGCCCACCGGCCGTGCGGCGTCCCGCCCCCTTCCGGGCTTTGGTAGATAGGCTGCCATCTTTCTTTCCCCCACCCTCCAGGCTGCAGTAGATAGTGCACGCTGACGCGTCTTATTGTCTGAATAGCGAATGATGCTCAGGTAGAACACTTGTGTGCCACAAGTGGCTCTGCTGCGGGCTGCAAGCGGAAGTGAGTTCTCTGCGCCGCTGGCGTGCGCCGGATGCGACTGCTTCTATTGAGCAGCATCGTTACGAAATAAAGCATTACGCGCAGTGAGAGCTGATGCGGCTGGCAGGTCAGTCCGGTTTTTCACGGCTGCTCTCCCCCTCTTTGCTGCATTCCACGACAGCTGGGGGGGGGGTGGTGTGCATTGGGGCCTATCTTCGAAACTCAGAGGCTTGTGCAGCCAGCCAGCCAGGCTGTCCTGTCTGTATACACACCTCACTTTATCCTCAATTCCTCTCTTTATTTATTTTTTCTTTACTCGGCACAGCAGTAGCAGTTGCAGCGGCGGCGGCAGTGCTTCTACTAGTGGAATGTAAAGAAAATGGCGTCTTTGCCGTGGTGTGTGTGGTCTCAGCTCTGGCTGCAGCCGTTGGGTCGGCTACGAGGGAGCTCAGAAAGATCGAGTATTAGGATGATCTCTGGCAGCGGCTAGCTCTAGATGCTCGTTAGAGCCGCGGTTGGATGCCGGAGGCTTGTCCACCAGCACCGTGTGCGGTCCCTCGTGCCAGTCGTGCTCGGCCTGGGCGACGGACGGCTCTCTGAAGCGATCCGTGACGTACAGCACCTGCGGAGAAGAGGAGAGGCTTGCTCACTGTGGACCAGCCAAATGACATGGCACTGGGAGGACGAGGAGGAAGCGTGCGTGCACACGAGCGGCTTGCACAGATCTCAGCCGAGGATAGGAGCTTACTTAGCCGACGGGCGGCTGCAGCTTGCACAGATCTCAGCCGAGATACTCTCCGCTGTAAACGTAGTGCTTGCCTAGACAGGGATACTACGTACAAATTGGTCCAGCTGCATTTGTGACATCCCGCCTCGATTTCTGTAACTCACTGCTTGCTGGTCTCCCTGCATGTGCAATCAGGGGCTTACAGTTGGTGCACACTCTGCAGCTAGGCTCATCTGTCGTGAGCATTGCAGGTGCCACACCACCCTGCTTCTCACCGACCTGCACTGGCTCCCAATCAAGCAGTGCATCGACTTCAAGGTTCTGTCACTTACTTTTAGGTCCCTTCATTCTCTGGCTCCAGCCTACCTATAAGAACTGCTGCCCAGCACTCGATGAATTTACAACCCTCGGTTCTGACTCGAATCGTTTAGCCATACCTCGTACGAACCTCAAAACCGTTGGAGACTGCGCCTTTAGTTCGTATGCTCATAAAGCCTGAAACTCACTACCGACTCACGCCTCACGCACACATTCCCTGACACGACGTCATCGTCATTTAAAAAGAAGCTTAAAAGACACATGGTTTATTACAGTGTCTGGTGGGTCTTTGTGCTTTGTTCTTCGAGTGCATGTACCTGCTTACACTATGCCTGATCCTTGGGGATGTTACCATAAATCGTTTGGTAATACTTTCCATACAACATCTGTAAAGTTCCTAGAGTGTGATTCAGTTCTCGGGGGGGGCGCTATACAAATGTATTATTATTATTATTATTATTATTACAGTCAGGTTCGGCTAATTCAACAACTTCACTTTGTTCACAAGCATTGGAGCAAAAGAGCTCAAGTGTAGCCCGTAGGGGGCACCGCCTGCGGAGCAGCAAAATGCAGAATCGCCTGGCTGCTGTAGGACTCGAACCAGTAACCTCTGGGCTAATACCCAGAGGTAAGCAAGCAGCTGAAGCTGGCCAAGCCGCTTCCTGCTAAGCAAGACCGCTGAGCGCCAGCCATCTCGAGGAGAACGAGGCCGCGATTCCCGGCCTCTATACAGCAGCGCTCTTCTCACGCGCTCTGTCTGTCTGTCTGTCTCTGTCTGCCTCTCTCTCTGTCTCTCTCTCTCTCTCTGTCTCTCTCTCTCTCTGTCTCTCTCTGTCTCTCTCTGTCTCTCTCTGTCTCTCTCTCTCTCTCTGTGTGTCTCTCTGTCTGTCTCTCTCTGTGTCTCCCTCTCTGTCTCTCTCTTACTCTCCCTCTCTCTCTCTTACTCTCCCTCTCTCTCTCTCTCTCTCTCTCTCTCTCTCTCTCTCTCTCTGTCTGTCTGTCTCTGTCTGTCTGTCTGTCTGTCTGTCTGTCTGTCTGTCTGTCTGTCTGTCTCTCTCTCTCTCTCTCTCTCTCTCTCTCTCTCTCTCTCTCTCTCTCTCTCTCTCTCTCTCTCTCTCTCTCTCTCTCTCTCTCTCTCTCTCTCTCTCTCTCTCTCTCTCTCTAGATCTTGCACCGCCGGCCAGCTGACGCGGGCAGTACATCGAGCCATGGGTGTCAGCAGACCACCCTCCTGCCTGACACGAGAGAGGCTGTGTGGGCTCGGGCCTGCGATTATCGAGAGGCAGTGTTTTTGCGCTGCTTTCTCCCACAGGCGGCTCCAGTCGACCCGATCCTGTCTGCAGAAGGCGAATTATATTAATTTCGCCATGGTCAGCATGGGACCAAGTAGGGCGGCAGGCATTGCTCTTGCCAGAGGCAGCCAATCAGATGCAGAGGAGTGGGTAGCAGAGTCCTTGTTGAGCGAGATAGCTGATTGGTATTTACCGACTCCTTGGATCGCTGTTTTTTTTTATCGAATCATAGATATTGCCACATAAAATGCCACACTTCAAAAAGCTAATACGGGTCTTCGAAGGAATTGAGGCTGGTTAGAGACGCAGAGTACCGTTCAGAGTAAGAGAAGTAGTTGGTACCGAAGGAGTAAGTATTGCAGATAGCTAAGGTGAAGCAAGATAATTAACGGACCTAAAGTGATGGGATTGTGAAGTCAAGACTCTGCTTGATACAAAAGCCGGTCCAGAGAGGAGAGAAATGATATTGTGTGGCAGTTGTGACGTTCACGACAGATAAGCCTAGCTGCCTAGTTCGGCGCAAAGCAGTCTTGTTGCGAAAAAGATCTGAAAGGTAGATTGCGCAGGCAGGACGATCTGTAAGGGAGAGATGCAGAAATCCACAAGGGATGTAATAAATTCATCGACTTACTCTGCTACGGCACCCTTCTCTTCTTACGCCGACCCACAAGGCCCACCACGGCATGGCTCCTCCATACCTAGCTGAACTGTTGCATCAGTTTCAACCTCCTCGTGCCTTCAGGTCCAGGTCCTGCATCGACCATAAATTAGCTATTCCATTCCTTCGTTGGCAACAGAAACTTTATCTCTGCAGGTCCTAGACTGTGGAACTCGCTTTCATGATTCTTATGCAACGACAACTACTCTCCTGCTGCCGACTATGGCTCATTCTTTCTAGCGGTCCTGAGCTGCTACTTCCATGCTACTCACTATCTCAACTGCTCTCCTGACTCTGCTATGCTTCCCACTTTCTCTTTGTTGCGTGAGATGAAGTCTATTGGCTACCGAATGTGTACCAAAAGCCACTTGGGCTGTGAGTGTGCTATACAAAATCCCTGCATAATCTTTGTGGCTTCGTGGAGTTAAAGACGGAAATACATACATGTAAGCAGGCCTGATTTTGGCAATATCACCTGGTTTAATGTAGCCAGGCTTGCATTCATATGATCATCTTGTGCAGCGCATTGTGCATAGCTAATCTGCCATTGCCAAGACTCTGCAAACAACGCTGAGATGGAGGTGCATGATTACAAGTAACCTGCATCGTGCGAGTGGCAGTTTCCAAACATTTAGGTTCAAGGGGACCCCAGAACCCACCGATCTTCTCCAGGCCTGTGTCAAACAGAGCGCTCTCCGTGAGATGGCTCGCTCTGCTCCAGAGCTTGTGACAGCAAACCGCTGCTTGCTGCCTGGTCGTTCAGTGTCTGCTTTGCTATGTTGCATCATATCTGTCCGTACATACCAACTGCACACTTTCTCTGCCTCTTTCTCTCTCTCTCTCTGCCTCTCTCTCGCTCTCTCTCTCTCTCTCTCTCTCTGCCTCTCTCTCTCTTTTCTCTCTCTCTCCCTCTCTCTCTCTCTTTTCTCTCTCTCTCTCTCTCTTTCTCTCTCTCTCTCTCTCTCTCTCTCTCTCTCTCTCTCTCTCTCTCTCTCTCTCTCTCTCTCTCTCTCTCTCTCTCTCTCTCTGTTGCTCCCACCTAGTAGCTGGACGACAAACACACATGTCCACTCACCCATGTGTGCACGCACACACACACACCCGAGGGTCATGACCAACGTCTCAGGCGACAGCCTGTGCCCGCAGCTCATTCTCTCGACAGCTATTTCCGCACACAAGCTGTTCGAGTGCACAAAAATCTCATCGAGATGGTAAAACTCAGAGCACGTAGCAGCTGCTACTGAAGCCGCTTCTTACTGTGGCACGAGATAGACAATCAGAGGGCACGCCGACGGCTTGCGCACTCACCACCAGAGAGGCGATAGTGGCTCCGACCAGGAAGCCCACGAGAACGTCACTCCAGTGGTGCTTGTAGTCGGAGATGCGCGACATGCCGCAGGCCCAGGCCAGTGCAATGCAGACAAACTGCAAGAAGTGCTTGAGCAGCAGCGAGTGCTTCCACTTGGGGAAGCGAGCTTGCAGGTAGCACTGCAAAGAGACAAACAGTCAGAGTAAGCCCTGAGGCACACCGCCCTGCCCTGCCCTGCCTGCCGCATGGGTTTGGAGGTCGTTGTTGGCTCAGAAAGCAGATAGTCTGATGATGAAAACTCAGCTTTACTTATGGACAGGTGACTTACAGAGAGGAAGGGTCAACGATTAGCTGAAAAAGACGAGATATGGAACCAAGGCGAGACAAAAAAGAAAGGGGTGCATAAAAGTTTGGTCGACGGCTAGCAAAATTAAGAGATGGATAGCCACTAGTTCCCAGTGGGTCTTTGGATTGATCGTATGCGTTCGCCCATCGAAGCTATAGCCAGAGATTTATAAGAGGGCTGAACCTTGCCGACCATCATAGAATAGAGGTGTAGGCTATCAGAGAATGGCATGATCCCTGCGATGGACATCCCTGCAATGGACATCATGCATGGCAAGATTCCAGCACATGGCATGATCCCTGCAAGTGACATCTCGGCTGGCTTGGGGGGAGCTGCAGCACCGAAGCCCCTTCCTTAAGTCAACGTTGATATTGGCTGGCTGCAGGCAAAAACATGCTGCACGTAGCTGCATGTCCATACTGTATGGCCAGCAGGGGGGGTTATGAAGTGGCAAAATCAACTTGCTAGCTATAGGCAAACCTAGTGTTACTCGGAAATGAGATAATCTAAACCTCAGAATATGCTCAGCTAGCATATCTCCTGTAGAGTATGCACACAATCGAGGTGTCCTATTCCAAAATTACCCTCTTCATTAGCTGACTGCATCAGCTACTAAATCAAATCCGGCTACTTTTAGCAACAGACCATTGCAAAATCCAAGACTGGCTTAGAAACGGATAACATTGCCATGATGATCCTTGCATTTCTGACATTGCATCTAGATTTTCCTTAACTCACTGTCCGTTGCAGGTCTTCCTGCATATGCAATGAAAAAAATTAGAATTGGTGTAGAACTCTGTAGCCGAGCTTGATTGTCGAGAACTGCACGACTGCCACACAATGCCACATCTCATCGACTTTCACTGGTTCTCCATCAAGCAGCGTACCGACTTCAAGGTTGTGTCACTCAATTTTAGGTCCCTTCCTTTCCTTGATTCGGCTTACCTATCGGAAATACTTCCTAATCTTGCTCTCTCTCTCTCTCTCTTCAAGCTTCACATCATAAGACTTGCTGGTTTACCTGTGCCTCTAACCAGCCTCGAATCCGTTTTCAGTTTGCATTTGTTCAGACCCTGGAACTCACTGAACCGACTGACGTCATTTCATCTCGTGACTAGACAGCATTTAAAAAAGAAGCTAAAAGACCAGCTATTCTTCGCAGCATTGCTCCATCCCCGAGAATGATCGTTTTCATGCTTACGAAGGCTGAAACAGCTCATTCTATAACCAATAGTAATAATAATACATTTGATAAAGCACCCTCAGAAAACTCAATTTCTTTCTAGGCACTTTACATTTGCTGCTAAGGAAACACAATCGAATGGTTAGTGGTAGCATGCTCAATAAACAACAAGAATAACATGGTAAGGGGTGACATGGCACAGGGTCAGCATGCAAGTGTGGTCAGTGGCAGCATGCAGTGTCAGCATGCATAAGCATGTAAAGGACGAATCACATGGACCCACTAAATGCTGTCATAAATAGATGAGTTTTTAGCTTCTTTTTAAACGTGGTCAAGTCAGGGGATGTCGTGACGGAAGTCGGGAGTGAGTTCCAGGTTTGGGAGCATACGAACTAAAGGCACGGTCTCCAAAGGATTTGAGATTTGTACGAGGTATAGGTAGACTGTTGGATTCCGAAAAGCGGGTGGTACGATGCCTGGCCTGGTGCAGGAGAAGATCTGATAGGTAGGCTGGCGCCAGAAATGAAGGACCTAAAAGTGAGAGACATTACCTTGAAGTCGATGCATTGCTTGACTGGGAGCTAGTGCAGGTCGGCGAAAAGTGGTATGGTGTGGCAACTGTCAACCCTCACGACAAACAAGCCTAGCTGCAGAGTTTTGCACCAGCTATAAGCGCCGTGGACCATGGATATTACTCTTTTCCAGCATACGTAGTGTGCCTAGACAGAGTCTTAGCTCTCTTAAACATTATACTCACGTTTTTTATTATTATTCTTATTACTATGCCTGATCTCAATGGCCAGAGTTTAAAATTAAGCCTCAGTCATTGTGAATCAGTCTTGTGCATATGGAATAGAACGGGTTGAAAGGTTGCTTGCAACCAGTGAAGCAACATGCAGCATTTAACAGGTTCGATGTGCTGCTGTGCTGGCAAAGCTTGGCCTCAGACAAACTTGGTTGCTCACTCAGCCAATGCACATTGGCTCGAAGCAACGGCGGCGGTCAACGGTGCTCAAGCAACCCGATCTCCCATCGATCAAGCGATCGCACCTCACAGCAGCAGCAGCGGCTATTTGTGTGCACTAGTCTTGCTCTAGTTTCGAGATCGGTTTGGGTATTAATTGAGACAGAGCTGGGGCTAAATGTGCTCATCTGTCTCGAGCCAAGCAAAGCGGTTAAGACCGGCACGTCTGAAAAGCTACGAGTTCTGGAGACGCACTGAGGAAGCTCGTTTCTGTTATGGCTATCGATGACGAAGTAGAAGACAGCTCAGCTACAGCAACAGTTGCAACAAAGGCGTCCGAAAATACTACTCCGTAGTAATTTGTGCTAGAGCTTAACAGAAGCCGAACGCTGACATCTGCCACAGCTGGCTATGTGCTAGGTTTCTATCGTTATCCTGGCAGAGGGCTGTCTACCGTAATATTCGGAGAAGCCACTGAAACGGCGGCACATTTGCCATGTCATGCCTGTGACGAGGCACCGCACTTCAACAGCTGCATGTAGAAGGCATGGCAGCTGGAGCGGTGCAATTGCAGCATCTATCTGCCACACAGGCAGCAGCTTTCTCCCGGCCTGGACTGCTCTCTGATGCAGCACCCACCAAGCGCAGCAGCTCTCTCTCTCTCTCTCTCTCTCTCTCTCTCTCTCTCTCTCTCTCTCTCTCTCTCTCTCTCTCTCTCTCTCTCTCTATCAGCCTCTTACTGCTGCCTTGCCTCAGATGTCGCTACAGCTTGCAGATGTGCACTCCCATTGCTAGGTACCGTCAATGAAGGTCGAGAGATCTTTGCACGTGCTACTGCTCAGTCACTCTCGATCGCTCGATGAGCCCTTTCCCCAGCGGTCACTTGGCCTTTGCAAGCATTGCTTCCTTTACAGCATATATAAAGTGACGAGAAAGAGATTAAGTTCTCTGAGGGAGCTATACAGATGTTTTATGATAATAATAACAATAACAATTATCATTATTATTACTATTATTACACCCTGAGCTGTGTGAGCGAATGCTAGCTAACCCGTCGGCACTGGTTTTCACCAGCTTGTCACAGTGGCCACCAACTGTCGGGTTCTCATGTCTTTAGCTCGGCCTCACTATTTTGCTAGCCGTTTTGCAGGGCAGGCAAACGTATGGGAAAAATGGCTGGCCTGGCAGTTGCAATTTTAGCGGTAAAATTCAGCTCAATCGCGTGCGCCTCAGCAGTCAACAGTGGCTGCCGAGAACCTGAAAAATAATGCTTGCACTATACTGACCACAAGCAACACGTAGCGAGTGGCCAACTCAGACAAACTCGCTTTTCAGTTTCAGATCAACTAGAGTTTGCAATTTGGAGGCCCGACCGTCTAGAAACTATGCAAACTAGACAAAATGGCCGGGCCGGCAGCTGCTATTTCACTAAGCAAAGCTTAAAAAAGCCAGGGCTTCTTTTTTCATTAGAAAACTGAATTCCTGCCAGTCGGACACTAAACAGATTTATATGACAGTAAACCATTTACTGGCCAATGCTGTCAGGTCTGACTCCCCAGATATTAAGGGCTCAGCCGAAAAGTTTTCAGCCTTCTTTACTGAAAAAATTGCGCACATTCGTGCCTCCATTAAGCCCCCTCCGACCAAAGCAATCACCGTTCCTCAACCTGTGACCTTTCTTAAAAGATTATCTGATGTTTCTGCCTGTGATGTGGCTGCCTTAATAAGGTCTAGCAAAAAGAGCTCGTCTCCAAAAGACCCTCTAACTTCATCTCTGTGGTCTTCACTTGCAGACCAACTTAGCCCTGCCATAACCAAGATTTTTAATGCTTCTTTAGGAAAAGGGATCGTCCCCAAGTCCTTCAAATCGGCTATCGTTAGACCTATTCTTAAAAAGCCTGGATTAGACACAGAGGTCCTAGCTAACTATCGGCCAGTTTCCCTTCTTCCATTCTTATCAAAGAGTCTTGAAAAAATTGTTGCTAAGCAGCTAGTTGAACATATTGAAAATAATGGAATGTCAGAAACATTTCAGTCAGGTTTCAAGAGGCAGCACTCTACCGAAACTGCTCTCCTCCGTGTTAACAATGACATTCTACGTGGCAACGACGACGGTAATGTCACTGCCCTAGCTCTGCTAGATCTGTCTGCTGCCTTCGACACCATTGATCACGAAGTTCTGCTTGAACGACTGAGAACAACGATCGGTCTGGCAGACGAAGCACTGGCGTGGTTTAAATCATACTTGTCTGATCGTGTTCAATCCGTGTCGTGTGGGGGTCAGGTCTCAGACATGAGAAGGGTCACCTGTGGAGTCCCTCAAGGGTCTGTACTTGGTCCCTTGCTGTTCTCCATTTACACGCAACCTCTGGGAAAAGTGATCAAGGCCCATGGAATAGGATTTCACTTCTATGCTGACGATACTCAGTTGTATTTGTCATTTAAACCGTCGGAATCTGCTGCAGCAACTGAGAAACTGAATGCTTGCCTTGCCGATATTCGATCCTGGATGTCGGAAAACTTCCTGAAATTAAATGACGATAAAACCGAACTGCTTCTCATAGGACACCCTAAGCGTGTAGCTGGATTACAAGGCTTTGCTGTTCTAATAGGCGATGCTATTGTGCGACCTTCACCACGTGCTCGTAATCTAGGTGTCGTGTTCAACAGCTGCCTCAATTTCAAAAGCTTCATTCAGAAGACTGCCTCTACAGCTAGCCATCACATCCGATCCCTATCCAAGATTAGAAGCTGTCTCCCACAGTGGCTTGTAAAAAATTTAACTAGCTCTTTAGTTCTGTCTCGGCTTGATTATTGTAATTCCCTTTTGGCTGGGCTACCAAAGAAAGCTATTATGCCACTACAGCGGACTATGAATATGGCTGCAAGGCTGGTCTTCAAGTCCCAGCGGTTTGAGCACGTGTCACCTTTGCTGGAAGAGCTAGGATGGTTGCCGGTTGAGCAAAGGATACAGAGCAAAGTTCTTACGCTGACCCACAAGGCCCGCCACGGCTTGGCTCCTTCATACCTAGCTGAACTGCTACATCAGTTTCAGCCTGTTCGCGCCCTCAGGTCCCGTGTGGACAATAAATTAGCTGTCCCATTCCTCCGCTTAAAGACAGTTGGCGAAAGAAGCTTTAGCTCTGCAGGTCCTAGGCTGTGGAACTCGCTTCCACAATTCTTACGCAACGACATCTACTCTCCAACTGCCGACTATGGCACATCTTTTTCAGCGGTCCTGAACTGCTACTTCTATGCTACTCACTACCTCAACTGCTCTCCTAACTCTGCTATGCTTCCCACTTTCTCTTTGTTGCGTGAGACAAAGTCTGTTGGCTACCGAATGCGTACCGAAAGCCGCTTAGGCTGTGAGTGCGCTATACAAAACTCTCCTGCGTAACGCCCACATGGTCTTTATGACTTTGTGGAGTTACTGACGGAGATACATTACATTACATAAGCAAACTTTATACGTCTAGCTAAATTAATAAGCAGCTACCGAGTTTAAAAATGTTTGCAAGTATTTTAATGGAGACCGCAGGACCACGGTCTGCTCGACTTGTCTTCCAAAGTAGCCCCCCCCCACCGTGAATGAAAGAATGAACGTCATACATCGACACACAGTGCAACTGCCGACGCATAAAACTTTTTAAAAGCACAGCCGACTGCTTGCCTGCATGCAGTAGACAGCAAGCACAAAGCACCCAATAGGACAAGAACGAAAACCGGAACCGCACGCAAGCAGCATGCCACAACGGCAGTGCAACGACGAAGAAACACCGCCATGCTCCGACATGGGCTTCGGCAAGCCACAAGCTGCTGCCACAAGCTGCTATCAATGCGCTCACCGCTGTATATAACATGGCGTATGCCGCCAGCGAGGAATGCCCCGAAGGAAATGACAGCCTAAAAAGGAAGCAGACGATGTAACGTATATCACGAGTGGCATCGGCTTGTGATATAAGCTATCGTATTAGGGTCAACTTGAATCTGCATATGGATTTCAGCTAGTGCTGAGGTGCGACATTGATTTTGTATTGGTAGCAACGGCCACTACAGAACAAACAAAGAAAGCGCTAGGCACATGTCAGTGCTTGTGACAGCAATGATGGAGCAGTAGAAGTGACTACCATGCTGTGAATACATGGGCTGACATCTTTAAACTAGACGACGATAAAACTGAACCGCTGCTCATAGGACACCCTAAGCGTGCGGCTGGACTAGAAGGCTTCGCTCTTCTAATAGGTGACACTGTTGTGCAACCATCACCACGTGCTCAAAATTTAGGTGCCGTCTTCGGCATCTACCTAAATTTTAAAAGCTTCGTTCAGAAGACTGCTTCTAAAGCTAGCCGTCACGTCCGATCCCTATCCAAGATTAGGAACTGTCATCCACGGTGGCTTGCAAAAAAATTAACTAGCTCCTTAGTTCAGTCTCGGCTAGATTATTGTAATTTCCTTTTGGCTGGGCTACCGATAAAAGCCACTAGGGCCACTGCATCTGGCTATAATGTTGGCTGCAAGGTTAGTTTGCAAATCCCAGAGGTTTGACCGCGTGTCTCCTTTGCTAAAAGAGCTAGGACGGCTGCTGCTGGTTGATCAACGAATAGAGAGAAGAGTTCTTACGCTGCCACTGCAAGGCCCGCCACGGCTTGGCTCCTTCGTATCTAGCTGAACTGCTTCACCTGTTTCAGCCTCCTCGTGCCCTCAGGTCCTGTGTGGACAATAAATTAGCTGTTTTATTCCTCTGCTTAAAGAACTTTGGCGACAGAAGCTTTTGCTCTGCAGGTCCTAGGCTGTGGAACTCACTTCCACATTGCTTACACAAAGACAACTACTCTTCTGCTGCCGATTATGGCACATCCTTTCCAGACGTCCTGAGCTACTCACTACTTCCATGTTACTCACTATCTCAACTGCTCTCCTGACTGCTATAGTCCCCACTTTCTCTTTGCTGCGTGAGATGAAGTCTCTTGGCTACCGAATTCATACCAAAAGCTGCTTAAGCCGTGAGTGCACTAGACAAAATTCTCCTGCGTAACACCCACATAGTCTTTGTGGAGTTACAGATGGAGATCCATTACATTTAGCGGAAACTCAAATATAGGTATGCTGAAGATTACACTATTGGTTCCTTATCAATTCACACTCAAGACCTGCAAGCTCGTGACCAAAAATGGAATTAATTCCGATACTACCTCTCTTAGCAGCTCTCTGCCAGGTTCTTATTCGAGGGGTAAGGTTCGTGCTCTCTGTGACACGGTTCCGGGTTCAAGGCGAGTCCTGAAGCAGGCAATACTTTGTTGCCTACTGCAAGCAGCAGTAATAGCCTCACAAAATAAATAAATCCTAGCTGATTAAACAGCCTCTTTTTGTATACCGACAGAAAGTCTGTTGGGTACCGAATGCGTACCGAAAGCCGCTTAGGCTGTGAGTGCGCTATACAAAACTCTCCTGCGTAACACCCACATGGTCTTTATGACTTTGTGGAGTTACTGACGGAGATACATAAGAGCCTTTACGGCTATCACCACCGCTTGCAGTGGCGATAAAGGATCGCCACCGCAGGAATCGAACCCACGACCTCTGGACCGAGGTCGTGAAAAGCAACCACCTTACCTAGTGTGCCATCACGGCCTTAATAAGATTCTTCTGTGGCTATACAGGCGAGGCTGCTTGATGAGCTAACCTTTACTTTACTTCACTCCGGCCAGCGACGATTAAGTACGAGCACATGTTATGCAGGATTCTATGCACGCTCTCGGGCAGCAGTATGTCAGTTCCTGGCTTAATAGCAGGCTGTCGCACCGTGGCTTCCGGTTACTAGGACTAGGGGGATAATCCCAGCAATAAAGTAACTACCAAAGTAACAGCCTGCTCGGACATTTTAAGCCCCCCCCCAGCAAACTCTTTCGATGCGCCAGGTTCAGCCCAGCTGCTGACATAACACTTGCCGATGCGACCGATGCTTGCATAGCGCTACACGTGGCTTCACAGTTGTGTTACTGCTGGAGGCAGGCCGCCGCCAGTGCAGCTGCCGAGGCACGCTGCTTGAGACACTCAATGAACGGCTGGCAGACTGCCGTCCGTCGGGGCCAGGGCGTGCACCCGATCAGCCCGCATCGCCCAGAGCATTGCCTGAACTCGCGACTCGAAGCAGGTTACTACGGTAGCGGCTGCCGAGAAGAGAGGGGAGGAGATGAGGAGGGGAGGGGCGCAGGACGAGGTCCGCTGGCTGGCTGGCACTCGCCTTGCATTGCGCCTCTTATAGGCATCCGTCTGCAAGCAGGTGAAGTTGGTCAGGTACTGGCCCACGATGCAGCTGCTAACGCCCACGTCAGGCTGACAGGCGCTCACGAAGTGTGGCCTCAAGCGACCGATAGAGAACTTGCCAATGTCGGTGATGCCTTGGTTGGTGAGGCCGCCAAAGGCGAAGGCGAGGTAAAACCATCCGACGTTGTATACGTACGGGTGAATAGGCACGCAGAAGAAGCGATAGTGCTGCAGCTGTCGATGCCGAAAGAATACGAAAATCGTGATTGCCTCCAGGATGCCAATCTGAGCAGGAGGATCAAAGGTGGAAGTAATCAGAAACATATGACGTTGACATGGACAGCGGCAGCTGCTGCAACGTCTGCCACATCTCCTGCCCTCTCTCAACCGAGGGCAGTAGACACGCGATAGCGTGAGCCGAGACCATAAAGGCCAGGTTGAGAGAGAGAGAGAGAGAGACAGAGACAGACAGAGACAGACACAGAGACACAGTGAGAGGGAGACAGAGAGACAGAGACAGAGAGACAGAGAGAGAGACAGAGAGAGAGAGAGAGACATGGAGAGAGAGAGAGAGACAGAGACAGAGAGACACAGAGACAGAGACAGGGGGAGACAGAGAGACAGACAGAGAGCGAGAGAGAGAGAGAGAGAGAGAGAGAGAGAGAGAGAGAGAGAGAGAGAGAGAGACAGAGAGACAGAGAGAGACAGAGAGAGACAGAGAGACAGAGAGGGAGAGAGAGAGCAACCGAGCCTGAAAGCTGTCTCTGAGATTGACCAACTACGCCCATTCAGAAATCATGTCCCCACCATGGGAGCCCGATAGAGTGTTCCAGCAGTACAACCTTCGTCGGTCGACCGTTTAGCCTAAGCTATGGCAAACTGTACACAGCAACACTAACAAAGTTCTTGAATTAAAACCTGAGAAAATGCAGATGCTTTAGATGCCTGCTTGAACAGCTGGTGTTTTATAAGTTTCAAGATGTGATCAACATGTAATCAAACAATATTATTATCCAAGAAATAGCTGCATTTATATGTATGCTTACATTTATATTTATTATTCCCTTATGCTTTCATTATTTGCTCTCTGTGCAAATGCAGTTTGGGGCCAAGCAGTCGACATTTTGAAGGTCCACATCTTACTAACCACAATTATAGAACAATTCCCATTTCTAATTTTGGAAAGAAACGGCAGTCAAGCACTCTTGACTTATGTGCCATCTGGCTAGACAAAAATCGCAAGTGCATATGAGCTGCCTTCGGCCTGTTCCATCATGAGAGTTCACACGTCATTATATACACTAGGCCATGATAACCTAGGAGGTTTGCTCTTCACGACCGTGGTTTCGGGTTCAAATCCTGCAGTGAGCGCTCCTTTATTGCCAATTATAAGCGATGGTGACAGCAATAAAATCTAAAAAATAATTTATTTGTATAGCTCCCTAAGAGAACTTGACCTCTATTCAGGTGCTTCACATATGCCACTGGGTTCGAGCCCACGAACTCGGCCAGACCTTGGGGTCGGGGAGAGCACCTTAAACGCCGGGGTCAAACCAGCTCGGCTATTAAGGCTCCTCTGCTGCTTTACAAAAACAGAGGCTGCTAAATCAGCTAATATTTTTTCGTTTTCTAAACTGTGCAAGCAGTCCTTGGGGTGGCACTCGCGGGCTCATAGGGCCGTTTGACCGCACTTTCCATGCAGCCATACTAGAGGCAGCCTAATGTCGTCACAATTAGGCTGCCACGGCTACTTGGTCGGGGAGCAGCTTCGCTGGCAGCTGACGTGCAGCAACTCAGTCACTGCAAGTAGCCAGACCGACCGACCGACCGACTGGCGATACCCACCTCGGCAGGTTGCCATCTGCCAAGCTACCTCAGATAATTAAGAAATACCAAAGTCCTTCCGGAAATCAATCGATATAGCATCTGTCTCGACTGCAGGACATGTATTGTGTGTGTGTGTGTGTGTGTGTGTGTGTGTGTGTGTGTGTGTGTGTGTGTGTGTGTGTGTGTGTGTGTGTGAAGTGGCACACATTTTTTGCAAATATCCCTCCAAAAGAACCGCTGAGTGACTGTAGTAAAAAAAAATAATAACAATAATGCACTTGATAAAGCGTCCTCAGAGAACTCAATCTCTTCCTAGGCGCTTTACATTTGCTGCAAAGGGAAACACGATTGAATCGTGAGTAATATCATGCTCGATAAAAAAACTGCACTGGAACTTGCTCTCACTCCTTATAAAAGATGTAATCGATTTCAACGAAATAGTAATAATAAGATATTTGAATATCAACCCTCGGAGAACCAAATCTCTTACTAGCACTTCACATGTGCTCTAAAGAAAGCATATCAATATAGTTTGAGAAAACATGCACCCTCCAGCCTGCATAAGCACATGGGGATTTAACAAGGAAAGGCCTGTGAAACTTGGTGAGCAGTAATTAGATTAGGCCTCTTCCAAGCTCCCTCCGTGTCAAAGGCCGTTGGTTCAAATTTCAATCGGATTCCTTTACATTCTACTTGCTTTGCTGTCAAGCACTTTGATATCCACTAGAGATATAATTGCACTGCTATATAAAACCGACTGCACACGGCCGCCGAGCTGAGATCCACATTTACATTTGCAGCCCACTTATTAAAAATAATGAAACTTTTTATCGCACCATAAAATAATTAAATCTATTTCTAAGCCTGTGTTGAAAAGGAAGCATGGCAATCAGTTAGTGAGAGCTGCACCGAGAAAGAGATCCAGTTCCCTAGGTGTGCTATACAAATGTCTTATTATTATCAATGTCAGCACGCACAACTACAGAAGGAAAAAATCATGTGGACAGAGCAAATGCTGCGAGAAATGAGCAGTCTGTAGCTTCTCTGTTTCACCATGAGTCAAGACTGCAGCCGAACGCCACCGCAGGCTGAACGAAATTTCGATGGCAAGCTTTGCCGGTGTTGCTTCTAGCAGCCTCTCACTGTAGTCAGCTGGAACAAAACCCTAGCTGCATCAATCCATGCCCCTGCTCACAACCCCGGCAGAACTCCAGTAAGCCGACTTTGTCCGGCAGTAACAGCCAGTTCATGGCGCACCTGATTTCGCTGAATGTTTGCAAGGAACCGACAAAGCATGCATACATTGGGCTAGGTGGACGGCCACAGGCTTGGTGAGCATATGCACTCTCACACGTCATTTCAGCAGCAGTGCAGCCATTTACGCTCACTCTCGCATAGGCGCACATGCATGCGCACGCGTATACAGGGAGTTCTCTATAGTTTTGGCCTTTACCGAGAAGAGGCCGCGAAAGAGCACGTCGAACGGCTGGCTTGAAGCGAAGAAATCTCAACGAAGCCGCGCCCCAAGCAATGGCGTCCTACTTTGCCGGACCTAGCCACCCTGCTCCATGCCTCCTTCGTTTGGCAGGCTCGCGGCCTTCGCGATTCTAGGCGTGATCGCCATGGCATCACTTCAAAAGAAGCGACCGTCTGTCGGGGCTGCTTGGCGGCTCTTCCTCTAGAGCCTGCCCTGCGGGGCTGAGAGGGGCGCGGTCGCCAGGCAACCGATCGAACGCACACACGTGCACGATCGCCGGCATCAACTCGCCACTGCCCTCCAATGCCCAGCGCCTGCTGCTTGGCAGATCAAGGCAGCATCCGGGCGCACAGAGAGTTTGAGGCGGCACACTGCTGCTGCCGCTGCCACTGCTGCTGACAAGGCATCTCGTTCCTTCTCGAGGGGTGGGCAGCTACCCCGAGCTGTCAATGACAGCCCGAACATCAATCAGGAATACTCTGAGCAGTACCCCGGACTGGCTCAGTCTGAGAGGACCGGCAGTGGGCTGGGTCATCGGCGCAGAGGCGGCTCGCTGGCTCACCGCTGCCGCAGGAATCAAAGTCGAAACCGAGAACAGCATGGCAGTGGTGACAGTGTCGTTTCGATACGGATATCGCAAGCTCTCGTCATCGCAGTTGAAACCTCTTTGGTAGGGTTGAACGTTGGACCAATTAAGTGCAGCCGAGGTTATTCCAGCTGCAAGTCGACCGCATCACACGGTTGACAGCAGCGCAGCCAGCTCCGAGGAAGCATCGGTGCTTTGCCAGCCCAGCGCAGCAGCAGTCGGCGCGGTGCTTGTGACTGCTCTCTGTCTCTCCCTCTCTGTCTCTCCCTCTCTCTCTCCCTCTCCCTCTTTCTCCTCTCCCCTCTCCTCTCTCTGCCACAGTACCCGGTATATGCAAGATGCTGCAAGCTGTATGCCCATCACGACAGGTGCATATTAAAATATCCGAATGCTTAACGGCAGATGGCGCAGCAGCAAAAAGGATTGCAATGATGTCCAGTTGTTTTTATAAGCAAGAGAATCTGCGGTGCATTCGAAAAAGCATTACAACGAATGCAATCACCGAGTGCATTGCCATAAACCGAAGTGTCAAATCAGACAGGTGCAGATATATCGATGTCGGTAAATGGATCCGGTGCCGCTCAAAAAATGCACAAGCAAAGCTGAATGATGAATGCAGAAAGCACGAAAATGGGTACGGCAAGAAGACGAGCATGGACCAGGGCAGCAGCAGTGGGAAGGATTTGCTAAGAGAGGCCTGAACATCTCATGGAGCAAAAGTTTGACCTTGTCCGAGCCAACTAACTGTAGCTTGTAGCGAGGAGCACATCCCAGAAAGGGCATTCACGTCTCTTCTGAGCTTGCCACCAAGTTTTACAAAGGGTTGCAGACCAGCAGCATTCTCACCACCACCACCAATACCCCCCACCCAATACCCGGCTATGCTCTGATAGCAATACGAAGCAACCGAAGCAGTACAGAGTGCAACATACCAAGGACCACCGACAGGATATCAATGAACACCCTCACTGCAATGTTGGTTCGTTCAGCCATCGTCTGCAACAAAGAACAAAAGGCTATTGCAGCAAAGACAACGTTATTAGTCGGAATGCAGACGAGTAAACCTCTTAACTGTGCAGCACGTAGACAATAGCAGACTTTTGCCATAAACGAAAAGCCAATAGGCTGGCTAGCTTCTGAAACACGGCACAGGAAGACAAACCAGGAGACAAATTGAAATAGTGGCCCAAGTAAAGCACGTGACATTGCAGCCACAAATTTTGCAACACTTGTTTGCTCATACGTTTTTGGATTAATCTATGAATATGCATCTTTTGATTTTAGGCCGATACGTCTTAGAATGACAAATAGTATTCGACAAACGCCTCGGCAGCAGCCAGGGTTCTAGATGACGTGGGCAGCCCTGAAGCGGTACACCTTATAATTAGATCCCTAAGCTCAGTGAAGACTTGGCATGCCAAATCAGCCCTGACGATGAGAAGTGAACCTTGCAGTGCCGAAGGACAGCGATCTGTCGGCCAGCAACATCCGTGACATGGCGAACCGAAATGGCTGAGCACTGGCTTGGCTGAATCTGAAGGCAGCGGCCGGAGGCGCTCTGCTGGAGCTTGATTGGCACGTGGGTTTATCAACAAGGCCGATAAACAGCAGCAGCAGCAGCCTAGTTATGGACCACTTTAAAACTGCTGCACGTGCCTCGAGCTAAATTCGCGACTCATCTAGAAGCCAGTGGAGATCTTCAAGCAAGTGACTGGAAGTTATTCCAGCACGCTGCCCTGCTTGACCGGCCGCTGCTCTGCTCTCAGGCGGACCGGCTAGCCAGACGGCTCACTAGGGTCTGGCTGTAACGAAAAGCTAGTCGCTGCAACGGCATCGAGAGAGCCAGCGAGAGTCCTTGAAACAAAGTAGAGGAAGTGCGTGCAAGCGAGAGCACATGCCCGCACAGACGTGCATACTTGCAAGGAGTGTGTGCGCGTGCGCGTATGTACGTATGACTGCGAGGGAACGTGACTCGAGAGGTCGTGAGCAGCATTGGGCTGAGGCCCTACGAGACATCAGACTGCCTAAGCAGCCGCTGGCTCTCGAGTGGTTGAGGAGCAGACAGTGTGGATGACTCGGCAGCCCGGCACAAATCCAAGCATACGAGGCGTCTGTGGGGACATACATTTACAACAAACTGCAGCCAGCTTTTGGTCAGGTTTGGAACGAACAATGGCTCAACAGGTGCAAAAACAATGCATGCATGAAATATAAGGGCTGCCGAAGGAGTAGAGGGGAGGAGAAGGAGAGAGGGCTCGATCTAACTAGCTAGAGTTAGACTGGGCTTGGCCGGTGTGGTATCTGCTAACAATGAGCTTGGCGTTGGCCACAGGTCGCACAATGACTCAATGACAAAGCATTCGAGGCTAAGTTGAGAGTCACAAATTGCTTCTGAGCGATTCCGACGGCACAGCTGTTGAGTCTCTGATGAAGACAGAAAAAGTTATGAGCCTTCGCAGTCAATTCGGAATTGGCGATACAAATGGAGGCGTTAGAGGTAATTTCCTCCACTAAAATGATTTTGGACGACCTGGACCGTAAGCAAACAATCGGGTGGATAGGCCTAATCTGGGGTGAGAGGAATATATAGATAAATACGTAGAAAAGATAAACTGAGAGAGACGGAGAGAAAGGGAGAGAGATATAGAAAAGGGTAGAGAGAGAGAGAGGGGGTAGAGAGAGAGAGAGAGAGAGAGAGAGAGAGAGAGAGAGAGAGAGAGAGAGAGAGAGAGAGAGAGAGAGAGAGAGAGAGAGAGAGAGAGAGAGAGAGAGAGAGAGAGAGAGAGAGAGAGAGAGAGAGAGAGACAGAGAGACAGAGAGACAGAGAGAGACAGAGAGAGACAGAGAGACAGAGAGAGACAGAGAGACAGAGAGACAGAGAGACAGAGAGAGACAGAGACAGAGACAGAGACAGAGAGAGATTAGTGTGAGAAAGATGTTGAGCAAGAGAACCACACATGTCTTGCATGCATTCACATCCCATTCCAACGTGCACACACTCATGCGCACACAGACACACGTGCACAGGATTACTTACGTAAGTACATAAGTCTCACACACTTCGTCCAAGGCACAGAGACTGGCCAACACACAGGAGCTGGCACCAGCACACACGCGATAACCTGGTGCCCAACCTGTAATTGCAAGGACACGAGAGAAGAGATGTGCAACCAAAATTGATCACAGGGTAAACGATTCATTGGAAGATTTGCCAAGAACGTTCAATTAATACCTCGTGAAGTGGCAAATCCCGTCTGCCCAAAAAAACCTAGTAGCTACAGAACGATTCAGAATTTTCTGCGAGTTCACAGCAGTCAAGAAGTCGAACAATGCAAATTTATAGAGCCTCAAATTTAACCCGGGAGGGAATTTGGAAGAGATGGGTAGGGAGCTGTCAAGATACTGCCACTCGGAGGCAATACGGTCTGAGGAGAGTAAGGAAACAACTTTTTTCGAAGTAGCTAGACAAGCCCTATATCCTCAGGATCATCAGCAGAAGGAGAATCGGCCGAGGCCGGTCTTTGCGGGTCTTCAACCGGTGGGTTGACCAACCGAGTGGTACTGACCACTGACTGACAGAGCCGTAATGGCTCACTAGGTAAGGCGGTTGCTTTTCACGACTTCGGCCCCGAGGTCGTGGGTTCGAATCCTGCGGTGGGCGATCCTTTATCGCTACTGCAAGCGGTGGTGATAGCCGTAAAGGGTCTTCTGTCGCTATACAAAAGGAGACTGTCAAATCAGCTAGTATTTATTTATTTATCCTGCTCGGTGACAGTGTTTGAGCAGCTGACACAGTATGGCTCACCGCCGTCTGGCCCCCTGTGGCAGGTGGCAACAGCAGCCGGTTTCACACTGGCCACGCTGGAGCAGTGTAGCCGTGGCACTGCCGACCGAAAGCAGGAACCACAGCGAAGGTTGCTGCCCCGGGGCCCCGCCCCCTCCCCCCCCCCCCCCCCCCCCCCCCCCCGTCGTTCGCTGGGCTGTCGGAGTGGACGGACTGCAAGCAAGCAACTGCTAGCACGTGGCCAGTGAATGCCCTTGCCAACGCTTACACCTCGGCAAATCAGTCGGTGGAAGCACTCTGCTGTCCTGGAGGCGATGCAGCAGCTCACACTGACTAGGCTTCACCTCTCTGCTGGCCACATGCCCTGGCATTGGTGGCCCTGCTCAACGAAAAGTGAGTCACGGATCAAGGCATTGCTTAGTGCCGGTATCCCAATTGTAATTGCTAACTAAGCATGGACATGCTGAATAGGTGAGCCACTCCATAATTAAACTCACGACAAAGGCATGTCTGCTGCTAGTAGGAGCGGCCTGTGGACATGATGCAATCCGGTGCCATCAGTAGTGGTTGACGTGCCAATGGACGGCCAGGGTGGAGGATGCAAGACCGATTGAATGAACGTGGAGTGGGCGGAGATTAGGACAAAAAAGCAGCAGACAATGAGCAATAAGCTGTTCCTCTGCTGCACGTAGTGCTCTGCTGCCCATAAAGACTTACGATGCATATCGTCAGCAATTTGCAGCACAGAGAGATGAGGGGAGAGAGAGAGACTGTTAAGATTGCGCATACTGATGGAGGGGCACCGAGGACAAAGCGAAGCCAGCACTAGGTACAAAATGTACGACTTCGGCAGCCTAGATAACGGTACGCCTTACAGCTTCCTATGCTGGTGTACAGACAGACATCCGACCACCAAACATCCAGCTTGGTTGATTTATCGGTCTCCTTTCTGGCCAGCAGAAAAGTCTTAGTAACTATCACCCCTCTCTTCGTAAGTGCCGCAGCAGCTACGTTCAATGCGCTTCAGAGAGAGAAAATGAAGTGCTTTCATGACAGAGCACGCTTGCTAGCAATCAGAGGGCGTTTAAGGACTTGCGTCAACGTATTGTACTATCCCTAAGACACACAGCTGTGTGTGCTTGATGCCTTGCAGGATGCACCGGCGAATGACCGAGAGCGCAGAGGGGAGAGGAGGGGGCTGCGAATACTAATGGTTATGGTTAATATGGTTAGAGGGGTAGCAGACAGATTAGCTGTTCCATATCTTCACTTGACCGCTTGTGATAGAAGCTTTTGCTCTGCAAGTCCTAGGCTGTGGGACTCGCTTCCACAATTCTTATACGACATCGACTCTCGTGCTACCAACTCTGCCACATGACTTCCAGCCATCCTTGGCTGCTACTTCAATTCTAATAATTTCCTTGATCGCCTCGCTGACTGCTTGCATCTCCATACTCCTCACTTTCTCTTTGTTGCTTGAGATGAAGTCTGTGGGCTACTGCATGCACACCGAAAGTCGCTGAGGCTCTTGAGTGAGCTATAGAAAATTCTTTAGCATACCACCTTTAGTCCTAGCTAATTTGAGGAGTTACAGACGAAGATATACCACATTACAGTACATATTCTCGGTTGCCGATTGTAACTGAGCTCAGCAGACGAATGTAATCCGTGTGAGCACACGCATGAGCATCGAAGCAGCAGTAGGAACTTCGAGCAGGTGCACTCAAGCAGGCATGTGCACAAGTATCACCCACTATGACAGTGGCACACACATCATGCTAATGTCTACAGACGTGAGCAAATCAGCAGCAGAATACCAGCTGCAATACCTTAGATGAGCCAAACAACAGCCAACCACTACAAGATCCGAAAAAAAGAGCAGCTAGCGTTGCCGACCAATCACTTGCCGGATGGGGGCCTTCGTCCCCCCCCCACCCCATTACTAGCAGCAGTCCAGGTGACTTATGGTATATCTACCTCAAAAAGGCATAGTTCCTCCCACTGATAAGTGAGAACCTTCGAAAAGCTGCCCCGAGGTCCGGTGCTGAGTCGCTAAATCTTTGTCTAAAGCTTTAGTGGCCCACGATCGTCTGGCTCAGGAATTCCGATCCTCTGACCACTTTTTCCTGAATCATTGCCGGATCTGGGTCAGAGTTATCTCTCAACCGAGCCTTCGGCTTGCCCCTAAGTTTTGAGGACTGGTGGCAGGTTCGAATGCGTAGAGGTTGGACTAGCCTATGGCTTGATGAGGACCGCTGGCATGTCTTTGAGCGTACTCGATGGCAGGCTTATGGATGTATGAGGCCTTCACGTGAGGGACTCTTGATGTTTATGAGGGCGATGAGTTTCAGCTGGGTGGAGATCCCAACCCGAGGCGCTTTGTGGTCAGCTAAGTCAGAAGAGCAGCCGAGCACGGGTGGTGGGAAATACGTTTGGTGCTTGTGGCTGAGCTGCATTTTTCTGCGCTTTAAAAGCGGCTTCACATATGACATTAACGAGCTGTCTAAGCAAAATGGGTTTTTCAAGCTAAAACCTACAGCGATATTTTTCTGGCCACAGCCATCAGTGCAGACTCTCATTCGGTTGGAGACGACGACGGAAGTCATCCACAGACCCACGAGGTTTGGCGGCGGCTGAATCGGGTGCAAAACCGCAGGCCTCAATAATTCACGAGCTCGTCCGAGGCAGCCGCGAGTTCTCTCGAGCCCGGTCGAGCGAGGTCGACGCACATCCGGCACACAAGGCAACGCGCAGTCGGCAGGGGCTGACGCGGATTAGCTGGCGCAAAACTTGCAGTCAGCGACGCTTGCAGCAGACACTGTCCGCCATGCAACTCATCTGAAGGGCCGGCAGAGATTAGTAGCCACAGCCCATTAATTTGAACGGCCATACTGCTACGGCAGTTAAAGGCTAGCAACCCGCCCCGAACTTGGCACTTGCGCTTGCAAAGTCCGACAGCGCTCCAGTCCAAGAGCGGCAGTTGGCGCCACCTGAGCGCGGGTAGGGGGTGCACGGACGATGAGCCGGCGGTGGCGGAACAAGGTCGCCAGTAGCCGCGGGAACCGGACCGGCTCTCTCAGTCGGGTCAGCCAGCGACGGCGATCGGGACTCGCTGACAGCAGACTACCTCGCTCTAAACTTTGCAAAAGTACGCTACGCTAAACAGGACAGTTTAAAATCTACGCATAGAACATCCGCGCGCTCCAAGCGCGGGAAACGGGGGCGGACAGAGAGCCGAGGGGCGGACAGCCAGGGCATTGGGTGGCTGGCTAGGCGCGACCGCCGGCCGGACGCACGGCCCAATCGTGGCTGCTAGTACAACTCGAACGCTGAAACATTGGTGGCGAGCGGCCGGCATGCTCGAGACTACTTACGCGTAGAGCCGGAGGTCACTAGCGAGTCGCACAGCTTCCAGGACCGCCCGCGCCCGTTGGCGTCATCGTCGTCAGGTACTGGAGTTCAAGAGGTCACCGAGTATGGTCGAGCCCCGGAGCTAATCCCAAGTATCAATTTGTAACTCCCGCATAGCCTCGAGGTCCGAGCGGGTGTTACGCTTGAGTTGCCTATAGGGCATTCAAGGCCATATCGGCTTTCTGAGCGCTTGAGGTTGCCAATGAACTTCCGCCTCACGAAAAAAGAGCTAGTGAGAAATGTAGAGCTGAGTCAAGAGGGTAGTTGAGGAAGTGAGTAAGTAAAAAAAATGCTAGCGATTTAACAGCCTCTTTTTGTATAGCTACGGAAGAGCCTTTATGGCTATCACCACCGCTTGCAGTGGCGATAAAGGATCGCTCACCGCAGGATTCGAACCCACAACCTCTGAGTCGAGGTCGTGAAAAGCAACCACCTTACCTGGTGAGCCATTACGGCTCACCGTGGCATGGAAATAGCAGCCAACGACGGTTGGAAAGGATGAGAGCCAGAGAGGGCAGCAGGCGATACATTTCGTTGCAGAAGAATTGTGGAAGTGAGTCCACACTCAAAGACCTGCAGAGGAATACGTTCTGCTGCCAACGGTTCTTAAGGGAAAGAAGGAAACAGCTAATTCAGTAGCCCATAGAGAGCCTGAAGGCACGAGAAGACTGAAACTGGTGCTTCAGTCAGCACTTCAGCCAGGTACAGAGGGGCCAAGCCTTGGCGGAGCTTGCCGGTCAGAGTAAAGAATTTTGCTCTGTATCTCTCGGGGTCAACCGGGAGGCAGCGAAGCCTTTTCAGCAAAGGACATCACCGGCATAAGCGGCTTAACCTCTCGAATTTGTTGAACAGCCTTGCAGCCATAGTCGCTGCCAGCTTGGAAGGCTTAATAGATTTCCACAGTTTCGCAGCCAAAACGGAATTACATTAGTCCAGCCCAGACAGAGCCGCGGAGCTAGTAAGACCTGTAGCCAGCCACCGAGGCGCTAGGTAGTCCCAAGTTTTGAGCAGGAACCGATCGCGACAACAGGCTGTTCGCACAGTGTTCCGAGTGCAACTCTTAGACAAATCGGATTCGTCTTGCGTTTCCATCCAGAACATTTCGCTGCGAAATCGTTGCCAGTGCCAGGCAGCCGTCCTGCTCGCTGTGAGGCGCATTCCTGTGAGCTGTTCGCCAGCTTGAGTGAGTTGAAATAAAATGAGATGACGGAGCCATGTAAAATGCACCCACGAAATGCAGTAGAGTGGCGAGCATTTTTTCTAATGGAGACAGCTCGAGTATCCTACTTCGTCCTAAGTCCGGCAGCCTGCGTGTGCAAGCAACGTCGCGGCAGCCAGAGGGAGGCCAACCAGGTCAGCTGCTGAGGAATGGCACTGCTGCTCGAAGAGGCAGCAGCCAGCGTGATGCGAATATCGTCTGGCGAGCGTCGCAGGCGCCAGCCCGAAGAATGTACTGATCGCCCGAGGCGGAGCTTTGCCGGCCGAAGAGGGAACAATAACATTTCGACGCGCTGCTGTCGAAGCTCGAATCGAAAGCGCCGATTGTAAAAGAGATCGACCGTTAGCAGACGAGACGGCTGCCCGCTCCGAGTCGTAACGGGGAGATCTAGTAGTAGGGCTCGCACGTGACCGAGGCGGCTTGAGATGAGAAGGACGAAAGTGGATTCGCGGTGGACGGACCGGGACGTGCAGCAATCGCCCGGCGACAGTAAGCGCCCTCTAAAGGCCACGGTCAGCTTTCGGAATTGAAGGCCGAGTACTCCCTCGCTCCGAATCCCGCGCACTGTCGAGCAGCTGTGCTAGCGCTCGGCACTGTCTAACAGGGCTTGCAATGCCATCAAGCACCGATGCTCTATGCACACGCGACGAAGCACTACCGAACCTTTCCTCTCCCCACCGACTGTGCATGGCACACCAGCAACGCGATGCGATGCTTGGGTTAAGTACTACAGGCACTTCAAATCTAGCGAGCTAGGCACCTTATACAACGGATGCGTGAGCTTCCCCAAAAACAAATCCGGAGTGCAGCCAAGATGCTGCTGAGCTGAGAAGGAGGTTACTCGTAAGAATAAAATCAGATAAAAGTCAGCAGCAGAAGTACTTCGCAAGGCATTCGCATACAACTTTCTGTAGTAGTTTCGTGGTCCGCTGGTAGTCTTATTACTTGTTGCGCCATCGTCTATTTCTAGTCTGAAGCTTGCTAGAACTCGTTTTTGCCGCTGCGATAATGCTCGTTCGTATTTTGTTTTCTATTATTTCTGTTATTGTACCTATTACGTCTTGTTTGTCATTGCATTAAAGCCGTGTGGCTTTTACGTATGCAAGGTTACGACCCCCTGCCTCCCCGGTTTCCCTGTGGCTTGGCTGTATGGATTAGCCCCAAGTCTCAGCTAGTGGTGCTTAGATAAGGGTACTATAGCCAAGTTAATCCATGCAAACATGTGACTTCCGTACTGACTTTCGTGAATCTCTCCTTGTAGGTCTTCCTGCCAGTGCCGTAAGATACCTACGCATGGTTAAACTCGGTCTCGCTCACTCTTTCGGATCCCTTTTATTCCTGTGTGCCTCGCATTAGAACTGCCTCGCTGTCGTACTTCCTTCCCAGGCTACCGCAGGGCACCGCCCCCTGACTCTTGGGCCGCTTAGCTTTAGCTCTAACCGACCTCAAATACGTCTCTTGAGTCCCTGCGTTCAGTTCCGAGGAGCCGAAAGCATGTAACTCGCCACGTATTGACATCATGATATCACCTGAGTTGACGAAATTTAAAATGAAGCTGTCAATCCACTTGTCCTCGCAAAATTTGCTTCGTCTATGTGACTTGTCTTCTCTTTTCGCTTAACCTGCTGCTGCTGCTTCTGCCGCGCTTCATGATCCTGTCGCTTGTCAGGTCGTACTCTTCATTTCCAGCTTCCACTCGTTTCCCGAGTATCAAGTACCTAGAAAGGGATTTCGTCTCTTTGGGGCCACACAAACGTAATGCTATTATTGCACTAATCAACGCTGAAATCTCTATTGACTTAAAAGGCCCTAATCTGTAGTATCTAGGTGTGCTGAACACGAATATAACCCTAATATTTTTTATTGGCTCTCGTTTTGAAGATCTTTCATACAGTAGCTTTTATATGTTTCACCGTCTAAATTTATTCAGTAGGACTGCAACAATATCCTAAAGAAGCCTGGACTGGTGTAATGTTGCATCGCATTGCATAATACTATCACGCACAAATCATCCTAAGTTGATTGCTCGTCATTTTCTGATGCAACACAATACTACTTCCTGGCGGCTGCTGCAGTAAGCTGACGTAACAAAACCCAGTCCGAAAGGTTGAGCATTTAAAATATTTCAGACATTGTGCGTTTAAGCTTTACAGTTTAAGCTACTGCTACATGAAACTGTTATTTTATCCGTTGAGGTACACTACAGAACAGTAATGACTCAAAAGTGCGTTAATACCTGGACAATGTTTGCTATATTTGCGGGAAATAACATTTTCCAGCCAGAAGAAAAGTATCACTTCTTATGTGAAGCAGTCATATCATCTTTACTTCGGTTGGTGACCAGGTGCCTTGGGCCCCACATCTATGCTGTGTTACATGTGCGAAACAGCTTTCACAGTGGTTGAATGGCAAAAGACTAGTTCTCAGAAGCAAGTTATACGAGGCTCTGACACTGTGAAGCTTTTGTTATGCCAAGTGTTTAGTTAACCATTCAATCTTCTTTACAGCAACTGTACAGGGCCTAGACAGAGATTAAGTTCTCTGAGAGTGCTATATCAAATGTATTACCATTATTGCTGTAGCTTTAGTTATCGTCGCGAACGGCACACAACGCTAGCCGACAAGCAACACCACCAGTTTATTTCACCACTCACGGAGCAGGGCGAAGTACGACTCTCTTCGCCCACCGGAGTGCCGAGACTCTCTTGTCATAACAATCACCAATAGCACGTCCCGACTGCCTACTACATTGAGTGTCGCAGCCCACTCGTACAACGATCAGCGGCAGTCATCAATTAAATGAAACCAGTTATTATTATTATTATTATTATTATATGGTATGAAGAGAGCCGAGTAACCACATATCTTCCTCTTTCTGGCGGAATAACAAAGAAAAATAAATCGAGAAGAGTCTGCCCAAACATTTCGTCTGCATTGAGACCAGTTTCACATGGTGAGGGAGTTCGTATTCCAGAACCTCAAACAGAATATTCTCTACATTCGTCTGATGAGGGCAAGGGTGAGCCGATCTGTTCTTCTCCTGGTACGTCAGCATGCAGTGATCTTGATTTCCACCTCGGTGCATCTTCATCCCCACAAAGAATAACACCCTTGCTAAAACCTATATTGCAACGATGGAGAAGTTAACTGCATTCAAACACCCTTACAGTGCAGCACCCATCTGTCGCAGGAGTGCTGAGTACATCAAAGACAAGATACTTTTGTTTTATTGCTTCTTACGGCAGCATACAGCTCAGAGCTGCAACGCTGAGGTGTATATAAAAATTTAAAAAAGAACAACTAATAGTAGCACTTCAGATTTTTGCAGCTGGCACAGAACATAACAGCTATCTCGCATATGATAGTAGCATGAATGACAAGTCTGCACAGGCTCGAGCATGGCAGAACGCCACCAATAGTCTACATAGTATAGTTGGTTTGGTGAAACACATCACCCTGGAGCTCGCAGTGGGAAGCTATGCTGACAGACAGGCGATGCGAGTGACCTTGTCAACGTCATTAATCAACGAAGACAGCACCTTCTTAATGCTCCTAACATCCAGATCACCATCTCTTGCTTCATAATGCAGGCCAACCTCGCGCTCCAGCTCTAAAAAAATTCGCAGAAATATTTCATGCTGGCACTGCAGACAGCGTAGCAGCATATCAAAGTGAGCCAATTAGGATAGGAAGGGCCTAGTGCATAATTCCAAGAAAGAAGCAAGCATCAGTTGATGTGGCATTATACAACTGCCCCTCGAGGAATAGCTTAGAATAGGAATAGCTTTTTCAAAAGGAATGCTGTGCTGGCCTTCTGCCATTGCACCAGCATGGCAAACGGAAGCAGATCACGAGATCTGCGAGGGCCAAACGAGGGCGTACCAATCAACTGCAGCTCCAAACCGTCGAGCTGCTCTTGCGCACTGTCCTGAGCCTGATGCGCAGCTTCGAGCAGAGCGGTCCTGCAGAGACCCAGCTCAGAGGAGGACATGCGGCTGGTCTGAGCATGGCCGGGTGGTCCTCCACGGCTCGATGCAGACCTTCGCCTTTCAGCCGCACGTCCACACGACACCTTTAGAAAAGACGATCGATATTTATTCACCAGTCAAACTATGAGCTTAGAATGGGCTAGATGGCTGCAGAATTCTGTATAGTACCTTATTTGACCATGTATTCTTGTCGCCAGTACCAACACTAACGACTCGGGTCGGCGGTACCACTGACGAAGCTAAGAGGTTCCTGGACGTGCCTGACTCAGATTTACCGTGGCTTGCAATGCGGCCTTGTGCCATGACAGATCCTGACCTGCCTGCATCCCGACCTTGCTTCTGCCTGCTGGGGAGCCGCCAACGAATTAACTCCTGCTTTTCGTTCGTCCTGGAAAAAACCCACCTGCAAATGCAACTAACTGACGGTGTTTATTTCTCTCGCCACAGAGCGTATGAGTCCAGGACTCTGTTTCATAAGAAGCCAAAGAGTCGGCAGTAAAAAACAAAAACCAAAACCGCCACGGCAAAAACGGAGCAGGTAATCCAGGTATCAGTCGCGACTCTACGCCACATGGCGGTAATGCTGGCTTGCAGCAAATAAAAACAGTGCCCTAGCAAAAATACGACTCTAAATCCGAGTTGAAGTCTAGTGCTAAATAGGTGCAAACAGCTTTTCTTTTAATAAGGGAACACCACAGCAATAGAAACGATCGAGGTAAAATCCAGATTCACGAAGAACTTGAGCAAAGGTCTAGTAGTCTAGCACACGAGAACTCGACATTGGGTGGCCTGCAGCAGCCAGCGGATGGCACAATAATAATCCACACACATCTGAGTGCTGCAACATACAAGGGCTGACGAGCAGCCGTGCATACTCGAGATGCCCAGCCCATCCGATCGTGCACACTTTCCTAAGAACACTTTAAGTCCATTGAGAAATCGTAGCATTCTGCTACTGAAACCACACGTATAAGTACCTATCTGATGGCTGCTACTAAAACATCACTTTCTCAGACTTTTTATCAGATGCTAATACAATCAATACCGGGCGCAATCCACTTGTGCATAAAAGCTTTTCTATAAATTCTAGCCTCCCGACACAGAGTGTGCTACACATGTTCATTGTTGCAGAATTCTCTTCAGAAAGTCGAAGTTCTTGCGAACATCGTATACAGAAACCGATACAGCTAAGACCTGTTTAAAGCTTATCTGTTTGTTGTGTGACCGTCACGAATAAGAAATTACGTGCTTAAACGATTAACGCTTCGGACTGCTGGGACTCCCACGCCGGTGGCAGCATTAGCTACACCAGCGTTAGCTATGCCGGCAGCTAGTAACGTGCATGTTAGTTGTGATCGTGCACACCTATTATCCTTCGTTATCGCAGTTCAAATAAGTTACTGTTGTTGCTAGGATTCATGAATTGTATGAATCAACAAAAGAAAAGCGTCCGGAGCCACAGCAGTGGCTGGGGCCGCCAGCTTAGACGCCGCTCGTTTGGTGGGAACTTCGAGCTGAATATCTGCTCATTTGGTATTCCTAGCATTGTCTCGAACCGCTCAGCACGCTCCCCCACTAGCGTCACTGTGAATCTCTCTCATTTACTGGCTATCAGGTCTGTTATAACTCCGGTGGCCCATCTTAGTGCCTGTCTTTGGAATCCTCGCTCAATGTGCAATAAACCCCTAGTAATAAGCAGCCTTATTTCTGAAAAAGGTTTCTATCTGCTCGCCTTGACTGAAACTTGGCTAAAATCGGTAAACTGCACGACAATTAAAGGCGCTATTCCGACTAGTTACTCGTTCTTTCCCTACACCAATTAAAACTGGAGGTGGAGTTGCTATCATCATGAGCTCGAAATTCGACTTCAAGCCATCTGCAGTACCCTCAAAGCAGTAAGCCATTTGCAGTACCCTCGGAGCAGTCTTTCGAATCTATTGTCTTGATTTCACCCGACAACAAGCTACCGATGGCGGCAGTAGCCTGTCGCCCACCAGGTACCGAGTCCTCCTTTATCTCACACTTTTCCGATCTCATTTCGATCGTGTGTGCAAGAAATCGATTCTTCATCGTTATGGGTGAGTTCAACGTTCACTTTAATAACTTATTTGATGCCTTCAGCAATGAATTTCGTGCATTGACTGACTCATTGTCTCTTGTGGCTCATGTGCATGGCCCTACTCACATCAAGGGTCTCACACTCGACCAAATTTTCTCATACAACCACTTTGTCAACACAAATTATTGCCAAATCCTGCTTATCTGACTACTTGCAGATGTCATTCGGTCTACAATGTGTGCCATCCTCCTCTAAAATCACATGTGAATCGCAAAACCTTAAGATCCTCGACATCGATGCTGTTATATATAATATATAATTCATTTGCATAGCGCCCCAAGAGAACTTAATCTCTATTCAGGGGCTTCACATATGCCTCGGGGCTCGAGCCTGCGACCTCAGACAGACCTAGGTCAGGGCGAGCACCTTAACTGCTGGTTCGTGCGAGAATAACTGCATTGCCTCTGCTGCTCAGTCTCCCTTCCGACCTGTCATCATTTGTAGACTGCAACAACACGATACTAGCTGACTTGCTCGAAGAGTTTGCATCTCTGACTAGGCGCACCGTGCGCCCTCGCCCAGACGGCTTATGGTTTACCACAGACATTAAACTAGCTAGGTCTACTAAGCGCAAGCTTGACAAACACCAAATATCAGGACTGACTGTCCACCGACAGGCATATGAGGACTATTGTAGATCGTACCAATTGATCCTAGCAAAGGCCAAGTCTAGCTTCTATAAAAACATTGTTGAATTCCAGATGCACAATCCAAAAATGCTGATGTCGACGATCAACCATCTCCCAAACCGCTCCCAAGTTAGCTCCTTACCTAATGATCTCTGTGATCGTCTAGCTGATCGCTTCTCTAGCTTCTTTGTCCAGAAGATAGACAAGATTAAGGAGTCCATCCCTATGACAGCAGCACCCCCCTGGAATGTTGTCCCTCAATTCCTTGCAGCGCCTCAATATCTACATTCAAGCAGGTCACTGGTGACCTCGTCCTGAAGTTCATATCCCAGTCAAAAAAACAACTAGTCCTTTGGACCCTATTCCCCTGTAATGCTTCTAAGATGCATTGATCTGCTTCTGCCATGCATAACTAACACAATAAATGTCATTAGCTCCAGGTCACATCCCAACAATTTTCAAAAAGGCTGCAGTCATGCCAACACTCAAGAAAGCAACACTAGACCAAGAGAACTTGAGCAACTTCCGCCTAGTCTCTACTCTACCATTCCTATCAAAGACACTGGAACGAGTCGTGGCAGACCAGCTGAACTCATATATTGAAACTTCAAACCTTGCTAGTGAGTTCCACTCTGGTTTTAGAGCTAATCCATCCACAGAGTCAGCATTGCTTCGGGTTACAACGACCTACATAGAAATGCAGATATATGTAGAGTATCTCTGCTTGTTTTGTTCGATCTTTCGGCAGCTCTTGATAACATCAATCACCTAATCTTTCTTGAGCGCCTCTCATCTCGCCTGGGCATTACTGGCACTGCACTGCAATGGTTCAGGTCCTATCTCAGTGGGGACTCCAGAGTATTGATGTGAATGGACAAAGATCATCCAAGGAACCTCTGAAATATGGGGTACCTCAGGACTCCGTGCTTGGTCCCATTCTTTTCACGATTTATACTCTTCCTCTTGCCGATGTGATAGCCAAGCACAATATAGGCTTTCACTTTTATGCAGATGACACTCAGTTGTACCTTTGCTTTGATCTCTCCCAGCCCTCCAGCCCGCCAATTCTTTCAACGTCCTTGCTGCATGTATTGATGACACCTGCACATGGATGGCAGCACATTTTCTTAAATTGAATGATAAAACCAATTTGATAGTTATGGGCAAACCAAGTGTGATTCAGAAATTGGAAAGGCTAACGCTCAAAATCGGCTCTGCCAGCATATCTATTGGTGAATCTGCACGAAATCTAGTTGTCATGTTCAAAAAGCGACCTTTCATTAGACGACCACACCAGCTCCACAATCAAATCTGAATACTTTCAGCTACATAACATTGCTAAATTCGAGCTCGCTTAGGCGGGGATATTCCATCTAAGTTGGTCCATGCATTTGTGACATCCCGTCTTGACTTCTATAACTCACTGCTTGATGACCTATCGGCATGTGCAATCAGGTGCGTACAGCTTGTGCAAAACTCTGCAGCTAGGCTTTTTCTCGTGAGCGTCGCAGTTGTCACACATCACTTCTCGCCGACCTGCACTGGCTACCAATCAGGCAATAGATCGACTTCAAGGTTTTGTTGCTCACTTTTAGGTCCCTTCATTCTTCGGCTCCAGCCTATCTATCAGATCTACTGCCCCACCAGGCATAGTACCACCCGCTTTTCGTAATCTAACTGTTTACCTATACCTCGTACAAACCTCGAATCCTTTCGAGACCGTGCCTTTAGTTTGTTTGTTTTAGTTTGACCGTGCCTTTAGTTTAGTTTCCAAAGCCTGGAACTAACTCCTGACTTTCGTCACGATATCCCCTGATTTGACTTATCACAGCATTTAGTGGGTCCCCGTGATTCGACCTGTATGTGCTTGTGTGTGCTGACACCGTGCATGTCATCCCTAACCATGCTATTGTTGTTGTCAATTGAGTGTGTTACCACTAACCATTCGATCATGTTTCCTCTGCAGCAAATGTAGAGCGCCTAGAAAGAGATAGAGTTCTCTGAGGGCGCTTTATCGTGTGTTAATAATATTAATAATATTATTATTATTATGAAAAACGGAATGTGGCAACAGCTTGGACAGTGGAATCACATATGCATACAGCAAGAAACGTACAACAGTATTAGCAAGGACATGGTGTGTTTCAAGTGCAACGATTTTCAATGCAATTTCTACTTAAAGACATGAAGCCATCGCTCAAATCACCAAATGCTGCCTGTTTGATTATAAACCTGTCAACAATATACTTGCTAGAAGCAGCAGTGCAAATATGCCTGACTGCCAGCAGGCAAGCATGGATCGCTAAGTTCCCGAGTAAACATGTGGCAGCTGAGAGACCACTCCTACCTCAGCACGCACAACTCCTTTTTCACAGAAGTCATTATCGTCTGCAGTCGGAGCACTTTGGCAACCAAGTCATGAGAAGACTTTAGGTTAGTAGCACTTGTTTCAATGTCACCACTTGAGATGGCTGTCCTGTGGAGGCAGAAGCAGGGCAGCCTACCCGTGGTAAAGAAATCATAGTTGTCCACACATTCGCAGCTTGTCCTGATCCCTACAACAACAGGCGTTTACATAGAGACATGCCTGCACCAGCAAACATTTAAATATCAGCACGTCTGCAACAACGTGCTTTACACGTCTGCATAGACTAATAACAGACAAAACATGCACAGCTTTCACATTGCTTCAACCAGAAATTATGGACACATGATTGAGAATCCTGCCACATCGACTGAAGCACGAAATATCCACAGAAGTGTAGCAAAGAAGCCATTTGAGCGGCAGCTAGCAACACGGACTTCTGGCCCACATGTTGCTCCATCCACCTACCCCAGTACTAATATAGCAAGCAAGCTGTGTTTCCACACAAAGCACTTGAGTTGGATTTTAGTGCAGTGCCCAAAAAAAGTCCTATCTGCTTTTTGTAGCAAAAAGATCATCTCATCCAGCAAAACAAAAGCACAGTACAATGTATATGGCAGATGAAGAATAGCGGTCAAAACGAGCAACTGAAAACACAGCTGATAAAGAATCGACAGCATTATCAAAAATGGACAAGTTAGCATACCACTATTTAAGTAGTCACCTTCACTGAACAAGGTTTAGTCACCTTCACTGAACAAAGTTAGCATTGCTACACTCAGCTCACAGTAGAGCAGGAATGTGACCGAATGGGAGTCAGATCAAACGTCGAGGACACAGAGAGCAAAAACAGCACAGCAAAAATATCCATTATCGACGGTCTGAAGTAGAAAGAACAAGGTATAAGTAATTGGTGTGAAAGGACCGTCGGAAGATAAGGCTGACAGTACTGTTAGGTATGAGAGCACGTTCTGCAGGCCATGACGAGACGGATCGGAATTGTCTGCAATCTGCTGCTCTTCGACGAGAAACTGCTAAAGGGTCTTTGAGGAGTTGCTGATTAACTGCTGGAGAATCCCGGTGAGATGCGGTGTATGCAAAACAGATGCAACGGGCATACATAATTTTTTTTTTTTAATACCTTAACTATCCACATGCTTTCGGGATCGTATTTTTTTACTGCAAGCTAAAAGAGCTGGGTATCGTCATCTGTAGGCTTCTTGCAGTCAGCTCTGCCTAATCAGTGCAAAACAAACGTGACCTCATGACAACGTGACGTCTTGGCATTTGGCCATGCTTCAATTCCAGAAACGTTCCATTTTGGGGCACTTCAGCACAGCTGTTCTCCACTGGCATTCATCCAAGATTTCCTTCCAGCCAATACTGATGATGCTGCTGGTGAAGACATAATAGCCAGAAGTGTGCCAATGAGCAGAGGCTTTTCTACGAACGTGCTGCCACATCTTGCAACAGGCTGTATCCTATAGCATAGCTACACTATTGGGCACGCTTTCGTTAGCTATAGCTCAAACTGTAACGACCGGCTTCCGTATATGCCCACTAACTGTTACACATTTTTCAAGTGGAGTTTTGATCAACATGTAGCACCATAATGAAGGCGAAATGATTGATGTCGTTCAGCTTCTTCAGTTTGTCCTTTACGAGTCAGCTAGACGACGATCTCCTCAAAGATCTCCTGAATGCTGAGCAGGCAGCACAGGAGCGAGTTCTACCACCGGATCGCATTCTCCTGCTTGAGTGTCTCCGACAGCTTCGACTGCAAGTTGGACTGCTTGAAGTACTCGACGAACTTCTTGCAGGCATCGATCAGCATGAACAGCAGCTTCATGTTGGGCGTCTCGGCATACCTGTAGAAAGGCTTTCCCCAGATGCCGTTCTCAACCTTTGCCATCTTGTTGAGCACGGCTGTCAGGCACGTGGCAAGCTTGTGGTCAAAGTAGGCGAGCCAAAAGAACTCTTCGGGAGGCCGTCGGCGCCGAAGTAATTCGAACCGCTGTCAGAGATGACAATGATCTGCTTTTAGGTCTCTTTGAAGAACAGAAGTCGGCCAGGCCTTCCTTGAACTCCTTCAGCACCATTATGGATGTTTGGCTCACATCTCTTCCAGGCTTGCAGCATCCAGTCGTAAAGCATGAAGTTCTCATCGATGCAGTGGTTCGTGATCGACATGTACAAGACCTTTTTGACAGCCTCTGTCCACAGGTCCACCTCACATGAGACACCCACACCGGTCGCCAGGTGCTTCTCGAGGGTCGCTTGCAGTGCATCTCGGCTGACCGAGGCATGCTCCTGGACGATGGCGCGGATTGACTAGGGCACTGCCAGTAGCTCGTCGACCGCCAGCCTCCCGCTGCTATCGACACCGATGTCAAGAGTGGTCCGGATCAGCAACTTGAGCCCGGTGCCCGCGAGGGCTCGAATGGGCAAATGTCCGTTACACAGGAGTCGGCCACTGCCGCGATCATCTTTTTCTTGTCGGACGTGGTGACCTTGCCCTGCTTGGAGAATTCATCATGCTGCTTTCCGCTGGCAACTGCGGACAGGTGTGCTTCCTAATCGCGGACGTGTCAGGTTGGCCTTGAACGTGTAGACCACCTTGCACGACTTGCACGCGGTGAAGTCCATCTTCCGCGATGGACAATGCCGAGCTTGGACCACATCGCCTTGTTCTTGCCAGAGTCGTTGTCTCGGATCACACATGAAGGCGTCTCGCTCTCAGGTAGCTTCTTCTTCAGCTTGCTTTCGATCGTAGTGACGTCGATGTTCATCGTGATTCGGAGGTATCTGGCACTTTCGATTTGAACTTTGAAAGCCCGTCGTCCCGATCCCAATCGGACGCTTGAATCTGGCGGACCTGACCGAAACTCGGCCGAAAACTCTGCCTTTGACTCTGCAAGAACTTTGGGCAGACTCGCGAGTTTGAACTCCATGCAAAACTCCCCCTTTGACTCCGCAAGAACCGCGGGCGGAAGTAAAATTACTCGGACGTTTGAACTCCTAAACGGACCCTTAAGTGGGACTTCTATAAGGCAGGCCAATACCCACCACGCCCAACCATAAGATCACAGATACCAGCCATAGTTATTGGTGGGCATGGGCATGGGTACCCAGTTGAGGGGTCTGATGCACTCTCAAGCATGCTACACTCCTACTCTACTCCAAGTTTGAGAAACAACTCCCAATACATTCTCATGAACCTAATGAACTTGGTGAATGAGTGAATGAAAAGGCACCATTCTTACAACCAAGAGCTGCCCCTCAAAGGCCACAAAGCCAGCACCGGCCTGCTCATAATTAAACATGCCCTTTTCCGAAAATGCGATCAAACGCATCTATTTCTTCCGATACTAAACGATCAGAAGTGACATCTGCACGGTGCTATGTTAACACGAGCTGATCGGTGTGCATGCTAGCAATTCTGTACTGTATGCTCAAATACCTAGGGGAGAAAAATTTCTTTAAAAAAGCTTTTGAGTTCTTGAGGATCTAATTTAGCTCACCTATCCTAGCTCTATCATTAACTAATTGAGGGCTGCATAGGTCGACACCGGCTACAGCTGAAGACACTGCGCTCCAAATGGTCTCTTCACTGGAGTCAACTGGCACAAATGAGAATGCAGGAGACACACTCGTGACGGAACGGCTGAACACCATTACTTTACATGCTTGGATCAATATGAACTCGACTTGGACACACCAACTCCATCACATTCAGCTCACGTTTAACTAAAGCCATGCACCCACACCCAACCCTCAGATAACCTACATCTTGATATGGCACCCGGAGCTTGCATGTATATAAAGCTACATTTACAGGGTCTAACTTCCGTCTCTGATATTCAAGATCCCCTTTGATGACTTTGCTATTTGGAGAGATGATCATAACAAATTTGGATCGTGTAAAGCAACTTTACACAGACGTCCTCTTTCGATGGTGCCGCGCTTGCCAAAGTTTGACCAACCTCAATGAAACTTTCTATTGCTACAAGCAAAAGCCAATGAAAACAACCACATTTTCTCATTAAACATATCTCACTAATAATCCGAATTCTCTCTCAATGTAAAGCATAAATGTGATGCAAGCCAACGCCTAGTTTCTTCGCACTATTGAGTACAAGGTGGTAACCCCATAGTCACTGCTGACAGCAGATCTTGCTGGCAGTTCCTTCGTCAGCCAGAAACAACGACCACAGATAACCTCGGACATGCTATCTCGGAACAGCATGCCCAGTGGTTAAGGTGCTGCCCCGACCAAGGTCTGGCTGAGGTCGTGGGCTTGAGCTCCATGGGACATGTAAAGCGCCTGAATAGAGATTAAGTTCTCCTAGGGTGCTACACAAATGAATTATATATTACATTATACAAGCCAAAGTCCCTCAAACACAGCAGTATATGTTCAATTGTGAGAAAAAAAAGCACAGAGTTTATCGTCAACATACTCGCCGTCTTCAAATTGGCAAATGAAGTCTAGCAGCAAGTGGACAGGAGCACAATCGGCACTTTAAGCTGCAGTCATAGCTACAGGGGAGAGGTGGACGACAAACTAGAGGGCTGATAAAAGGCAGCCCTCCATGACACCGTGGCCCTTAGAGGTTTCCAGAGCTGGAGAGGGGATCGGCCTGCATTGCCGGACCGCACGACACAAGTAACCATTGAGAACTTTACGAGGAGAGAGAGAGAGAGAGATCACTATATTCGAGGTGTTTAAACAGCCAACAATGACAAACGAACTCAGTCATGCTGCACGGCCAATCAAGTGCGGGCACCGTCCTGCGGAGTTGGCTGCTGAACCATTATCCGAAAGGCTACCCTGCTGGACCTCACGAAACTCCCCTCGACATGACAGCTCTTGTGTAGAGAGTGTGCCAGTACAACTACCTTGAGCTCCGGCAAAGCGTACGCTGCAGCCCGGCATTGTCGGCAACACTCAGCTGTGCCAATATATGTATGCTGACGACCCAGCTACGACTGCAGCCGTGCCAATTTGCACGGCGGGCCAAGTCCACAGCAGCACAGGTGGCTGCTCTCCCAGCTATTCGTGAACGCGACACATTCGATTACATTTACAGCCATCTCAATACAGCCATCTCAATGTACCTTTTTTTACGATTGCATGAGCGCACGAAACTTTGCCAACGTACACAAGTTGAGCAATGCAGCAACAGGCATGCTTACCTGGAGAGTCGTGACAGAGGAAGCAGACGTACTTCGACGACAGTGTCTCTTTAGTCATATGGAAGCAGGCTGCATGCTGCCAGCGTAAACAGGTGTCACACTACAATAATGCCAATCCCTTATTGGTGACAGCAAAGCTGAAGATTTAAGGGCACAAGCAATCGTCCAGAGTCAGCCGAGTGGATCCCCGGGACACTCAATTTACCACCGGCTTACCGGATGATCGTTCTCCATTGACATCTAGTCTTTGAATTCTCCCACTGAGACAAGATCTAAGCCAGAGGTCGGCCAACTCCGGCCTCTTGGCTAGCTACAGCTAGTACTCCAGTCCGCCCTCTAGTTATTTATTGTTGGATCCGGCCTACTTGAATTGTCGTGGTTTTGTTTCGTTTCATTACTGCTGGTTGCAGCTCAAGCTGTGGCCCGTGTTTACTATTTAGGAGTGATGTCATTAACTTGTCTGACACAATGTCTGTTACGACTGTTTGTTTGGTCGTCTGACCACGCCCAAGCCACAGACCCGACTTAGTGGGCGTGGTTTCTTCTGGTCTAGTGTGCATTCTTGCCCCCCCCGAAATGACCTAGCAGTTCGAAAAATTGCCGACCACTGATCTAGACCATTGCAATACAGTGCCTGTGATGCCTAAGCAAGACAACTGGCACTCCAGAAGCATCGGGTGATAAATGGTATCAAATGTTGTCGAGAAATCCAGTAAAACAAGCAGTGGGACTCCATCTAAGTCTGTGTCCCTAAGAAAGTCGTTAAACGTGTGCAACAGTGCTTACTGTGGAGTGATGAGCTCGAAATCCTCACTAGAACTTGTTCTGTTTTAAGTTTGGATACAGCATAGGTAAAGTGCAGAGAAAGAGATTTAGTTCTCTGAGAGCGATATACAAATCTCTTATTGCTATTATATAAGACTAACTGGTCTGCCACTATTCGTTGCAGGATCTTCAAAAAAATGGCAGTAAGGAGATAGGAAGTTGTTTAAGTTCTCCTGGTCTAGTGACGACTTCTTAAATAGTGTTCTGACCATGGCCTCTTTGAAGATGGAGGACATAATCAGAGGCTGTTGGCAGCACACGCGTGTGCGAGCATGCATGCGCGTCCCGACTTCAGTCTCTATTTAACCAGCATGCACCAAGTCATAGCCCTTGATGGCCAATGCAGCTTTTAACGGTCAGTGCAATGGATGCGGGCACAAGGTTATGTATGAAATCTCCCGAGGAACAAAAATAGGAGCACCTGACAACAACCACGGGAGTCTAGAATCTACCAAGCTATTTAACCGTGCAAGCGAGGCGCAAGAGGTATGTGCAACGCGGTCGTGCGAGGGGGATAAATGAATTCGAGAGGTGAGTGTAGAAAGGAGAGCGAGTGCCCGATGAAGCTACTCGGCTGAGATGAGCGTACCTGTATCATAAGACCTTCTTCTTCGCTGAACCCACAGATGCAGTTGATGAGCTCCTGGCTGAACGGGCCCTCACAAGCAGGCTTGGATGGCACATCCTGGCTGCTGTCTATTAAACAGACAAGATCTGATCGTGTGGCAAGCAAATAAAAACATGCCATTGCTGCAAGCGACAGGCACTGTGCCAGCTAGTTGGTGGTCCACAAATGGTCTTCACTGTGGCTACGATACTGCAAGGAACTTCAGAATGGCATACAATAACTGCCAGCACAGGAATCACACGTACCGGTGGTATTCTGCACCCATAGCTGGCCAGTGCAATATGAAGTGCTCAACGTAAGTCACATCGAGATTACAGCAACTTCAACAAAGCTGCTTAAGTTAGCACGATGAGGAGGAGAGAAGGAGAGAGGTTACGGCTAGCTTCGCGACTACAATATATTGCTGAGAGGACCAGGTCATCAGCTGGATTAGCTGCATGCGAATCTTTGAATTGAAAGGGTGGCCTCCCACTTCTTGGTTTAGGTTGTCGACGCATACGTGTGCGCAGACCCTCAACAAGTTATATGCGTGTATTTAGGTATTCGTGTCCAACCAATTCAAGATACCTAGGCAGGAACATAAACCTGGCCACTATTTACTAGTGCACTAGTCAGGCGGTATGCATGTGTAGGTCCAGTAACCGCAGAGAGACAGGAAATGCCATAGAGAGATGCAATAGCTGCACCTAGAAACGAAATTAAATCTCCATAAAAAATCGTATGGAGATCAAAGAGTGTGACATGTCACAACCAATGCCACCCAACACATGAAAATCTGGAAGCATTATACCCAGAAAAATCAGCAATGGTACTTAGGTAGTAAAGGAGTGACAAATTTGAGAAGCAACACGCGAAGTGCAAGCAAGTCTGCATCAATGCAAAGCATGCGAAACAGCTCGGCCAGTCTTAACAAGTATTCTGCTAGCAATGCCGTTTGCGGCTGGTTTACAATTCAGCTTATGCTACAACGGTTTACTTACCCGAGAAAACCTCGTCAACATCATAATGAAGCATCTCGCCTAGGTCGCTTGCCAGCACGTTCAAATCCTCGGCTTGCTGTGGCACAGCAGATGCCGGGGGCACTCTGGGCAGAGTAGGCCCGCCGACGCCGTTTTTCCTCAGCCGACTGTCTCGGAAACGGATGGATGCTTTGGAGCGGCTCGATGACCGCCGAGGCGACATGTGCAGCTTCGTCGAAGCAGACTGACAAACAGCACCAGTAGGTGATGACTGTCCTCCCCCAACGGACACGTCCGAGTCGGAGGAAGCTAAAGCGATCGTTGCAGCGTCACAGGGTGCCCGAACCGCGGCACAGCCGAAGGTCGACACCAGCAGCAGCAGCAATCGAATGCAAGTGGAGGATTGCTGACCATTATCACGGGCTGCCGGCAATTTGCTAGCTCCGGCAGCCCCTGGAGCGACATCGTCTGGTTCATCTGCCAAGTGGTAGTATTTCACATGATAGGCTAACAGACTCTCTTTCCTGAAGCTTTTGTCACAGCCTTCGTAGATACACTTGAAGTGGTTGTGATCTTCTTCGACTTTGAAGGCTTTAGTAGCGACAACTAGAAACAATTGACATAGGTGACACAGTGCAATGAATCATAATATTAACTATAAAACTCGTGCATTGCATCCTTAGGGAAATAAACCTCCTCAGGGAGGCTATTTACATACAACTAGTGATACAGAATTTTTAAAGTAATCGATGCTAGTCAGCAGGCAGTGAAAGTCCCGACATCGCGACAATGAAGAGCAACAACGCCAAATAAAAGTGATTCTAAAAAAGGCACTGCCTTTTGCGATGCACCCGCATTCACAAAACCATCGAAGATTATAGCTAACCAGTCTAACTCAGTCTAACCCGAAAACATTTCTGGATATGGCCTCGGCCCGGAGTGAGTCAAAACTATAATTTACCTTGCATATAGATGGTATTTATTGCAAGTCAAATTAATAGGGGAGGCCGTATACTAACATGCACACACACACACACACACACACACACACACACACACACACACACACACACACACACACACATTTACAATTTGTATAGCACCCTAAAATCTCTATTCAGCTTTGCTTATGCCACGGGGATCGAGCCCACGACCTTGGTCGGGCAAGCACTCAACAGCTTGGCCAGGTGAGCTGGAGTGCAAAGGGTTAGGCTGTTCAGCAGGCAAAGGGTTAATACTTTGTAGTCGCACGAAAAAAATAAGACATCGCCTGCTTATTCCAAAGTATGGCTGTGTAAGGTGGTCGTACCACATTCACACCCTGGTCAGATTCATCGCGCCTTTGTAACTCAAGTTGCTCAGCCGACCTCAAGGACGAGCATCTTCAAACACCAACTTGACTGTATAAATGGCTAAATGTAATGACGGCGAATGCATTAGAAATGTAACGACGGATGTAGTGAAGATGGATGGACACAGTTGAGCCGGACAAGCAAATATGTTGATCAAGATCCATAATTTTGGTTGCACGTAAGCAATGCTGTAAACGGAAGTCATTCCTGATTTGCTAGCTGGCGCTGACCAACAGTGGAGGGGGAAAGGAGCTCGTACAATTCGCACTTATACATGCGAATGACAAAATCTGCAACATGCACTCACACTTGAAATAGAAAATTGAGTTGAAACTGATGTAATTTTAAAGGAAGTCACAGCTGATTTGCTTGCCGGCACTCGTGCATACAAATGCTATTTGCAAAGTGTACCATTAAAGTTGAAAATTAAATTTCATTAGAAAAAAATAAAAGTGAGATAGTACCAACTTTGATAATTGATCTGGAGCAAAAAAGTGCAAAGCTCGATTAAATATATATTCCAGAATATACATTATCTTCCTATAAAGATTCTCTACATTAAGCATGAACTGCAAAACGAACTGCGAGTAGGGAGGGCTCACCAGCTAAGTAAGCTACCATTGAGGTCCAGCTTCCAAGAAGTTGTTTCTGTAACTTTGTACGGCTATAAGCTGGTATAAGCTAGTGGAGCCATAGTAAGCAAAGCTGTGCATATTGGCCTTACAGTGATCCGCTCTGCATCAACTACTAGCTCAATAAAGCGATTTCTGTAACTTCCACATAATTCATTGTGACTATTTCAAGCCAAGAAAGGGCAGAGTACATTCCACTGAACAAGGGGCATCACTAGAGGGCTACGAGAGGAGGGGCTACTCTTAGGTAGGTCAGAGAGCTAGTGCATAGAGTCCGGTTGTGCACTGAGGGGAGAGCGATCGTCCACTGAAGGTGAAGGTGATCCCCGGGAAGAGGAGTAGGGTAAGGTAGGAGGAATGTATCATAATTGGTGCCATATCATATGGGGCTGGAGAATCTCTGGTCAAGGTTTCAACTCACATAGCCAATCTAGATAGGCAAAGTACTTCATAAGTGCCGCACCATCTAGAAAACTGACTTTCACAAGCACACGAACCGGCAATTAAATCCGTGCTCTCGGCACACTGTCGCTCCAATAAATTGCACATAAAGTATATACTAAGTGCTTTCAGCACTGAAAACACAAATGCTTACACTACCCACCCGGTTCGCTTGAGGTGACATAGCCATGACGATATGCTGCGGTGCTGCCATCAGTGGCACTGGTTCCGGGGCACGCTTCTGCAACCACAGAAACAGATGGCTTCGTGTTTTCTTCTAAGCTCAGCACGATGGTTTGTAAACCAACGTGCCGGACAAAAAGAAGCACACACCAAAGCCTGCTCACACCAAAGGGTGACTCGAGCACTCGAGCTCTTCACTCGAGCAGCTTAACTGAAGCGGAAGCCTAGCAGTCGAAGGAGCAGCCCGAACCCTTAACCCAACGGTTGCAGCCCAGTCGTCTAGTTATCGATGTTGGCAATGGCAGCCACAGCTGCCATTGCCAACATCGAGCATCTAATCACTGCACCTAATCGCTGACATACGGATAAACGAGTGCGCCGAGTACACCGAGCGCTAGGAGCAATCGGTCAAGCGAGGCAAGAGCACGAAGCCACCGCTGCCGAATTTCCATGCATGCGCAGACGCAAATGCAGGGACGTGAGCAGGCATCACTTCGAAGAACTAGTGCCGCTCAGGTGACATACCCACAGGATCAAAGAAAGCCGACCTCTTGCGTTCACTCAGGCGTCGACGCTGCAAAAACAAAAAGAGGAGACAAGTGACGCCAGCTCCCCGCCATCACAGGCCACACCATCAGTGCCCACACGATTCGGCTTTCCGTGAAACAGAGCAGCAGCAGCAAGCATGCTTGCATGGCAGGGTCTTAGCCAACTCGGAACGAGATAGCAGCAAAGATGCCGGCAGTTGAGCTGCCTGCCAAGCGACAGCAGCCAAGCTGCTGTCACCTTCTTCGCCTTGCGTGAGTTGCCGCTGCTTCCGCCTCGCGCTCGCCGCTTGCTGGAGGCCGACCCGGACTTGGTTTCATCCAACCCTTCGGCAGCAGCAGCAGCATCGGCAGCTGACGCAGAATCGGCTCCAGCAGCTTCGGCATCGGCTGCCTCATCGGGGCTCTCAAGAGCGTGCGCTGCGGCCACAGCCAGCGCAATGTCGGGCGCCAGCGTGCACTTGCGCTTTCTGCCGCTGACGGCAGACGAGGTCGCCGCTGCGATGGCAGCAAAAGCGGCCGCCTCCTCGGCAGAGTCGTCTGCATCGCGACTGCGGCTGCCACGCTCGCGGCCGCGTCGCTGCCTGGAGCCGCCGCCGCCTCCACCGCTGCTGCCGCCGCTTCGCCAGCGTATTCGCTTGGCCTTCCGCGACTCGCCGCTGCTGCCTGCAGCCGCCGACGACCCGTGCCTCGAGCGGGCTGTGGCACTTCGGCTGGGGCCTCCTCGAGCCTTAAAGATGCCTGCCACGAGCAGGCGGCCACCGCTCCGATGAGGCCGCTCCCTGGCACCGCCGCCGCTCCTTCGAGCGAGTGGCTTTGCGCTCTTCGAAGGCGGCCGCTGCCGCTGTGGCGGCAGCGTGAGCAGCTGCAAGCCACTCGCTGCGTCGTCTCGACTACAGGCGCCATTGTTGCTGCCATCGGCACCGCCGGCGGAGCCTTCTGTCGGCGACGCTTCGGTAGTAAGGGGCGCGATCGAAGCGGCATCGACGCTGCCGCCAACGGCCTCCGTCGCTGCGTCGTCAGCCGAGGAGGGAGCGGCGACGGCCACGAGCGGCGCGTCCACGAGCTCGCCGCACGGCGGCACAGTGCACCCGTCTGTGGCTACGACGATGCCGGCGGAGTCCGTCACTCGCGCGACAGCAGCTGCGGTCGGACGAGCGGCAGCTGCGGCCGAACGAGCGGCAGCTGCCGCCGCCCTGTAGTCAAGCGACCTCGCTGCGTTGGTACGACGCTTTTTCTTTGGCGGAGCTGCTTCCGAGCTAGCGTGCACGCCCTCTGCTTTCGAAGCTGGAACACTCGCAGCAGCATCTTCGACTGCTCTGTCAGTGCCTGCGGTGGTCGAGCTGCCATCGGCTGAAGCAGCTGCCACTGCCGCCGCCGAGCTACCCTCATCTAGGGATGGCAGCTTTGGGATGACCGACGGCGACGAGGCAGTCGCGATGGTGGTGGCGGTTGAGGAGGCGGCAGTGGCCAAGGTGGCAGCAGCGGTAACGGGCACGCCACTGCCTGGCGGCTCGTCCCTCATCGCACGGGCCGCCTTCTCTGCCAGCGCTTTCAGCTTCAGGTCGATGCTCTCTATAAATATAAAGCACGTCATCTCATGAATAAAAGAGCATATCTGGGCTGACGAAAAGCTGACGCTAAAATTTGGCTCTGCCAGCATATCTCCTGTCGAATGAGCTCGAAATCTAGGTGTCATATTCCAAAGCGACCTCTCGTTAGACGACCATATCAGCTCCACGGTCAAATCTGCCTATTTTTAGCTACATAACATTGCTAAAATTCGGGCTTGTTTAGATAAGGATACCACGTCTAAGTTGGTCCATGCATTCGTGACATCTCGTCTCGACTTCTGCAACTCACTGCTTACTGGCCTACCAGCATGTGCGATCAGGCGATTGCAGCTGGAGCAAAACTCGGCAGCTAGGCTTGTCTGTCGTGAACGTCGCAGTTGCCACAATACTCTACTCTCGCCGACCTGCACTGGCTACCAGTCAAGCAACGGATTGACTTCAAGGTTTTGTCGCTCACTTTTAGGTCCCTTTATTCTATGGCTCCAGCCTATCTCTCCGACATACTCCCCCATCAGGCCAAGCATCGTACCACCCGCTTTTCGGAATCCAACAGTCTAGAAATACCTCGTACACACCTCAAATCCTTTGGAGACCGTGCATTTAGTTTGTATGCTCCCAAAGCCTGGAACTCCCTCCCGATCTGCGTCAGAACATCCCCTGACCCGACCACATTTAAAAGGAACCTAAAAACACACCTATTTAGGACAGCATTTAGTGGGTCCCTGTGATTCGTCCTTCACGTGCTTATGCGTGCTGACACTGTGCATGCTGCCACTAACCACATTTGCATGCTGACCCTGTGCATGTCACCCCTAACCATGTTATTAATTTTGTTTGTTTTTCAAGCATGATTTTACTTAACCTTTAATTGCATTTCCCTTTGCATCAAATGTAAAGCGCCTAGAAAGAGATTAAGTTCTCTGTGGGCGCTTTATCAAGTACATTATTATTATTATTATTATTATTATTATATCTGCTGCAGCATCTATGCGAAATCTAGGTGTCCTGTTCCAAAGCGGCCACGCGAAGCCGTGCTCAGAGAGCGCGCGACTCGGTTTCGACAGATGGAGCCGACTGCCCCAGAGACCCGAGGAGCTCCAGCCTCCGAATCACGAGAGCGCCAGCGCAGCGATGCAGCGTGCCATCCGCGCACCTCGCTCGGCCCGGCCTGCTCGCCTTAATGCTTCGTTTGGAAGACCACTCCAATAAAGCCTAGCTGAACTTTTGTTCGGGCTAAGTAACGAGCTGCCAAGGGCTACGCTCATCGTTTTTCCGAGTGACACTCGGCAGCCAGAAAGAACTAATGGTTACTTCAGGGTAAAAGAGAGCATTGGAATCGCTGTTTGGCATGCAGGTGTCGTGCAGTGCTAAAGCCTGGAGAGCACCATGCCTACGGTCCAGTGTGGGGGTGCAGCCACTTTTCGCATAGGCAATTCCGTCCTACTCATGAAACAGCCAGCCAAGCTGCTAGAAAAGTGACACAAGAATGGCTGGGAGAGGAGGTGGGGGTCACGGCAGCTAACTGAGTAAATATGATAGATACTATGTTCAAGCATGCATATGTTACTGGTGTGCCGGTCCACAGTCGCAAATTGCGTTCAGGGAGCTAAGCAGTGACCTCATGACGGGAATAACTAGAAGTCATCGGACGTCGGAAGCGCACACAGTACATTCCCTGTCGTTGTAGCTATAACGTGAACGTGACTTAAGCTATAAAGAGCCCAGTGCAATCGCCCTTCCTTCATAACGTGTCCGACTCATTTGAGCCGATTCAGTAAGTGGCTGGGTGCCAGAGGCCTTACAGACGACACAGCTCCATTACTGCTATGGAAAAGGTAAGATTACTCATAGTTGACTGGTAGCGCTCAAATATGTTCTTGATAAATTTCTATGCCATAAATGGTCTCCAACAGTACGCCGTGGATTGAATCACTTGACGAGGAGCTCCTTTCTGCAGCTTACTGAAAAGATACTGCTCATCTAGCCCTGTTGTGGTGCCGGGCTAAATCAACCCTCAACGACATGTTGAACTGGCAAGATGGAAAGCTGAATTAAAAAGTCATGGTCGTGGAATTCCGAAGCCGAAAGATTCTAGAAAGGCTTTGTCTCCTCCCACTCCACGAGGCACTCTACGAGGCCGACAAGAGATCATTAAGATGAATAGGACAGAATGCCTTTTAACTCACATCTAAAACTGTTTGTCCCCAATGAAACAACCACGGGAAGCTGCACGAGAAAGACAAAATGCCACCCATATCAGGAATGCAAACCTAGGGCGAGTCTCTGAGTATTTTGCTGGATCTGTCGACAGCACTTGATACTATTGATCACCAAGTCCTTCTAGAGTGTCTATTATCATGATTACTGGCACTGCGCTGCAATGGTTTGGGTTATATCTCAGTGTGATACTTCAGAGCATGTCAATAAGCAACAGTTATCAGAGCCTCTATAGTAAAGGGCAAACCAGGGTCCTGTTCTAGGTCTACTTCGTTTCATAATTTATACTATCCCTCTTGCCGATGTAATCACCAAGCACTATTTAGGCTTTGATTTCAATGCAGATGACACACAGCTGTACCCGTGCTTAGATCCCACCCTGCCTTCCAGCATGTCCAATTCTCTTAAGTCCTTTGCTGCATGTATTGCTGACATTTGCACTTGTATAGCTACAAACTACCTTAAATTGAATGACGAAGAAACTAACTTACAAGTCATGGGCAAACAAAGTCTTATTCAGAAACTGGAAAAGCTAACCTTCAGAATAGGTTCGGCCAGCATATCTCCCGCAGCATCTGCACAAAATCTTGGTGTCCTGTTCCAAAGTGACCACTCGCTAGACGACCACATCAGCTCTATAGTCATGTCAGACTATTTTCAGTTGTGTAGCATTGCAAAATTCGAGCCTTCTTAGACAGGGCTACCATATCTAAGTTGGTCATGCATTCATGGCGACCTGTGCAATGAGGAGCTTACATCTGGTCGAAAGCTCTACAGCTAGGCTTGTCGGTCGTTGCTGTCACATTACACCGCTTCTTGCCGACATGCACTTGCTGCCCATCAAACAGCATATCGAATTTTAAGTTTTGCCACCCACTTTAAGGTCCCTCCGTTCTCTTGCTCCAGCCAACCAAGCTGAACTACTTCAGGTATAAGGTTAGGCATCGTAACACTTGCTCTTCTGACCCAAGTCGTTTGGCTGTGCCTAAAACCATTCTCAAATCCTTTGAAGATTTTGTCTTCAGTTCATATGCTCGCAAAGCATCCAACTCACTTCCGACTGACGTTTCGACATCTGCTGACTTGACAACATTAAAAAAGAAGCTAAAAACACACCTATTTCTCACAGCATTTGCTGGGTCCTTGTGATTTGTCCTTTGTGTGCATATGCACACTGACATTGTGCATGTATCAATAACCATATTGGTATGCCTCCGAAACAGCATACATAAAGTGACTAGAAAGAGATTTAGTTCTCCAAGGGCACTTTAATCTTGGTGGGCTAGCCCCCCCCCCGTTACAACAGCTATTCCGAAAAAAAGATGTAACCCGTTCTTGAAACTGACTCTGAATCAGCATTTCACGATGGCCCCTTTAGCTACTCTAACATAATTACCATACCCCATTTTGGAAGAGGTTGAACACTTCGCCGAAAGCGTGCCGTCCCGAAGCCTCTTCAGACATCATGCAAATAGAAATGGGGGTGTCTTCGGCAAGCCATCCAAAGGGCACGATCTTTAAATCGGTCTCAAAATAACCATCTCTTCAGAACCTGCATTTTTTTTCTTATAGCACATTTTTTCAGAGAGACGGCAACCCAAGCATGTTCTTGAAGCTGCGAATCAAAGGTGCGCCACCAGGGCCACACACCCAGAGCTGTTCTTAAAGCATTGCGGCCCTTGCCAGAAGCAGGGTAGCTGCCCGGCAGGAGCTGCTGCCGGGCTTCCGGTAGCCAGGGGTGGGCGGAGGTAAGGTAGAGTTCTTGGCAGCGGTGCCTGCCTGCGATGGACCACGGGCAGATTCGACAATACGTGCAATTAGCCGGAGCAGCCAGAATGATGAGCTTTACAGGACCTCGAGATCAGCTGGGTTAGGGTGGTGGTGCCAAAACAATGAAGCCCTTCCGGCTCGCCCCCTTTTTTCTTTTTTAGTTCGAAAGGCTAGGGCACAATGTGCAAGTGCCGACGTTTTATGCACGAAGTGAATGAAGCAACTTAAAAAAACCACTGGTGGGGGGGGGGGTTAGGTGCAAACTTGATCAATGCCACCACTGCTGCTCACATCCATGCAGCCCCCCCCCCACTGCTGCACACAAGGGTCTGAAGATGGTCTGGGCCTGCAAGAGTCTGTCCCAAATTTTCCTGGAGACCTCCACATGTACGTGAGCCAACGACGATATGTGGCCAAACCATATTCAGTACAGCCTTGGCTATTTTTCCAAGTTTCACTGCAGCTTACAGCAGATTGCTCAGTAATAATAAACAGCTTGTTTAGTAATGATGATAATACTAATAATACGGTCTCACATTTTTGGCAGCCAACAAGACAGTGCGTACATTTACATTAACGTGCCAGAGTATAGTTGGCGGACCTTAAGTCCAACAGCACAATTTTAAAACACGTGGCTTTTATGTATAAAATGCTAATGCTGCCAGAGATCAAGCTGCTTGATAGTTTACAGCCCCAGGATCAGCCGCAGAGCTCCAACAAAATGTAGATATGCTTTAACTTGCTGAAAAACAGCTTCGAAACATTGATCATACTGAGTCCGGTAAAGAACGGGTCAGGCACAGTGACCACCATACAGACATTCTCATGAGCTGACTTAAGAAGACTGTAAGCTCACGCAGCAAATAGTCATACCCTAACCCACATGTGGGTTAGGGATCGAAAAACAGTTGAAAAAGCCTGAGTCCATATGAAGCTTCTAATTTTTCACCAAAATCATTCAATATGATTTCAAAAGCATTAAGGTGATTCTACACAACAAAGGAAGACAATATATGGCCACCAATGAGGGCTGGGAACAAAAGTGCAAGAAACAAAGTAATAAACATACCTCGCGCTTCTTTTTCTGCACGCTTTGCAAGTAGAGCTTCACGTCTGGATAGCCTAGATCCTATATAATTATAAATATACTTACTGCACGGCACAAACTTAAAATGCACAGTAAGAAATATAGTCTCACAAGTAAACATAACAAGTCAGACGAATTGGGTCAAATACCTTCTGCACCTGAGCTATCGTCAGCTTTTGTGGTCGAAGTCATGAACTGCATCACAGCAATAACCTAAAAAAAAGGTGTTACATACTCAAAGCTTCTGAGTTATTGAAGTTGCGAAAATACCACTCCCATGAGACTGGGTTAATAAGGCTGATCAATGCAAGCTTTGACATGGATTCCGGTGATGATACTTAATTACAGCATGTGTAAAGCACTTACCATGGATAATAGCTCCGAAAAGAAGAGATATAGCTATTTATGCAGGCACTAGTGATCGAGGTGGTCTGCAAGGAGAATCTGCAGTGGTGAGCATGATGTAGCAGCCTGTGGCTCCCATACAAGCTATGTTGAGTTGATAACTAAGTACAGTCTTGCAGACTAATACAAGCTTTACACTACAATTTTCCAATCTGGCTACAGCCCTGGAGCTGCTGAATTAAACGTACATCAAAGTGAATGTTCAGTGTACCACAATGCAGAGACACTTCTAGGACGAACACGGAATAATCGAGTACTCTGTAGTCGAATAGCTGAAAATTACCGGTAATTGCTCCAGTAATTGGTCTCAGCAGTACCTTATACAAAAACGGACTAAATTACTCGGATGGAATCCCTAATGAGCATGTCAGCTTGCCAAATATACCGATATTCTCGGGGAATTGCCATAAAAAGTGCTGATGGAAAAGTCAAGTTCAATAGTTAGACATCCCAACATAGTGAGTAGCTCACGAAAGATTCGCTAAACTGCACGGCTTCCCAGCAAGTCACGAGTCCACACCAAGTAGCTAATGAGCAGTCGTTGGAGCACCAGTTTCAACATTTCACTAAAAACCACTCAAGGTCGAGCTGTAAACCCTGTGCACCAACTAGCTACACTACCAATAAATAGCTAGCGACGTCTACCAATAAACATTAAACGAAGTGGAAGCAAAGAAAAGGCTCGGACACATTATGCTATGGGCGTGTGTTGGAGACCACTAGGAGATAGGAGTATTGGTAGATCCCACGTGCCGCATAGTCTTGACCAACGAAAGATGCATGCAAATTCACAAACTCTTAATCGAAGCAGAACACAGACCTCATTCTTGAGCTGGTCTGGTAAGAGCTGCAGCTTCGATGGCTTCACAAGCTTGCATTGACCATCAAAAAATTTAACCTCGACCATGCCATCGTCCATCAAACCACATACTTCTGCTGGGAATGGACTACCGTCAGCCCATTTTGCTAGCACTTGGTCACCAATTTTGAAGTCCTACAAAACAATGCACAATAATCTAGAGCCCTCAGCAGAGCCGTAACCAAGGAAGCCGTAATCAACAAAAGTAAGGCTCCTGAGATTCACTAGCTCACCCAAGTATGAACCACGTAAAAAAAAAACAATGATCATAGTAACATTCAGAAAACCTTTCTTAGTAAAAATTTACATGTGCTGAAAAGGATGCATGTCAGTTGGTTAGTTACAGTGCTCATAATTTCAGGATGCACAAGAACACACAAGGACAATTCACGAGAACAGGAAAGGCTCAGAGGAAAAGAAGGCGGGTTTCTCGCTCAGCATCGGCAGTCAGGGAATGTCGTGATAAGGCGCTGTGTGCAGGATTTGAAGTTGGTTAAAACAGCAATGCCACTTTCAAGAGAGAAGGGGAGTTGCAACAGGAGGTCTGATTAGAAAGTATTTCAGATAGACAGGCTAGAGCAAGGTAATGAAGGGACCTTAAAGTCGAAACGTTTCGTGATGGTGAGCCAGTGCAGATTAGTGAGAAACAGTGTAGAGTGGCAGTTATGAAGTTCACGACAGACGCACCTATCTGCCAAGTTGTGCACGAACTGTCGTACTGTGAACATTTAGCAAAGTGTGCTACATGCACTAATTAACATCTGTGGACGTTTTAACCACGAGGCCTGCCTGAAAGCAGATGGAATGAGATTACACAAATATCCACAAGCACTATTACTACATATCTTGGCAGACAGTCAACTAGTTAATGGAACAAGAAAGCACTCTACCGACCTGGAAGCTGACAATTGACCACACAATCACACCAGGACTCACTGCAAAAAAATAGCGGAAGAACCACAAGCTATGGCACTGTACATTGTTGATGTCAAAATGGCATCAATTTTTATGAAGATTCGGGCTACCAAAATTGTGGCTAAAATTCTTTCTTAAAGTGATTTGCATAGACACCAAAGATTAGGTGAGTCCAGCAGATCTGGCAATAAACTAGCATAGATGAAACCATTGCATAGGTAAGACATGGAGTACATATAATTAAAAAAATATTATTCATTTGTACAGCACCCTAAGAGAACTTAATCTCTATTCAGGCACTTCACATATGCCACGGGGCTCGAGCCCACGACCTCGGTCATCAAATATATTTACCTTGACCTTGGTTCGAGCCAAGCACCTCAACCACTGGATCAAACCATAGCCTAAGATTTGAGGGCCAAAAGATGAAAGATACATATGAAAGATATGAAGATACAGACAAACGAGTAGAGATGAGCCATCCGTGCCCATAGTCAAAGGATGACTAACATATCAATAGCACCAGCATATACATATCATTAGTATCCAAGCCAGGAGCTCGAGAAAGAAGAATGAGAGCTTTCTTAAACACTGACGTAAATTAATTAATTATTAATTAATTATTAATTATTATTAATTAATTAATTAAGCCAACTCTGTTCGCGAGCCAGTATTTGGTGACAATGATCGACAATGCATATATCCACAAACAAAGAACTCAAGTGAAGCTCGAAAAGCAGCACAGATATAAAAACCTGTCTTCCAGTCATCTTAGGGAGGGGTCTGAACAGTATGCACTCATCAAAACGACCTCAACTGATTTGAAACCTTCGCGAACATGATTTTCTAACACGTATCGTACATGTCATACTCACAAAAGTACAGATAATCTTTTCCTTCTGTGTACGGTCGTTGGCGTGTGCCGGGCCTAGAGCACGTACCCGCTCGCTACGCATGTTCACCCACTCGTCAAAACGCGAATTCCAGCCATCAAAATGGATCAGCACTTTTTGCTCGTCCTCGTTGACATCGACAATTTTTGCAGGGTACCTGGGATGTTAAGCACAAATGCTTGACAAACTGCGAAAATGACGGCAATACTCAGGCGGTGTCCTGCTGCGGGCGATATGCCCACAGCAAGTGGTGGCCATAACTGCTTAGTAAATCCGTCGCTATATCAATGAGGCTGTTCAAAGCTAACCTTTCTTTACTTGTTACTTAACTTCTTAATAGTCGTTCGAAAAGCTAGCTGAATCTGACAATGCAAACGATGATTAGAAAAAAAATTGCATTCGACAAAAACGTTTGCTACACGGCCTTCGCACATGCACCCATCACTTCAGTATCGAGTTATTGTTCATAATTAGAAGTCGCATGCCTTACCCACGAAGCTATCACCTATTTTGAACACCTTGAAGTATAAGCAGCTTCAACACTGATGCTGCTGCGCCATGCACATAAAAGCCGTGGAAATCGGTAGTGACAAACACAGATTTAACGACTTTTCAGCATTAGCATAAGTATTTCAGAGCACTGCCTAGCAAGAATCGACAGGAGGAAGCCCATTATAAGAGAGCTGGCCATTGAGCTAGCACAGAACGCACCTGAAGGCTACGCATGACGTCAAACATGGCACACAGAGGCCTATTTTGCTCTAGCTGTTGCACTTAACCCGACCAACAGGAAGAGTGCAGTCAATACTAGAGGACGAAATTCAGCAGTAGGAATTGGTCAGATGCTTAACGCTTTTGTAATTCTACTGAGGTACACAGCAAAGACGGAGAACAGTAAGGCGGAGAGAGCAGCAATCTGCAATATTGATACTAACCTGCAAGTTGCTAGCGATAGGATGGACAGAAGGTCTAATTACAGTCCAATTGGCAGACATACATGTTCCGCTGCTGCTTGACTTGAAGGAAAATGAAGAGAAGGCGAAAAACGAAGTGAGGGATGTACAGCAACTAAGCTGCTTTCACACCCAGCAATGTAGCTGCTTTTCCGCTGGAATGGCAGTGAACATCATGATATGCCAAGGCGTAGGCCCTGGTTTGGTCAGTGGTTAAGGGACCCCCCTCCCCCGACCAAGGTCAAGGTGAATGTATTTGATCACCGAGGTCGTGGGCTCGAGCCACATGGCATGTGTGAAGCACCTGAATAGCGATTAAGTTCTCTTAAGGCGCTATACAAATGAATTATTTACTATTGATAGGGTTGCCGAGTATTCTCTAAAGGCAGACCCGACGCCTTCATGGCACCGGCACTTCATGTCTCATGTACGTGACCAATCAGAGAGCTGCTATAAACACGGTAACCAATCTGCAGATGACAACCCGTAACTATCAGGCAACCAACAAAGGCAATCCTTTTGGCAGATAATAATAATAATACTAATGCCTTTGATATAGCCCACTTAACAACTCAATCTCTTTCAAGGCACTTTACATTTGCTGCAAAAAGGAAGCAAGACAAATAATCTCCTGCTGCCGACTATGGCTCATCCTTTTCAGCGATCCTGAGCTGCTACTTCCAAGCTACTCACTACCTCAACTGCTCTCCTGACTCTGCTATGCTTCGCACTTTCTCTTTGCTGCGTGAGACGAAGTCTGTTGGCTACCGAATGCATACCGAAAGCCGCTTAGGCTGTGAGTGCGCTATACAAAACTCTCATGCATAACACCCACGTAGTTTTTATAGCTTTGTGGAGTTACAGACAGAGATACATTACGATCGAATGGATAGTGGTATCATGCTCAATAAACAACAAGACTAACATGGTTGGGTGTGACATGCACAGGGTCGGCATGCAAGTTTGGTTAGTGACAGTATGCAGTGTCAGCATGCACAAGCACATAAAGGACGAATCTCGGGACCCACTAAATTATGTTTTAAATAGATGCGTTTTTATTTTCTTTTTAAATGTGGACAAGTAAGGAGATGTCGTGACGCAGGTCGAGAGTGAGTTCCAGGTATTGGGAGCATACAAACTATAGGCACAGTCTCCAAAAATTTGCATGAAGTAAAGGTAAACAGTCAGACTCCGAGAAGCAGGTGGCACGATGCTTAGCCTGGTGGATACACCTCCAATGCATTTTTAACAATATCCTGTTTTTCCGAGGAAGCAAAAGCAATTCAAACCGATGACATGGTGATGAATGCAGCTGCTTGCAGGGTTCCAATCCAACAGCTAGCACAGCAGGAGAGAGAGAGAGAGAGAGCGAGAGGGGGGTAAGGAGCAATGCTTTGTATCTTCGTCTGTACCTCCACAAAGTCACAAAGACTATGTGGGTATTACGCAGGAGTTTTTTTTATAGCGAACTCACAGCCTAAGTGGCTTTCGGTAGGCATTCGGTTGATCTAGGATGTTGTCAATAGCTGGTCGGCACATCCACTGCTCGGAAAAGAAGAACAGGCCAACATGTGATCGACAAAGAGGGGACGGGGAAGGTGGGACAGACCAGTGGCACCCAGCGGTGCAACCCAAAATAACGACCACGGCAATGATCTGAACTAACTGGCTGCTGCCAAGACTACACCCAATCAAGAAGAGCACTGTGTAGCGGACTCTCTTTGCCCATCCCCCTTTACTCACACACACACACACACACACACACACACACACACACACACACACACACACACACACACACACACACACACACACACACACACACACACACACACACACACACACACACACACACACACACACACACACACACACACACACACACACACACACACACACACACACACACACACACACACACACACACACACACACACACCTGCTCAGCTACTTTGAGCTGAACAGAGTTGACAGTAGAATGAAAGGAAGCGAGATGTGTTCAGCATCTCAGTCCGACCAGCATGGCCAAAAGCTGGGAGCTGCTGCCAAACCATAATGTAAAGTGCGTGTTTAGAAAATATAGGCGAAGGAAAGGAGCACCTCACTCCCTGAACAAACTGCGCTTTTCTGGTTTAGAGAGGATGCCTCCTTTATCAGTCGATCTTTGATGCCTAAGGTATATCATGTGAGAATTCTACGAACGTCGAGTTGCCACCTAGCACTGCTAAAAATTATACAGCAGACTGGTTATCTAAATAAATAATAAATAAATTCAAGCTGATTAAACAGCCTCTTTTTGTATAGCGACAGAAGAGCCTTTACGGCTATCACCACCGCTTGCAATGGCAATAAAAAATCGCCCACTGCAGGAATCGAACGCACGACCTCGGGACAGAAGTCGTGAAAGCAACCGCCTTACCTAGTGTGCCATCACGGCTCACCGTCTAGACAGCTAATGCAGCAAAGGAGCTGCTGCTGCACGGCCAAGCAAGTGGCAGCCCCTTCATGCAAGCACACGAACACAGACGTGAATACGGTTAGCTGAAAGCAGCTGCCACACATTCGGGAAACTCGGCATAGATAGACTGGAGTGTTCTACTAAAAGCCAGTCAATACTGGCTGATCAATGAGATTGCAGATGACAAGGTCGGCACGTCTGGCTGCACATTAAACTCACAGCAAACGGATACTTTGAAAATCCACACGATGAGCTAATTGCCTTGCTTGTAGACCATGTTACAGATTAATTTTGCTGTACACATAGTTATTTATTGGGTACTTCGTCTACGGAGTACATGACGAACCATACAGGATATCATGGAGGCTGCTATATAGCCTGTTGACAAGGTAGCTTAATTCATACACAGACAACTAAGGTATTTTAGTTTTTCACATTTTGCCACAGCACATATGCACCTACTACGCATTTTAACGATATCCTGTTTTTCTCAGGAAGTAAATGCAATTCACGCCCAGGACGACGTCAGCTCGAGGGAAGGAACAATGCCTGCCATATGGGTCAGCAACACGGTCTTCAGACCCTAATCCTATTTCGTAACAGAAACTGAAAAGTCTTGCAGGGCACATCCACCAAACACGAATAGAAGACCGGATGCAAACACAGACGACAGCCGCTGAGAACTGCTAGCCGTGCGGCTTCACACCATTTCTGCATGTAGTCCATCGCTTCCAATCGGGCGCCAGCAGCCCAAGCTATGCCAGGCCTGCGGGGCAGTAGCTTCTTCAAAGGCTGCAACATCTTCTTTTCTCCACTCGGGGACAATGACTGGTTCGATTTAGGGGTAGTTTCTGTACTCGAGCCTGTGGATTAAAAGCAAACACAAACAATGCTATTTTAAAACGACAAAATGCTAAGCACAAAGTGGCTGACGACAAAGCAGGTACAAGTAGAAGGAACAGCATAGGCAAATGTGATGTGCTAGATAGTGCCGTCGGCTGGTGTATAACATATTTTTAGAAGAATGCATTCCTACACCACTTCGACTGCAATTTGCACTTTAGAATCATCTATACAATTTATTAACTTTATCCCAAGGGTGAAGGCACTTTGTCAGGCAACTCAACAGTCCAAAACAGGATTGGTTATTGCAACTCTCTCCTGCAAGTTTTCACGAAACAAACCTGACAGGCCCCTTCCAAAATAATGCTTACTTCAGCTGCCAGGCAATCACTGAAGAAAAGCCGAGTTTCACGGTTATATGCAATCGTTCTCGAATGCAACATAAACCATTGGGTGGCAGTCTGTGGCAATCACACACAGATCGACATATGCATGCACACACGCGCTCGCTCGCGCGCACACATACACAAACAAACAAGCAAGCACACGTGCGCACAACACACGTATTCCATTAGTTGGTCTCCCTTCTGTCTCTGTTCAGAGGTTATTAGAATGAACTTCTGCTGCCATATCAACAGAGTTGTAACCCTAGATTCGCACTCACATCCCTTCCGTGCATCTAAAAACTGCAGGCAACAGGCATTGCTGGACTGAGGAGCCAAACTGCCGATCTCCGTGACAGGTGTCTCGTGATACGCAGCTCTTTACTTTCTATCTCGGCTCGCTGCTCATCTCTACACTTATCCGTCGTGCTGGTTCTCAAGGACAGCCAGTTTCATCTCACTCAAACACAGCAGTTCACTTTGCCCTTTTGAATTCCTACTCAATTTTCTCATGCAACCGGAAAGGCAGAAACCAATGACTAGAGTATACTCCCAGCAAAGTGAGCAAGGATGGGCGAATGAGCACCAGCTCGGGCGAGCACCAGCTCAAATGACAAGCTGTGGTTGTGGGTGCTAACACTGCAATCCTTACAGACGTCTGCTGTTACTTCTATTCTTTATAGCTAGTATACCAAAATGACAGTACATTTTCTCAGTCTACAGATGATAACATTTTTGTTTTAAGTCAGAACCGTCAGTAAATACTGGAAGTTGCAGCTCATATGCCACGAAGTGTAGTGCGATCGAGCCCAGATCCAGCTCTCCACACGTCAAGGGCAGACTGCAGCCCTGGCACAGACTATGACGTATCTGCAACTGTGCATGGGTCACAGAAGATGGCACACGTACAGGCAACCAGTTGAGTGTGTGCTGCACTTTCTAAATCCGTGACTTTAAGCCGATGACAAAGAACACACTTCCACGTAATAGTCACAGGTGAATGGAAATCTGCCACTTACACGTAGGTGATAGGGATACCTTCGACTTTGAAGTCGACGACATTCTTAGCCGTTTAGCTAAAACAAAGAGTGCACGGAACAAACACGTGACTTCAAAGGTAAGCTATTTCAGGCATCCAGCGGAGACAGGTAGTAAAACTAGCCTAAGTTAGAAAGTCCTGGCTGCAAGCGACATCAAAAGCAACAGCACGATAACCCATAGCTCAGTCTGTTTGACCGACATTCAGCACTCTACAAACTACATTTTGCTAGCCTGCTCCATACTCCTGGAACATGCTTTTCAGCAGCCCCGAAGTCCTTCCTTGAATTGTTGTGGAGCTCGGTGTTATGAGTCTTATCCAGCAATGCTGTCTATGCCCTATATATATATATATATATATATATATATATATATATATATATATATATATATATATATATATATATATATATATATATATATATATATAGTGTGTGTGTGTGTATGCTGATTTACCAACCTTATTTGTATAGTGGTATAGTGGCGGAATAGCTTAAGCGGCTATCACCACCGCTTGCAGTTGGCAATAAAGGACTTCAAACTGCAGGATTCGAACCCACGACCTCGGTCGTGAGGAGCAAGCACCTTCCCTCATGGGCTATCACGGCCCCTTTCTTCCGCTAGTCCCTTCTCTTGCTTGGATTCGGCTGTTCTATCACTAATAATACAATAATAATAATAATAATAATAACAATAAATAGCAATAATAAAATAACAATAATACAGAAATGCTCTTCTACTCTGCATTTGTTCATGAGATGTAGGGTTCGGTATGTGCATGGAAGCTGCCCAAACCTCTTGAGCTTTCTCAACACAGTAAGAGTTACTGAAGGGGATGTCGATGCATTGCACATTCTTGGAGATAGCTTTATTTCGTGTGCACTGTATGGCTCAAGCTTAGGGCGAGAGTCTTCTGCATACGATAGGCCTAGCTCGAACCTCAAGTATAGGTCACAGTTGTATCGTGATGACATCTTTTACACCCTAGAACTTGCAAACGAATCCAGAAAGGTTATTCAATTCCACCCAAAACTGGGGTCACATAATGTACATCTCCAAGAAAGCTTTTGCATCTCTCCTTTTACATGTGATCTGCTGACCACACACCTTGCACAGGTGTCCCGGCGCACACAATCCACTATTAGAAATGCAGCTGCAGAATTCTCCATGAGCCACGGTGACATCATTATACAAATCATTATACAAGTAAGCTGGCAAGGCTAAATACTAAGTCTCGCATGAAGCTACTTCTCGCTTCTCATCAACTTGACCAACTCGCCTAAACAGCAGTAATATCATGCACAGACAGGTGACAAAAACATGCTTCTCGACAAAGATGTCAAGAAACATCTAAGCTGAGAACACTGCCACACTTTTAAAAACATGTACGTCATCGGTCTTCACAATCTCAGCGATATGGCCAACAGGCTGCTAGTCTGCCGATTCAACTGCAGTTGAATCAGCAAATCTTTAGTTATTATTTGTATTGGTACGGCATTGTCGACTATATACATGAACTATGGATTAGCCAGATGATTACTTCCCGGCCAGAGCCACTGAGGCAGCTACAGATTTCCAGTACAGGCAAAGAGATCACATGGTTTTGACCCGGTGATTGCTTTGCTGACAAAAGGTCACGAAAGACGGTCAGCTGTGCTCCAGGAATGCCATTAAGCAGGTCTTGTCTGGCAACCAGCTGCCAAGAGGCTCAACCACACAAGGCCACACCACTACCAACCGGTAGCTGGAGGTTTTAAGGAAACAAGCGATAGCTAGAGGTTTATAAGGGAGAAAGTACTTTCCGACCCTCTTCCAGCCGTCACCATCAGTGCATCCAGAGCTCTCATAAAATAGGATCGCATATAGCAACAGAACAGCCATGGCAGCTACCATCCCACTAACATCAGACAACACTAGATTGCCTTCTGCAGCACTTGAACATGCAATCTCGGAACAGAAGCTACCCAAAAGTGATCACACATGGAAGCCATTTAGGCTAGCTAGCTGTTGCTGATTTAGGTTAGCTAGCTATAGCCCAACGATGACAGACAAGAGTTCGAGAGGAAACACTATACGGCCTTACAGTCGTAGGCAATGCGTTCTAAATAGCAGTTCCCCTGCTGATTCAGCATATACACCACATGGATAATTCTTTCGAGGGGATCCTGCTGAGACTGGTCGGTCCAAAAAAAGAGACCAACTCCTCCTACCCCCACCTGGGGATGCTGCATGTCATTTACACTCACAAGCAAAAGTATTTACGAGGTGCATTGGACACTGTCTACTCAGTAATTATTCACTCTCGGCGGGCCGGCTTTTACATAAACCTGATTGTTTACATAAAAAAATGACTCACTGTCGATGGCCGTGTATAACTGTTCGAAACAAAAACACCCCAGCGGCCTGGAACGATATCTCGCCTTTAAAAATGGTGGAGCTTGAGTTTTGACTTGCAGTTTTACTATCGTATTTGCAATCCAATGGCAAACAATTTTTCTGCCCTGCGCTTGTGTGCAGGAGGGGAGTTATTTTTGCACTTCCTGGCCGCACCACTCGTGTCGAATTGCTCCTACGGTGCTTCTCAACCATGGGAAAGACAAAGGAGCTAAATAGTGAAATCGATGGCCAAATAAGCACCTACCACAATATGGGTCTCGGCAACGTGAAGGTGGCACGGAGGCTTGGTTTAAGCAAAGGATAGATCAGGTATAACCAAGTATTTCCAGGGTAGTAGAATGACGTCTTACCATGCTCCGGCCGCCCACGTTCGATGACAAAAAGGGATGGTCGCCTGCTAAAACTGGCTGCACTGGGTCGAAGGAAGGCATTACTTCAAGCTCTCTCCAAGACCTTAAAAGAGGCCACCGGCAAGGCTGTAAGTGTTGATACGGTTCGTAATACGCTTCCGGAACACTGTATTTACAGAAAAGTTAGTAAACACGCCGTTAATTGACGAGCGACAACAAAAACCGTCTGCAGTGGGCTCGAAAACACGCCCACTTTACAGCTGCCGACTGGAGCAGTATTCTATGGACCGATGAAAGCAAATTCATAGTCCGGAGATCGCAAACGGAAGAATTTCGTCAGTCAAACAAAAGGCAAAAAGTACACCCGGACTGCTTGCAATCTACGCCCAAGTGCGAGGGTGGAAGTGTGCTTGTTTGGTCTTGTTTTTCTGCTTCCGGAATAGGAACTCCACACTGAATCAACGGGATTATGTACAGGCATGTGTTCATGGACATCGTCAAAAATGTTGGCGACTATGTTTGTCAAATTTGTAATGATTGGAGATCCCAAGCTTACTGCAAGGGCAATGAAGCGATTCTTTGCCGATTCAGGTGTCCGAGTCTTTAGCTGGCCAAGCCAATCTCCTGATCTCCACCCTACTCAGCACCTGTGGGACAGGTTGGCGCTCACTTAATGCTGAGAATCGCATCTCGTCTTCCCCCGAGCAGCTTTTTGGTCGGCTTGAACAGCTGTGCGGCTGCTCAAGTGGGTGCTTGCCGAAAGCTTGTTATGTCAATGCCCTGGCGAATTCAGGAAGTCACAAAGATCAGGGGTGGTCCAACCTATTGAGTACCCAATAGCGCAAATACAACCGTAGTATTGATAATAGAAAATATTAAAACTCCTCGTGCGCATGTTTTCAGTGCTGTTAGATGAAGAACGAATCAATCGACATACGGGGCAGGGGCTTGGTGGTGGTACCTATTCACTCTCATAACTAATTTTGAGTTTGAGAGTATGTCGACTGTCTCGATACCCAATATGGATAAAAAAAGGAGTGGGCGTGCATATCGCGGGCTCAAGCGTAGGGTCGGCCATGTGAGCGCACAAAATTTTTGTATCTAAAACATGACGGACGCGAGGCAAGGCTGCTATTGGGCGAGGAATGCGCAAACGGCTGCATAAAACCGGGGCGTAAAACCTGGCGGAAACATAAGCTGCACGCATAGCCCATGAGTGACTAACAATCTCTTGAAACTTATACTAAAAGGACTCCCTTACCAGATTTCTGATGACTATACTAAATCTGAGGCTTTATCTGTGAACAACACCGTCTGAAAATAATCCGGAGTGATTCCTGAACGCCAATGACCATAACTAGGATTAAGCGGCACGCGGGGCGCTACAACAACATAGTGCAGCTACCAAATTAAGACACACATTTTGAGGACGTTTAAGCACAGATTAAATAATATATTAAATTATAAACAAATATTTCATTCCAAACCTCAAAAAATCTCAATACTAGGGAACATGCTGTGGCCAGTCCCACAATATACGCATGTACAGTACGCATTGCCTGGTACCCACCACTTCCATTCATAGCGTGGCCCCTCGGTCCGGTGGGACCGCCAACCTTCCTGCTCCGCCGGCTTGCTGCTCTTGGGCTCGCGATCTTGCTTATAAACTGTGCTTCATAACAGTTGTTTCGGGTTTCCATATGCGTCATGATTTAAGGCTTCTATTTTTATTTTTTAATTATGTACGTAGATAGTTATTATTTTGCTGCGTTATTGTAGTGTAATATAATGTACCTCCGTCTGTAACAACAAAGCCACAAGGACAAAGTGGGTGGTACGCGGTAGAGTTTAACCGGGTTTAAATGGCGAGTCTCGCTTCCTACCTGCTGCTAACCTTCTTGAGTCTACCAGCTTGAGTATTCGTTGTATACTGGGGGCGGTCCAATATCCAATCCCCCAAAACTGGAGGGCGGTCCAAGACTTGCGGAAGTGAGCTCCGTAGTCCAGAACTTGCAGAGCGAAAGCTTCTGTCAAAAATGGTCTTTAAAAGTAGGAATGGAATAGCTAATTTATTTTACTTAGAGGACCTAAGGACACGAGGAGGCTGAAACTGTAGCAGCAGTTCAGCTAGGCATGAATGAGCCAAGCCTTGGCGGGTCTTGTAGGTCAGCATAAGGATTTTTTCTTGATCCATTAATTGACCGGGAGCCGTCGCAGCTGCTCCAGCAAAAAAGGCATCGGTTCTTGCATGTCCCTGCCGCTGGCTACGTGAGACTTGAATGATATTCATGCTATTCTAAGTGTGCAGGAACTTCCCAATGCGTAATTCCACGACAAAGTTACTGCGTGTATGTGCGAGGTGCGAAATCAAGGCGGCAGCTTTTTCGCCATCTCAATGGCCAAAGATTAGCGCCTGCAGTTGGGTTGTGGTAGGCGTGGTGTTCGGCCCTGGTTTTCAGGCTACTTCACATTCCGAATCGTAACGGCCCTGAGAAAAAACCTTTTCGTTGTTCATCATCTACTTATGATTGCTATGTTTATTCTTTTGCTTCCGTCTAATATAGGAATCCTTTTACAGACGCCTAAAATTAATATAAGCTAGGTACAGTAGGTTGCCTGTTTGATAACAATTCAGCCGCGAAACAGATAAATATATATATTCACATATACAGCATCTTTATATTTATCCCGTCTGTAACTTAGCAAACCCATCTAGACTAAGTACACGTTAGGCTGAGGCGCTTTCTATAACTTGGAGCTAAAAACCCATGCTCCTTTCGGTCTGAAGCGCAAAACGAAGACAGGAGTGAGAAGCATGGCTGAGTCAGGAGGAGAGTGGTGGAAGTAAGTAGCAGCACAGGACAGCTAGATCTGATGTGCCTCAGTCCATATCAGAGAATATATGTCTTTGCTTAAGAAGGTTAGAAGTGGGTTCCACAGTCTAGGACCTACAAGACAAAAGCATCTGTCGCGTGACGGTCTTAAAGTGAAAGAACGAAACAGCTAATGTATTGTCGACAGAAGATGACAGAAACGAGGAGGCTGAAAATGGTGCACCAGTTTAGCTAGGTATAAAGGAGACAAGCCTGTGGCAAAGCTTGTGGGCCATAATGCAGGTAAGCGAGAAGTGGTTAGATGTGGTAACTGCAACACTCACGACAAACAAGCCTAGCTGTAGAGTTTGCACCAGCCGTAAGCGCCTGAGTGCACAGGCCAGTAAGCCAGCAAGCAGTGAGTTACAGAAGTCAAGACGGGATGTCACAAATGCATGGACCAACTAAGATATGTATGTATGTATGTATCTCATGAGAAACCCCGTCTAAACAAGCCCGAATTTTGGCAATGTTATGTAGCTAAAAGTAGACAGGCTTGATTGTGGAGCTGATGTTGCCGTCTAAGGAAAGGTCACCGTGAAGCATGACAGCTTTTGATGATGATTTTGAGCAGATTCAACAGGAGATATGCTGGCAGAGCCGATTTTGAGTGTTAGCCTTTCCAATTTCTGAATCACACTTGGTTTGCCCATAACTAATAAGTTGGTTTTATCATTCAATTTAAGAAAATGAGCTGCTATCTATGTGCAGGTGTCATCAATACATGCAGCAAGAAATTGAGAGAATTGACCTGCTGGAGGGCTGGGAAGGATCAAAGAAAACGTACAACTGAGTGTCATATGCATAGAAATAAAAGCCTGGATTGCGCTTGGCAATCACATCGGCAAGAGGGAGAGTATAAGCCCTGAAAAAGGGACCAAGTACGGAGCCCTGAAGTATCCCAGAGGTATTTCAAAGGTTCCTTGGATGATCTTTGTCCATTCACATCAATACTCTGGAGCCCCCACTGAGATAGGACCTGAACTATTGCAGTGCAGTGCCAGTAATGCCCAGGCGAGATGAGAGGCTCTCAAGAAAGTTAGATGATCGATATTATCAAGAGCTGCCGAAAGATCGAACAAAACAAGCAGAGATACTCTACATATATCTGCATTTCTATGTAGGTCGTCGTAACCCGAAGCAATGCTGACTCTGTGGATGGATGAGCTCTAAAACCAGACTGGAACTCACTAGCAAGGTTTGAAGTTTCAATATATGAGTTCAGCTGGTCTGCCACGACTCGTTCCAGTGTCTTTGATAGGAATGGTAGAGTAGAGACTAGGCGGAAGTTGCTCAAGTTCTCTTGGTCTAGTGTTGCTTTCTTGAGTGTTGGCATGACTGCAGCCTTTTTGACAAGTGCTGGGACATGACCTGAGGCTAATGACATATTTATGATGTTAGTTATGCATGGCAGCAGCAGATTAATGCATCGTAGAAGCAGGACGGGGAGAATAAGGTCCAAAGGACTAGTTGCCTTCTTTGATTGGGATATGAACTTCAGGACGAGGTCCCAGTGACCTGCTTGAATGTAGGCATGGAGGTGCTGCATAAATTTGAGGGACACTATTCCAGGGGGGTGCTGCCATCTTTGGGATGGACTTCCTGATCTTGACTATCCCAGTCAAGCAACCCACCGACTTCAAGGTTTTGCCACTCACTTTTAGGTCCCTTCATTCTTTGGCTCCAGCCTACCAATCAGATCTACTGCCCCACTAGGCTAAGCATCATACCACCCTCTTTTTGGAATCTAACGTTTACCTATACCTCAAAACCTTTGTAGTCCATTAGCCTTTAGCTCGTATGCTCCCAAAGCCTGGAGCTCACTCCCGACTTGTGTCACGACGTCTCCTGACTTGACCACATCTAAAAAAAAATAAAAATGCATTAATTTATCACAGCATTTTGTGAGTCCCTGTGAAGCGACCTTTATGTGCTTATTCGTGCTGAAATTGTGCATGCTGCCACTAACCATACTTGCTTGCTGACTCTGTGCATATAACCTATAACCATGTTATTGTGGTTGTTTATTGAGCATGCTACAATTAACTATTCAATCTTGCCTCCTTTGCAGCAAATGTAGAGTACCTTGAAAGAGATGGAGTTCTCTGAGGGCGCTTTATCAGTGTATTAAAATTATTACTATTACTTTTGTACTGTATCCTTTGATGAACCGAGAGCAACAGCGCCTGTAGCAATGGAAACTCGACTGATTTATTTGGATTTAAAAACTAACCTTGCGGCCATAGTCATCACCACCTGTAGAGGCTCAGCGTCCATTATAGCTACACTAAACTGAGGAGCCAGTAAAATAGAAATAATAATGGAACTCTGTAAAGCACCTGAGGACTACTAAATTTCTGTCAGAGCATTTTACATCTGCTGGAAAGGAGATCATAATGAGCCTCTGCGGTAAGTGCGTCCTAATCGTGGACAGGGTTCGAGCATGACTACTTGTGCATGTCTCTTCTGAATAAAACTGTTAATCGTCAAGTAGCCGTCAAAAAAAAATTCAAATTAAGCCAAATCGCAATTGCTATAGTACTATAGCTCTTCCTAGTAAAACTCACGAAGTCGCTTATTCCAACCGTACGTTTCGGGTTTCCCGTGAGGAGTTCAGATCGGTGTGCTGTATTTTTAGGGGCTCTCTGTCTTGGCATTGCAAGCCTGTAATGCCCGGGGATGCTCAAAAGGGCAATTGTCTTGGTCTACTTGAAAGATAGGGCACCAGTGAGGCTTTAAAGTATTGGGCTACAGGTTTGAGCGTTAAGAAGCTGCATGGGAACATGCGATATCGTATGCGTACACCAAGAGTCAAGGTCAGCAGTCAGTCGCCTCATGCTTGCCGAATAAAGGTTTGTTGCTAAAACAGTTCTTTATTATAAGTGTTGGCTGCGATGGCCTCACAACTCTGCTGTAGCTAATTTCTTGTTTCAATTGGAGGTAAGTTTTGCTATGCGAATCCATGATTGCAGTTTAGGGCCTGTCGATGGCAAGTATTGCCAAACTTATCCCAGCAGAAATCAGAAATTAGCTGCTGCAATGTTTTATAAGCAGAACTGAACTCATATTTCAAATTTGACATCAATACCTGAATTATTGACCGAGATGTGGAATTTACAAGGCTCAAAGCTATACAGTAAATGAAGCTATTTAAAAATCATAATCATGCATCTCCACAAGCTGCAAAAATTGACTATCTATCTAGCCTCAGCAAGTTGGAAAACAAGTCGCATATTATGCAGAGATTGATACATTCTCCATTTGCATATATATCTCTTCGTTCCAAAATCAAGTTTCGCCAGCAGTTTATCGGAGTGCTTTGTGGGTTCTTCGTGGCAGCCCAGTTGCACGACAGCATGCTCGGGAGAAGAATTTCTCAACGATTTATGAGTGGTTCTTCTAGCCTGAGATGAAAGATATTGACAATCGGTTAAAGTGTAGTGTGTCGTATCAAGCGCAGATCACCAGCTCGAAAACCGAAAGATTCTGCTTGAATAGATTCCGAAACCCAGCAAGCAATTTGAGTTTGTTCGGGTAACCTGGCGCTCAACCTTCCGTAAACAAATATGAGCTGATTTAACAGCCTCTTTTGTATAACGACAGAAGAGCCTTTATGGCTATCACCGCCGCTTGTAGATGAGATAAAGAATCGCCCACCACAGGATTCGAACCCACGACATTGGTCGCATTACCTTGTGTGCCATCACGGCCCACCATAAATGGTTGCCAGAACTGAGCTCTTTTTTTAAAGGCTATTTTTGGAAGTACGTCTCGTAAAACCTGTTATCAATGGCTTGATGTGCTCTGTGCAAAAACAGGATCCGACCAGCTTATGAAGCAGTTGAAAAATACTAAAACTGCCTTAAGCATAGCAAAAAAGAGTGTGTGTGGTGTGTGTGTGTGTGCGTGTGCGTGTGTGTGTGTGTGTGTGTGTGTGTGTGTGTGTGTGTGTGTGTGACTCTGGAGCTAAAAAAAAATAACCCGGCCTCAGCACCAACATTTCACCCTAATGTCGAGGCCCATGCGTCATTTAAAGCAAGGTTAATAGTAGATCGCATCTAATTGGATATTGAAGGACAAGACCTTTCGTAGTATACTACGACCGCATCGACGTACGACCGTTTTTAATAATAATAATAATGCACTTAATAAAGCGCCCTCAGATAACTTAATCTCTCTCTAGGCGCTTTGCATTTGCTGCAAAGAAAAATGCAATTGAATGGTGAGTAATATCATGCTTGATAAAAACAAAATGAATAACATGGTTAGGGGTAACATGCACAGGGTCAGCATGCAAATGTGGTTAGTGGCAGCATGCACAGTCTCAGCACGCATAAGCACATCAAGAACGAATCACAGGGACCCACTAAATGCTGTCCTAAATAGGTGTGTTTTTAAGTTCTTTTGAAATGTGATCAGGTCAGGGGATGTTCTGACGCAGGTCGGGAGGGAGTTCCGGGCTTTGGGAGCATACGAACTAAATGCACGGTCTCCAAAGGATTTGAGGTTTGTACGAGGTATTTGCAGACTGTTGGATTTCGAAAAGCGGGTGGTACGATGCTTGGCCTGATGGGGGAGTAGATCTGATAGATAGGCTGGAGCCAAAGAATGAAGTGACCTAAAAGTGAGCAACAAAACTTTGAAGTCGATCCGTTGCTTGACTGGTAGCGAGTGCAGGTCGGCAAGAAGTGGTGTGATGTGGCAACTGCGACGCTCACGACAGACAGGCCTAGCTGCTGAGTTTTGCACCAGCTGCTATTAAGAACGGCAACAGCTGAAAGCTCGAGAGCACAATCATATTCAGGATAACAGCACCGCTGGACAAGAGCCTGTCTGTACAGAGGACAGTCCGGAAGCTACAGATGCTTTACCCAGCGTGGTCGATGTGCCACCTGAATCCGCGTCTCAGTCTTCTGAACCATCGGCGAATGACTAATCCTACGCCAACTGCCACCACCAAGGGTCTGGATAAAGAAGCTGCGAGGTATCCAACCGGATTTGTGTCTTTGTGAAGTTGCAAACAGAAATACATTACATTACATCTGTCCTCATCCTGCGACACCTACACATACTAGGTAAGGATTTGTCGAACCTCCAGTGTGGCTCCATAAATACTAGCCTGACTCAATCCTCGTGCCATCTTTAGTGAAAAACTGAGGGAGCAGATTGCATTACAGCGGTTTAAGGATCAAGGCAGTTGCCACTATAACAGGTGAATAAAAGCCTGGCGATATTATAGCGGCGTCTCATTACAAATCCAGTTCCGTGTCCACACGTGCCACGCCCCACGAGAGTCGCTAGGCCTGAGCAACTTATACCTTACAAACCAGACCCCTCAGATCGCACCTCACAACATAAACGTGCAACTTCCAACGCAATGTACGTATCCCTGGGAAAATCACTGAGATGTGCTGGAAGAAACTTTTAATAGCGTTAATATCCAACAGGTCTCATGTAGCCAGCGGTGGGAACGTGCGATAACCAATAATGCAGCAAAATAGCTACCTGCCTGTCTCTACACACTTATGAAAAAAAATGCTAATAGAAGCCTTATACTGTGATACATGTGGAAGCCAAGAATAAGAAATTTCTTAAGCTCGGTATATCAGCAAGAGCGCGATCCCAGCGGCTGAATCCAAGCAGGGAAGTAAGAGAGGAATGCGCGACTAAATATTGCGGCGCTGCTGGCTGAAGCGCCTGTGGAAAAAGATTGGGATGTCTCTATATATAGCACAAAAAAGTTCGTCATCGAATGGATGCTATTACTGCGACGCAATATCGTTAGCGCATGCCTTCAGTAATTGCTTGAACTTTTCGGTTGAACTCTTCCGTTGATATATTTAAGAGACTCTACTGGCCTATTAGCTAGGTTTAGTTTAGGAGCCGCGCTTTTGTAATCAACGCAGTCAAACGACCGCCAGCTAAGGAAGCGCATTAAAAGCCTGCAGCAATTGACAAAGCTTGCGCAACTATTAACACGGCACTTTCACACAGAAACACAAGTAAATGTATATTGCGTTGCTGCTGAAATCCGCACAAAACCATGCACACGAGCGACTGTTGCGGGTGAGTACTTGAGCACCTAAAGGTCAATAACAACAGTGGAAAAGAATGTGCTGCGTGCGTGACAATAACTACGAAGAGTAGCTTACTTGCTTGGACTCGCTCCGCCGTTGATCTCAGTGTGACACCGACCGAGCTGAGCGGATGCTTAGCTAAGGAAGTCGCCTTCCTCTGCGGCGACATCCTCTCAATAGAAATACCAGGAAGCTCAAACCGTACCTCCTTGCCGCCGACTGCAGTTCCGAATGAATAACTCCCCTCCTCGCGGACTCTACATGAAAAATCTTGATCGTAGCGTGACTGGAACCTTTATTACGCTTTTCCGCTGTTATTCTGGATTACGTAATATATTGAAGTTAATCTTGTACAGTTTATTTTAATTAGCCTTTTGAAGATCTCCGGTTGTATTGAAGCTCAAATGTTTTTGAAGCTTTCTTCGTACGCTTTGAAGTGTTTATGGATTCACGTGTGGGCGGCCGTAACGGAAGTAATCAGGCTTCAATAGGACTCGGATCATTGATTAAATCACCATTTGAAATCGCGTCACGTCAAACATCAAGGGTAGTTGATGTTTTCCATTCAAGTTGGTATTAATTGCTGATCTTTAAAAATTAAGGGGGTACGATCAATATGCGTTTGAGTTCGACGACCTCAGACTATTGTATTTATAATTTTTAGCCTTCATTGCTCCCAGATTTCCATGTTTACGTCGTTCGGTGTAGATTGAAGCGCCCCTTAGAAGATGGCGATTCCGGGCTAAAGTTTCCAACGGGGCCCAAAACCATAAGGGTGGCCAAATTGATTGTCGAGCATTTTTTCTAACGACAAAAATACAAGTTGTTTCAACTGCTTAATTTTATAGCGGCAGGTGGACCTTAGCGGCTGCCACCCTCATTTCTGTAGGCAATACTGGATTTTCTTCTGCAGGACTCGAACCAGTGGTTTGGGTTATTAAAAGCCCCGGTAACCGATGAGCGTCTTCCCAGGCACATGCTGAGCAGTCGGATGACGATGATTTGACTTTAGCAGTGCACTAGATTCGTTTAAGCATGTCAAGCATTTTGTGCACTCCTGTAACTTGCCAGCTAAGAAAACTCAATAGTTATAGCATTCGGTAATTATAATACTCAGTAATAATAATACCATTATCTACTATACCTCATGCTTTCGAAGCAAAGAATAGGTTACGCATGACTGAAAAAAATTGAACTTGCACAAGTAACGGTTTTTGACGCGCACTCACACGGACAGCATGCACACAAGTTAATTTCTTTAATATTGTTCATCTGTATAACACCCTCAGTTAAGTTAATTTCTGTCCGGGCGCTTTACATATGCCACACGGTTCCGGCCTACGACCTCGGTGCTCAATAGGAACTGTATTTTGGAAATTTCAAAAATAAGGTGCCGTTGTAGAGTTTAGAAATGGCTTGGAACAAATATGTTTCTATAGTAGTAAAGGTTATAGGGGAAGTTGAACCAAGATGGCAACGGCAATGTGATAGGAATTAGATGTTTTTGGTAGGTGAGAAGATTAGCTACCGACGACATCACACTAGCGAAGAAACTTAAGGAATTCTAGTAGTACTGAAGGTCCTTTTCAGAAGTACCTATTAATTATCAACGACGGTATATAGAGAGCGATAGCTGACTTGAATCTGATTGGTCGCCGCATCTCTCAGGATAACTGTTTGACTTAATCTTATTTAACTAGTTGACCCTTTTTTCGCTTTACAGACTAGCTGCGACAGCTAACTTCTTCCAATTTAGTCCCAGACTAAATAACGTACAGCAGCACTTCCTACTTCCAAAGATGCCACTCATTTTTCGAATCAAGCTCTTCTTTTCCAGAGCCCTTTATACTACATCTATGCTACTTTCCTTTTTTACTATCCACCCGACTCAGTTAAGCATCTCAATTTTCAAATTGGGTGTGACAGGACTTCGGAACGTGCGCCGAAAGGCGGCTTAGGCTTGGAGTGGCTATGTGAAGTACGTTAAATATGAACAAGTATTGTAAAAGTACTTCTCTTCAGTGCAGCAGCCACTTTGTTCTCACGACGCTGTGGAGTAACGGAGAAGATAACATGCGTTGCTATTACAGTTCTTAAGCCGGATCGATGCTGAGCTACATCGAATCTCCGCCTGTGACTCCACAAAGCCACCAAGATTTAGTGGGAATGTTACGTAGGAGAATTTTTCTACAGAGCAAAGCCTAAGTGGGATTCTGTACTTATACGGTAGCCAACAGAATTCACCCCACCCCAAAGAGAAGCATGGCTGAGCCAATAAGGTAGTCGAGGAAGTGAGTAGCATGGAAGTAGCAGCTCAGGATGACTGGAAAAGATGTATCGCAGTCAGCAGCGGGAGCTACACGACTGCTAGCTACTGTAGGTATGGCTAAAAAAAACTCCGTCAATTTATGCAGATTCAAGGAACAGTCAATGATCGCGCTGTCCTTAGCTTTGGTCCTTAATTCACGGGCATACGGAATGAGGGCTATAGCGGGCAACGGCCCCCTCCGGGACCGACGTGAGCAGGACACATCAGGTAGACAAGGTTGGGTGACGCGCTTCGGGACCTTTTTATGATTGGCTGCCGCTGGAAAGGGTGCGGCCTACGTGTGGTCCCCCTCTCGGCTTAATTCTGGACACGCCTACGATCTGGTTAGGTCGTCGTGCAGCGGAGCTCGTCGACCAAGGTCTCGGCGCTTGCTCTCTATTTTCTTGCTGAGGCTTGCCTATATGAAATACTTGCACCCATGTAGGTACGGCTCATTAGCCGTTGGTGGGCGATCGATATGGGCATCTGGGCGAGGCTTGGCCAAGCATGCCCTTTGACTTGGGACAGAATGTGCGAGGCATTGGTTCGCAGCGGTCAGTTTGAAAAAATACCAGCTGATTTAACATTTGAAAAAATACCAGCTGATTTAACAGCCTCTTTTGTGTAGCGGCAGAAAAGCCTTTACGGCTATCACCACCGCTTGCAACGGCAATAAAGGATTGCTTACCACAGGATTCGAACCCACGACCTCGAGACCGAGGTCGTGAAAAGCAATCGCCTTACGCAGTGCGCCATCGCGGCTCACCAAGTCTATAAGCGTCCAGGTGGACATCGGCTTCGAGTGGTCCCCGTCGAGTGGTCTCAGTGTGCGTATTCCGATCGATATGGTGCCGGTGTTCCTGGGCAGCGAGACCGACCAACGATGAACAAGAGATGCTGGCCGCACGGGCGCTTCAGGTACGTGCCCATGCTATTACTCGCACCCCCTCAGTTTATTGTTCAGAGGGTAATATAATTATGCGTCTAATTCATTTGTACCTAAGAGAACTTAATCTCTATTCAGGCGTTTGACATATGCATGCCTCAAGGCTCGAGCCCGAGACCTCAGCCAGACCTTGGTCGGGGCGAGAGCACCTTAACCGCTGGACCAAACCAGCTCGGCAGTCTCATCCTGGCGGTATTGTTAGTTGATGCCGGTATGGCAATAGGTCCGTTACCCCATCATGCAGCCACTGGCGTCTTTGGCGATGGTGGGCTGCTGTTTCCAGGCAACGCGGCCAGCAACTGACAGATCAAGGATTCCGCGTCCCCTTCCAGTGTATCGTGAGTAAGGTTTCACCAGTAGTCTTACCTAGTTCCTCCGTCGTTGTTGGACAACGTGACTGTATTATAACGAGATGAATCGAAGTGTCGTTACCTTGGCACCGGTGAGTTAGCTGGCCTCTAACCAATTCGAACGCTTTGGAGATCAGGAATTTAGTTCCTTAGTGCTAAAGGCCGGGACAATCTACAAACATTTCGGCGTCCTCTGGCAGGACAACATGTAAATCTACGCCAGAAACCCGCGAGTTCTTCGACGCATTTGCCTCGTCCATTTACCACATTTATGACATCCCGTCATGACTTTTGTAAATCACTGCTCGTAGGTCTTCAGCAATAATGCACATACACTAGGTGAACAATCTGCAGCTATGCTTTCCGCCGCGAACGTGGCAATAGCCACTTTACAGCGCTTCTCACCTTTGACCTGCACTAGCTCCCCATCGAGCACTTTTCCAACTTCACGGCTTTTTCGCTCACTTTTTGGTCACTTTTTCTTTTACCTCGCTCTACCTATCCAAACTACTTGCCAATCAGGCTAGCTATCGCAGCACCTGCTCTTTTGACTCGAGTCGGTTAGCAGCGTCTGCAACCAGCCTCCAATCCTTTGGAGACGATGCCTTTAGTCCATATGTTCCAAAAGCCTGAAGCTCGCACCCGACTTGTAGTTTGGTTCATACATCAGAGAGCCAGCCGATGAACAAAGCCAACGGTTTATTGCTCAAGGCGCGGAGCCACAAGACGCACGACTGCCTTCGCCTCCTTCTCACACTCGAGTCTCTTCTCCTCGACTCCGGCTGTCCCTCGGCCAACTCCGATGGTGAATCCACCATCTGTTCACCAGCGGGTTATCGGCCTGTGTCAACACCTCATTAGAAGTGAACCACAGCTGTGCACAGGCCCCTCTCGAGGATGCTCCCACCAGCTGTTGAGGAAAGGAGCGGTACCAGCCCGCATGCAATCGATCTACACGACTGACGTCGTGTTATTCCCTAACTTAAAGACGAAAAGAAGAAGTTAAAAGGAAAGAAGTTTAAAAAGAAGTTGAAAACTCATCTTTTTTCTCGGAGCATTTGCTTGATCCGTGAAAATTGTCCTTTATGAGCCTTGCGTAGTGACTCTGTGCATGCTATCACTAAACAATTGACGGGCTTCGTTTGAAGCATACGTGACCAGTCTATAACTAAATGGTTTTCTTGACAGGGAAATTTACAAACGTTTTGTTATAATTGGCTACAGTCCCACACTAGCGGAGGTAACTGCAGTCATAGCTTCGCTGTTAGACGTCTGTCAACGGTCGATCTTGCAAAGTTTTCAGATAGGACCAGTCTTCTCATGACTGTTGACACCCTCTAGAGTAAGCTATTTTTTCACATCGTCCTCAACAAGGACAGCCATTTTTTCACCTTAGCTTAGCTAAGGCTGCCAGCCCTAATCGCTCTCGCTGCTCTGCCCGAGCTATTCGTACCCTGTTCGACAGCTAAACAACCATGTTACGGTGTTAAACAAATTCAATGCCAAAACGATGTATAAGAGTTACAACTTAAAATAACCTTTCTCGGCTGCATCGGAAATCAATTGAGCTTTTTGAGCTGCAATTCCTATTGGAAGTCATTTCAATATATTATTGTCACACACTGCTTAGCTACATACTAAATTGTTCTGGATATAGTTGAAGAAAAAAGCGTCGGTGATTAGTAGTGGCTCTACCTCGACAACGTTAAAGGTTTGTGAAACATCTGACGAGTCTTACGCACGATATAATAATAATAATAATAATAATGCACTTGATAAAGCGCCATCAGAGAACTCAATCTCTTTCTAGGCACTTTACATTTGCTGCAAGGGGAAATGCAATTGAATGGTGAGTAATATCATGCTTAATAAATAACATGAATAACATGGTTAGGGGTGACACGCACAGGGTCAGCATGCAAATGTGGTTAGTGGCAGCATGCACAGTCTCAGCACGCATAAGCACATCAAGCACGAATCACAGGGACCCACTGAATGCTGTCCTAAATAGGTGTGATTGTAAGTTCTTTTTAAATGTGGTCAAGTCAGGGGATGTACTGACCCAAGTCGGGAGTTCCAGGCTTTGGAAGCATACGAACTAAATGCACGGTCTCCAAAGGATTTGAGGTTTGTACGAGGTATTGGTAAACTGTTGGATTCCGAAAAGCGGGTGGTACGATGCTTGGCCTGGTGGGGGAGTAGATCTGATAGATAGGCTGGAGCCAAAGAATGAAGTGACCTAAAAGTGAGCGACAAAACGTTAAAGTCAATCCGTTGCTTGACTGGTAGCCAGTGCAGGTCGGCAAGAAGTGGTGTGATGTGGCAACTGCGACGCTCACGACAAAAAAGCCTAGCTGCGGATTTTTGCACCAGCTGCAATCACCTGATTGCACATGCCGGTAGGCCAGTAAGCAGTGAGTTGCAAAAGTCGAGACGGGATGTCACGAATGCATGGACCAACTTGGACGTGGTATCCTTATTTAAGCAAGCCTGAGTTTTAGCAATGTTATGTAGCTGAAAGTAGGCAGATTTGACTGTGGAGCTAATGTTGTCGTCTAACGAGAGGTCACTTTGGAACATGACACATTGATTTCGAGCTGATTCAACAGGAGATATGCTGGCAGAGCCAATTTTGAGCGTCAGCCTTTCCAATTCGTGAATCATACTGAGTTTGCCCATAACTAGTAAGTTAGTTTGATCATCGTTTAGTTTTAGAAATTTTGCTGTCATCCATGTGTGGATGTCATCAATACATGCAGTAAGTGAGTTGAGAGAATTTGAGGTGCTCGAAGGCTGGGAGGGATCAAAGCAAAGGTACAACTGAGTGTCATCCGCATAGAAGTGAAAGCCTAGATTATGCTTGGCAATTACATCAGGAAGAGGGAGAGTATAAACCGTGAAAAGAACCGGACCTAGCACGGAGCCCTGAGGTACCCCATATTTCAGAGGTACCTCGGATGATCTTTGTCCATTCACGTCAATACTCTGGAGTCTTCCACTGAGATAGGACCTGAACGATTGCAGAGCAGTGCCAGTGATGCCCAGGCGAGATGAGAGGCTCTCTAGAAGAACTTTGTGATTGATAGTATCAAAAGCTGCCGAAAGATCGAGCAAAACAAGCAGGGACACTCTACCCATGTCTGCATTCCTAAGTAGGTCGTTGTATACCCTAAGCAATGCTGACTCTGTGGAGTGATTAGCTCTAAAGCCAGATTGGAACTTACTAGCAAGCTGTGAAGTTTCGATATGAGTTCAGCTGGTCTGCCACGACCCGTTCTAGTGTCTTTGATAGGAATGGTAGAAGGGAGACTGGGCGGTATCTATTACAATGGTCCCTCTTCCCCCCATAGTACGTATATATTTGTCGCGTGTCGTAATAATTAGTTGTTTTTACGGATCACCAAGAGAGCTTAATCGCTATCCGTATGGTACATATCACTGCAAGAGGATTGGTGTGATGTCGCAGCTACGACTTTGACAACAGACCAGACGAGTTGCTGAGTATTGTACCTCTTGCAGACGCTTAAGGGCAGGATGGTAGTCCTGAATAAAGGGAATTGAACCCATCTGGACGGGGATGTCAAAACGCATGAACTCGTTTGGCGGTCGCACACTTAACTAAGCCGGCCCAGATTTAGGCGTTGCTCCATAGCGGAAAGTAGGACGACTTTGCAGTGGAGGAAATCGGCTCATCTAAGCCCTTTTGGAAGCGTGCGACTAGAATACGGCGTGGGACTGAGGCTTAACCATTTGAATGCCACCAGAATTCGTTGCCCTGTCGGCCGGTTAAATTTTAAGGATTTATGGTAGGCTTTTAAATTGAGTGGTCTGACTATTGCTGGTTTCCAGAGGGAAAGGGGCTTCACTAACAGCCAGGTACATACTTACACAAGTTTTATGGTGGGCAGCATGCACCTAATAAGGAGCACTGCTCGCACGGGATCTAGAGGACTTTTTGGTCTTTTTAGCCTGTGAGATGAGTTCAGCGACAAGTTCAGCAGACATACACGCATGAAGGAGGTGAGAAAAGAAGAGCAGGACGACGAGGGCTAGCAGTCCTGCAGGTAATAGTCACAATAATAATACACTTGATAAAGCTCCCTCAGAGAACTCAATCTCTTTCTAAGCGCTTTACATTTGCTGCAAAAGAAACACGATCGAATGATGAGTGGTATCATGCTTGATAAACAACATGAACAAAATGGTTCGGGGTGACATGCACAGGGTCAGCATGCAAGTGTGGTTAGTAGCAGCACCCAACAGTATCAGCACGCATAAGCACATACAGGACGAATCACGGGGACCCACTAAAAGCTGTCATAAATAGGTGCGTTTTTACGACAGCGAATGAATGGAGTCCTTCATCTGTTCCATCTTACCTACGAAGAATTCGGAGAAACTCTCTGTCTGCTAAATCCCCTGTATGTCAACAGCCAGTCCGATTTAATCGCAAATAAATCAAGCATAACACAACGTGTTTTTGCTGAGCAATTTTATTTCAAGTTCTCAGAGCTCAATTCAGCAGCCGAATCGGTGCAGTTCGGCACGATACAGTTATGCACAAGCAAATACGGGTCTTTGCCCGCTATCGAACTAGATAAGTACTGTGAATATTCATCACATTGCACACTGCGCCTTTGGCCTATATATCAACAATCACGAATACGTGTGCCAGCTTATCATGTGATTCTTTCTCGTCATATATCTGCATCGCAGAATAGGTAATGGCTTTCACTTCTGCCAGCTGTGGATGCTTGTCGATGGAAAACGGCTCTCCATAGCTGAAAAGAACAAGAATCCCATGTGCGCTTACCAACCAAGCATAGATCTTTCTGCACTGCCAGAACCACAAAATACCAAAGGAGCAGCTGCTAAGAGGTCACAACTATTTTAGGCCAGAAGCAATGTCCTCCCTCCCACACCCCTGCGAGTACCTGAAGCAAGAGATACATCTCCAAGGAGCTAGGCCAATATTGCAAATGATGAGATTAAAAGTTCTTTGAGGACAATATACATTTTATTATCATTATTAGTATTATTATCATTAGTCGTAATGGCTCACTAGGTAAGGCGGCTGTTTTTCACAGCCTCGGCCCGAGGTCGTGGGTTCGAATCCTGTGGTGGACGATCCTTTATCGCCACTGCAAGTGGTTGTGATAGCCCTAAAGGCTGGTTTGGTCTAGCGGTTAAGGTGCTCGCCCCGACCAAGATCTGACTGAGGTCGTGGGGTTGAGCCCCGAGGCATATGTGAAGCGCCTGAATAGAGATTAAGTTCTCTTGGGGCACTATATAAATGAATTACTATAACTACTATTCTGTCACTATACAAAAAGAGGCTGTTAAATCAGCTAGTATTTTTTGGTGAGCCGTGATGGCACACTAGGTAAGGCGGTTGCATTCATGACCTCGGTCCCGAGGTCGTGGGTTCGATTCCTGCAGTGGGCGATTCTTTATCGCCACTGCAAGCGGTGGTGATAGCCGCAACGGCTCTTCTGTCGCTATACAAAAAGAGGCTGTTTAATCAGCTAGGATTTATTTTATTTATTTGTTATGAGTGCACTTATGCGATTTGAGTCAGTTGCAGCAAAGTGTCAGTCAGCTAACAGCAACGAGACGAAAAGCATTTGCTCATGCAGCAGCCATCAAGCATACTAAACTTAGGCCGGAAGTCCAAAGAACACAGGACACTACAGCAGTAAACTCAACAACACAGGTGGCAAATGAAATAAGCAAATGAGCCAAATATATGCACGATAGGGAGGTGCAGATCACAAGATACGATTGCAAGCGCAAGTTGCCTAAACGAGAAAGATCCAGAGACCCAGCTTAGCAGCGACAAACAACTCCAGAGTATTTACGTGAATGGACAAAGATCATCCGAGGTACCTCTGAAATATGGGGTACCTCAGGGCTCCGTGCTAGGTCCGGTTCTTTTCACGGTTTATACTCTCCCTCTTCCTGATGTGATTGCCAAGCATAATCTAGGCTTTCACTTCTATGCGGATGACACTCAGTTGTACCTTTGCATTAATCCCTCCCAGCCTTTGAGCACCTCAGATTCTCTCAACTCACTTGCTGCATGTATTGATGACATCACACATGGATGACAGCAAAATTTCTAAAACTAAACGATGATCAAACTAACTTACTAGTTATGGGCAAACCCAGTGTGATTCAGAAATGGAAAGGCTGACACTCAAAATTGGCTCTGCCAGCATATCTCCTGTCAAATCAGCTCAAAATCTAGGTGGCATGTTCCAAAGTGACCTCTCGTTAGACGACCACATCAGCTCCACAATCAAGTCTGTCTACTTTCAGCTACATAACATTGCTAAAACTCAGGCTTGCTTAAATAAGGATACCACGTCCAAATTGGCCCATGCATTCGTGACATCCCGTCTCGACTTTTGCAACTCACTGCTTACTGGCCTACCGGCATGTGCAATCAGGCGATTGCAGCTGGTGCAAAAACTCTGCAGCTAGGCTTGTCTGTCGTAAGCATCGCAGTTGCCACATCACACCACTTCTTGCCGACCTGCACTGGCTACCAGTCATGTAACGGATTGACTTTAACGTTTTGTCGCTCACTTTTAGGTCACTTCATTCTTTGGCTCCAGCCTATCTATCAGATCTACTCCCCCACCAGGCCAAGCATCGTACCATCTGCTTTTCGGAATCCAACAGTTTACCAATATCCCGTACAAACCTCAAATCCTTTGGAGACCGTGCATTTAGTTCGTATGCTTCCAAATCCTGGAACTCCCTCCCGACCTGCGTCAGAACATCCCCTGACCTGACCACATTTCAAAAGAACTTAAAAACACCTATTTAGGACAGCATTTAGTGGGTCCCTGTGATTCGTGCTTGATGTGCTTATGCGTGCTGAGACTGTGCATGCTGCCACTAACCATATTTGCATGCTGACCCTGTGCATGTCACCCCTAACCATGTTATTCATGTTTATCAAGCATGATATTACTCACCATTCAATTGCATTTCCCTTTGCAGCAAATGCAAAGCGCCTAGAAAGAGATTGAGTTCTCTGAGGGCGCTTTATCAAGTGCGTTATTATTATTATTAGCTCCTACACAGAAGTCGTAAAACAGCTGCAGTGCTGTCATGCACGCACGTGAAAAGAAATCCACACATACCCGACAGCCCTTATAGAGAAGTTTTCCAAGTCAAATTCGTGTATGACGATCTTCTGCAAAACAATTCGAGCAAGTGAATATCAAAGTAAGTACTTCTAACTGGCATTCCCATTCCACCCCAGTGCTCCAGCAAACAAATAATATGGCATGGAAAGGCAGAATGATGCTTTGGCTTCTAAACGCTTTTTTGTATCGTATGGCCAACAGCAGTGCCACCAATAATAAAAGAGCTAGCACGTCAAGGCAACAAATAGCTTGCCTACCACAATTCGAACCTTCTAGTGAGCCACAGCACCTGGTCATTACACAACACCAATAAGAATATTAAAACGGCTTGCTAACTATTGATAACAATAAATAACAAGAGATAAATCTGCCGACTAGGAGGCTGGCCTATCTAGCTACAGCATTGCAGCTGCTGATGCAGTTGATGTCAGCCATCGACTGGGTACACCTAAATATCGGCTGGGTACACATAAATGACGTAATGCATTTACATGGCAGGATACATTTACATGGCAGAATAAAGTTTTACTAAGTGCATTTCCAGACCATATAAGTGTTACTATTCGTCCTAAGAAGAACCTGGTATTGTCGTTGTTGTCTTGCAAGGGAAATGCCGGAGCTAGCTTGCAGATGACACTACAACCAAGTTGACAAAACAAAATAATCTGAATGATAGAACAGGCTAACTATCCTTTAAGGTTAGTATTCGGGAGTGAAACGTGCTAGCCCAATGATGCCAACAGATGTTGGCAGTGGACTACACGACAGGAAATGCACAGACCAGGCAGAGCATGGACTGCCCTGCCACCCCTTCGACAAGCATTGGTGAGATTCACATTGCGGATGCGACAATTCACACTAGTTGCACTTCACTTGTAAAGTATTAATTAGTAAGACCACTTGCTCAGCATGATGGTGCACATGCACATAAAAAGAAGCTCTCGTAGTAGCTCACAAGAGACTCCATAGCTCTGTACACTGCACAGCTCACAGTATTCGTAAATGGGCAGGGGTTAGCACTACTTGGGTGTTTTGTAACACAGTCTATACCTATGTAACACGAAACCAACATAACATCCACTGACGAAAAAACATCTAGGAGGCAAAGATGCACTGCAGAGGTACATATATTGCTGGCTCCAAAAAAATTCCGCAGCTTGGGAATCAACACAAATCCGAAACGTTGCAGTTTTACTAAATAAAGACCAAAAAATACTACCACACAGTAGGATTAATATGAGGAAGCAATCTATGTAGCAAAGTGTGCATGCTGCAACGTTGTTCAGCTAACAGGTGAGAAAAATGCACAAAATTAACTTGTTTGGCGACTTCGGGTGTGTTCAGAAACAGTCGTGGTTTTGAAGGATAGTGCCAGGTATCCCCTTCTAGAAAAATGCATCTCAACGACTGTATTCGGCATTAGTTCGGGAATGTATAAAGTTTGAGACTCCTGGTATTGCTCATGCACAGACGTAGGCCAGACCTGGTTGGAGCGACAGTGCAGCCAGAGTGCGATACTAGCCAACTGCAATTACTGATGAAAAAACCGTAGGTCCATTTAATAAAACTGCTTTAGAAGTCTTGGCAAACATATGAGGAACCAAAAACCACGACGATCTGTATACAATAAAAATTATTCTTTGAAATTATGAGAAGGTAGTTCAATTTAGTTTGTGCATTTTTAAAGTGAGAATTAAAACGTGGGAAATAATTTAAAAGAATTCTTAAATTTCTTGGGCATCAGAAAATTCTGTTAGATGCTTTTTCTTAAAAACCGCATCGTCAATTTCTTGCATAACTTCCTCAATCTTATGGTTGTGCATTTTTTTTAAATGCTTAAACCTCATTATGATTGCTGACCAAAATGTCTAACATGGTTGTTGAGAAAACATTTTTGGAGGTGGGCATACTTGATGCACCTAGTAAATCTTACTTTGCAGAGCTCTGCTGATGGTATTACACAATAATATCCACCGAGAATTGCGACTATGTCGCAAGCCAGAAATTGCCACACAAGCTGCTAAAACAAGGTCATTGTGCATGTTTTTGCACCTGGTAAGAAAATTAAAATGGTGTTGGCCAGCAGTCTATGAAACACGACGATATCTGAGGTTATATCTCTATCTCTAGGATACATAGATTTTTCGGGCCAGCATTGCATATTAAGGTGTACCAGCTTCTGCCGTAACTTGAAACATGCACTCCAGCTATGGGTATAACCAACAAAATGATTTGACTTGCCTTATACGTAGAAATACTCAGGGGTCTGTGCTCAGATAGCTTATTTCACAGTTTATACTCTGCACAGCGGCTGGCGATCTGCATGGCGTAACTACTTCGAACGATCAAATTGAAGCTCCGTCCGAAGTCTTCATCAAGCCTTTGGACTCACGTAAATAACAACTTAGGCTTATAAGACTTCCATAATGACCTCCAAAGGCCTGCTTTCTTATCGGGAAGTATGTTCAGCAAGGCCTATTAACATACATTTTTAAGGCTACGAATGCAGACAGATAAGGCCTTGGAGCAAACCTATCATTCCGAGTGAAACTTATTTCTGCTCTTTTTCGAACAATTAATGCTGACATTATTAATCATCCTTGACTTGGTGCTAACCATACTTAAGAATTATTAGCTTTTACTTGCTATTAGTCTTCTTTAGGTAACATCACTGTGCCTCTCTTGACTTGCAATACATCACCAAGCAGATTCCCGGCTCTTATGAGAGCTAGTCCAACAAGTGTAACACAGACATTAGCTTTGCATCCACTATATAACTTCGAGCTCGGTTAACTTGTCGTAGACATCGCAAACATGAATGACTCTCATATCCTCATACTTCAATGTAATAGGATCGCTTGTGCGATTGCCGAACAAAGGTGTGCTCACATCAGTGAGCGGCAGCCTCAGCATCGGCGGAGTATTGGCATCGGTCAGGCTGTCATTCTGGCTCAGCTTTTCACAAAACTTTTGCATTCCGACAGTTCAAATATATATAAATTGTAGGTCGCTTGAACAATGCTCAGAGGAAACTAAATCTCTATACTGGTGCTTGCTGCAAGTGAATCAATAACCAAGGGTTGATGATTGTATCATGTTTAAACAAGCTTATACAAGCAAAAACTATTATGATTAGGCCAAAATGCTAAAGCACACAAGAAGACAGGCCAAAATGCTAAAGCACACAAGAAGACACTTTGAGATACAGGTTAATCGTATCTCACCATATCAACTTACATTGGGAAGTATGCAAAGCACAGGTGAAACAAGATAAGTTCACTGGGGCGCAAGGAATGCTGATCGAAACAAATATGTTTGTAGCTGAGACTTTAATGGTCCTTGCAAGTAGTGACCAAGGCAGCAAACAAGTGTTCCAGTCTTTGGATGCCTACGAACTGAAAGCTCAATCACCAAAAGATTATTTGGTGGACAAGTGTTAGATTGTATTGACTTGTGGATCTTGTTAGGTATTTGGAGCATAAAACAAACACATTTAAAGGGGAAATGTCAAGAAAATACCTATAAAATTTGTCCAACAATCAAATATGTGTTATGGTACCTTTCGAAAGACAAATATATTAGAACTGGGATCGGAAGTTCTGACGATTTCCACATGAAAGAAAAATCGGTTATGCCAACCATGTCTAACTCGGATATAAACCGGAAGCAACAAATCTACAAATACAACTTTTACCAATCTCTGCATCATATGCGACTTGTATCCCAACTTGTCGAATCTTGGTAGATCGCGATATATGCTTCAAGCTTGTTGAGGTGCATAATTGTGACTTTTATACAGCTTAATCTCAACGGTTGGTATCTTGTAAATTAAATAACTCAACTGATATTTTACGTATCGGAATGAAATTTTAAATGTGAGTTAAGCTCTGCTGTTTTTTACAGTAGTCTTTAATATTTTTGATTTCAGTTTGATACTTTTGGCTGTGTACTTCATCAAACGTCCTGGAGCTTTATTTTCGGTAATCGTGGACGTATAGAACCAACTGTATCAACCCAAAATAAAAAATATTAAAGATTAGGGTCAAACAAGCAGAGCTGAACTCATATTTCAAATTTCACTCCAATACGTGAAATATTAGTTGTTATTTAATTTACAAGGCACCAACCAACCCTGGAAATGAAGCTGTATAAAAGTCACAAGTATGCACCTCAACAAGCTTCAAGCATCTATAGCGATCTACCAAGGTTCGACAAGTTGGGATACAAGTCGCATAAGATGCAGAGATCGGTAAATCTTTTATTTGTAGATTTGTTGCTTCCGGTTTACATCCGGGTTAGGCATGGTTTGCATAACGAATTTTTCCTTTCATGTGTAAGTCGTCAGAACTTCCGATCCCAATTCTGACATATTTGCCTTTCGAAAGGTACCATAAACACATATTCGATCGTCGGACAAATGTTATAGGTGTTTTCTTGACTTTCGCCCTTAAGTAATCGGAAGCCACACCCACTTGAATGCAGCAAGCCCCTGACGTTGACAACAAAGCGACAGTCCTAAAGTAATCGAAACACAATTTTTACTTGCCTTTTTTATCAAGTGGAACCACATGAAACCTCGACCAACAAAGCCAGACGGGAGCACTTATATATGCGTATTATCTACTTGCAAAAATGCTTACACACAAAGCAGGGATACAAGTGATTGATATTTAATATCTTACCCTAGGAACAAAGAAAGGGTCTGCAGAAAACAGGAACAGAAACTCGTCCAGGTAGTGAAACATCAGTGAAATTAGATCATCGCCTACAAATAATCGTGTAAAATGTTAAAGGTAAACATAATCATGTTAATGACAAATTGTAAATACACTCTTTCTGAAAACATCTTGTTCCACTCGGCACAGAGATGCCTACCTCGTGCCTGCTGATGAATTTCGACTTAGCATATGGAATAATAAATCATTAATCAATTTGCACTCTATATAAAATGAATGCTTAACGCCTTGCATTAGTAAATACATTATTTTCAGCATGAATAATTTACTAGGTCGGCATTCCGTGATTTTTAATAACCTGTCCTATAGGCCGAGGCATAGAGCCTGTTAACCTCTTATAGGTCTCTGAGGCAATATCATCCCTGTGATACTGCAGCCGGCTAAATGGACGTTTCGGAGTAGTAGCAGACACAGAATCAGACCTCAGCCAGCACTCCAACCTATCCTAAAGATGCTCGATAAAATTCAGATCGGGTGACTGACTCGACCAACTCATGACTCGGACAGCTGCTTAGGCAAAAACCTTTAGGAAACTTTTGCTGTAAGCTTCAGGTCACTGCCCTGCTGCCAAATGGTCCCCAGATGAGCTCTAGTACTTGGAATCCCCCTTTTATTGCTAAACCGATGTACACATGTAGGTCCATAAGTCCGTGAATACGGCGCAGAATTCCACCAACAAACCAGAGCACAAGCAACCCTAAACCATGAAACGTCTGCCACCAAACTTCACCGTTGGCTTAAAACAGCACTTACGATGGTACATCTCATGTTTTGACTGACTTGCGTGAATGCTCTTTGCTTACTGTTAGCAACAACAACAAAATTCGAGTCGTCGGTCAGTAAAATCAACTAAAGTCATCTGCCGTGTAGTGGGCAGGGTTAAGGGCCTAGCTGAGATGATCTCTATGCTGCTCGGTAATCAACGGCTTGCATTTGGCAAACCTTCTCAATATACCATGACTGGCAAGCCTCCGGCACACTGTCTCTATGCTTATGACCACATAGGTAGTGGTAGCCAGTCACTGAGGCAGCTCACGGAGATATGCCTTCCATTGCTAAAGAGCCAGCACCTTCAGGTGAAAGTCATCCCACCTAGTTGTCTTTGTTGGCCAACCTGAGGATGGTCTGCTAACCATACTGCCATGCGTTTTAAGCTTAAGAATGCTACACACCGCGCTAGGGCTGATTCTTAAAAGTCCGCGCCACTTCTCGACTGCTTAGGTCGATTTCATACAAGGGCTGAATTTGTCCTTTTGTTGTGCCGTCGAGTGGTGACTACCTAGGCATGCTAGACTAGGTGCCAAAACGACCCGGAAGTAGCAGGACCTCTGCCAGTGGGCATAGAAAACCACCCCTCAAGCTCACAGTGGCTACTCAGACATAAGGTAGGTCTCATGATGCAAATTGCCAAAAGAAAACTGCGAACTTGTTACACCGTAGAAACGCCAAGTTTAAATATCACAAGCCCATAGCAATCTAGTGGTTTTGCAGTTTTAATACACCCAATGCAACATGGGCAATAGCTTATACAACCACAAGCAAGAGCTATTCCACTTTGACTGCTGCAGTCACCATTTAGTGGATTCGGTGGCTACACTTCGTTCTCCCAGCTTCGTGTGACCGATTCGTGCATTTGTAGAGGTTGAATAAGAGTTTTGAAAAGGAGTTTACCGTCAATGTTATCAATAAGCTCAATCAAAAGTGCCAGTCAAGAGTGGCTGATATGGACAGACAGTGATTGTACATAGGTTAGAGATAAATTCACATTCCAGCATGGAAAAATAGCACTTATGGATAGGTGGTTTGTCAATTCACATACAGCTATATAGATATATATGTGCACACATATCTAGGGCCAGAATAACAATAAGATATACCTCTTTTGACAGCAAGAATCGCTAGGTCTATGGAAACGACTCAGACCAGTTGGGGGGCAATCAGCTCCACACGTCATGAGACAGAATGAGGCAATGAAGCTAGACCATCTGCAAGAGTCATAGACATACCATTTGCTTGAACCTCCTGCATTTCTGTCATTTCAACCTTCTGCAGGTCGGTCATATAGCCAAACATTGAGACTGCGCATTGCTCAAATGCTTCCTTCAGGTTACATCCCCATGCGTGCAGCCTGCAAAAACAAATATAGCGCTTCTGACCAAATCAGGACCACGAAAAACCCTAACCCGGTTCGGTACATGCAATGGTGATTCATTGCATGGGAAATTTATGTACTTACTGCACGTCTGCTGTATGATCAAGATCTACAAGAGAAAACATACGGTTGCATGATTTATTAGTCAGCTACAGTCTCGGTTTCACCAGCCACTACTCTCTAATTCGGTAGTCGGCCCAACTTTTCATACTTGGCCAGAAGAAACCACGCCCATTCCGGCAGCCAGGCTGAGTGGGCGTGGCCAGATGAGGAGCAGTCGCAACAGAGGGGGGGGGGGGTGAGGGGGCCGGCAATTATAGGGGTAAACGTTTATTATCCCTCTCCAGTCAGCCACCCTGTTTCATACAAGCGCCTAACATCAGTTCTAAAAATAAACATGGGCCACAGCTTTAGCTGCAACCAGCAGCAATGAAAGGGAACAAAACCGCGACAATTCAATTAGGCCGGATCCAACGATAAATAACTAGGGGGGCGTTAGGTCAGACTGGAATACTAGCTAGGCTGTATCTGACATAAAGGGCGGAGCTTGCCGACTTCTGCTCTAAGCAGTTTAAAAACTAGGCAAACTATCCAGCCATAGCATTCCAGACTCCAACGCGCTTCGACAGCGATCACGTGGTGGTCAAAAAGACGGTAACACCTATCGTCACGGCACCACACTGGAATTCACGTGAAGTGGTAATCAGAAGCTGGCAACAACAGGTCAAACATATCGGACGGCACTGCTTCAGTAACCGGCAAGGATAATCTTTCCAATAATAATAATAACGGTCGCAGTTAGGATAAATAGGCCGGAGCAAACGAATGAATGGACATAAGTGACAACTTTAAGTCGATACTCTGGAGGGGAGTGAGCCAGGTAGTGCAGGCCGACGAGGCGTAGTGTAATGGGGCAGCTGCGATGTTCATGAGAGGCAAGCCTGGATGCAGAGTTTTGCACCAAATCTAAGCGCCTGTATCGCACACTTCGTAAGACCTGCATGTAGTGATTGAGCGAAGTCGAGCCGGGACCATTAAATGTGTATTTCTTATATTGGCAATTTGATCCCATCGTGATTTGAATAGGAAATTAGGGTGACTGAAGGCACAGAGTGAGTGGAAATGAATTGGCAAGGAGAGACTCGGTAGTCAGCGGCAAGCTCCAACCGTCGTTAAAGCTCACTCGTCCCTTGTTGCCACATGCTACCGGGACACACTTAGCAGCCTCCCAATGAAAGAAAATACTTAAACCTCAAAATAAGATAACTTTTCAAGGTCATCAAAGGCTTGTGACTGCGTATCCAGGCTAAGACGCCCCAAGCAATGTCGCACACATCATGTCACACTTTATGAAGTGCGGGCTGCGGGCTCGAGCATTTACCCAGCGACCGGTAGTCATTCACGCCAGCGCTCCCGCAGTAGGCAAGCCAAAGCAAATCGATTCCCAAAGTTCAATTACGCTGGAATCAGCTGCACATTCCTAGGGCACAACTTACATTCGTACTTTGCTTCAGGAATAGATAAGTCGCTCCCTGGTTCCAACATCCCGCGTTTTTTTAACCAGAAGGCTAAGGTACAAATAGATTTGTCCTGTAGAGATATTGAGGGTCTGCCTTAAAGGGCAGCGTATTGACACAATATTGAGACCTTATGGTGGTGTCTTGACAGACAGCCCAGCGATACAGTTTGTCGCCGTTACTGGGCTACCAGCGCAGTTCGACTTGATATTGCAACACGGATCCGGAAACGCATGGACGCCGCCATCATTGAGCATAGACATAAAAGAAGGAGCAGGCTTGATGAGCTATCCTCGCATTGCGATTCGCTGGATTAGCGCCATTGTTGGCAACCTGCGGTTGAATTGGCGCTAAGGAAAATTACATGTCTCACGCTTACCATTTGAGAATGCCAAAACAACCTGCCTGAGGCTTGAGACAGAAGCACCACCTCACAATCCAACGTACCGAAACCCCCACAATCCAACGTTAATATACCTTCGAAGTTGGCTCAGGTCTTGCAATACCGTGCATAAAATATGATTAAGAATAGCGGCATTGCTTTAGCTCTAAGAGAATTAAACCTTTTCATAGTAATTCCACATTTGCTGGAAAGGTGGCATGCCAATTAGTTATTAATAACATGCACGGCGTCTGCACAATAAGCTCACACAGGACAGTCCACGCGGATCCAGCAAATGCAGTGAGGAGTTTTTAGCTTCTTTTTAAATGTCACCAAGTCGGGGGGGCACGTAGTTCACTAGGAGTGACTTTCGTGCTTTGAAGAAATATGCGTTGGGACGCTCTCACACTGTTCCGTTATTGCATTAAACCATGGTAAGAGCCGGGCCAATTTTCACGGCACTCGGTGCTGGAAAACCCCTATTCTGTGCCTTAATCGATCAACCGACTATGAACTCGGCCGAGAGCTCGGGAATATATTGGTTCGTACATGACCTTGATGCCAACGAGAACAATTCTAGGTGCAAATAAGTGAGACCACCTGACAGTCGGCACCACTTAAACGAGTGTTATTGCTATTATCGTTAAGATTAGAAATTCCAGATGGGTTCGCGTCACTATACAACCCAATGCTCCCTACGGAATCTTGTCAATTGCACCTTTTTATTACCGTGAGTTTCCGCTTGCACTCGCGCGCTGTCCGTTTTGGAGTCGGGACGTCAACTGGTTTTTAAGGATTTGATCTTTCTAGCGGCAAGCATTAGCATCGATTAGTACCACCACAATGGTGATCGCTTCCGGCCATCGCTATATGCGTACAACAACTTGGTGGGAGCCCTTCGGAAGAGATGGAAACGTGCGGAGCCCAAGCACGAGGAAATGAGGAATGTGCGTAGAGGCTGAAACTGCAATGGGATCTGCTGTGCATACAATTGCATTCGCAGTTTTGATTAAAAATTAATGGATGCAGCTGGCATCGCAGGTGGAGTTAGTTCCTCGCCGACCCGTCGAGCCGCGTCCCAGAATTTTCATGTACTGGAAAGAAGAAAGCTATGAGTGGAGAGAATGCGAATAGCCGGTTTAAGCTGGAAACGTCGCCAAATCGTTTCTTCGCAAAATACTAGCACAAACCAAAGGCTAACAATTATTTCGCGACCTTTCAGTAGTGGAATGTACTAAATGCATTACAATGCATCCGTAATTTCATAATCCTGATGCAGTTCCCATTTAAAAGGGTGTCGGCTTGGTTGAGATCGCACGCAAACGGCAGACACGTCAGGTAAAGATTGCAAGGTAAACCTCTTGCTGACAGTACTGCTCATTCATCTAGTGCTCCAAAACAAGCTGGAAGCTCTCACACCAGATTAAAAGACTTAATTTTTAGTGGCATTTCCTAGTGAACGCACTTTTGAGATTAAACTCTGTAATCTGGTAGCTTCATGCGACTTTCATCCAAATCTTCGTCACTGACGAAATCTAGTTGAACGCCCCAAACTATGTCACACACATGATGTCACACTTTTCCAAGGTGCCGACTCGATTATTTACCCGACGACCATTAGTCATCCGAGACAGCACTTCCGCACTCAGCAAGCCAAACAAATTGATTCACACAGTTAAATTTATTTTGATATTGTGTCACTGATCTGGAAACGCACGGAAGCCACGATCATAGGAGGAGTTCTCATCAGGAGGAGTTCTCAAAGAGGAATTTGTCGCTGGATTTGCGACATTGCTTGCCGGCCGACCTCGAGTTGGTGCAAACGAAAATTACCTGCCTCGTGCTTCTCATCTGAGAATGCCTTATTATGCCTTGCTCGCGGCCACGTACAGAGATTCCTGAATCTTGGAAAGACAGTGGCCGCTGACGTCGCATACATGAGTTGTAGACATATGGCTAGCGGTATTTCCTAAGACTCAGATAAGATATGATATACTCAAATATCGACAATGACCGAGCATAAAACGTCTAAATCTTGAGAGTCGTCACTAGGGCGGGAATCATTAATGAACAAGAAAAAATGTATGCCGATAGTTGGACATAGGTGTAACACAGGGACTTCCGGGCTGCTGATACAAGTGCATAGGATTTGATGAACTGCAAACTAACGTAGACATAGCGCAACATAATGTGAACCCGCATTTACGCGGCGAGTTCTCCTTCTGTCGTGCTTCAGTCTTTGGTGCATACGTCACTAAGACTGGGGAATGGTTCGTCCAAGACTTATTGGAAGACTGAACAAAGATCCAGAAGTTGAGCATGGTTTTACTTCTAGGGTGAGACTGAGGCAAGACTGAACAAACGACCAATTGTAGGCGCCATCAAGGGCACGCCTTCTTCATGGCTTCTTCTGACGTAGAGGACTCGACCGGTGCAAACGTCGAAGCATTTGATGGTTGGAACGCCACGAGCTCGTCATTAAAGAATCGGATAGCGCGGTGCCAAGCAATAGAAGCAATCTTAAAATGTTAAAATTCTGCTGGCTCAAATGCCAGTCGGCTCGCTGTCGGCCTGACCTCTGACCGAAACGCCAGAGGAGCGCACGTCGGGCGATTGCCCCCCCCCCATCCCGGTGCGATCCCTCTTCGGCCGTCAGGGCTAAGGTCTAGGTTCAAAACCTAGCCGAAGTTCCGGGTACGGTACGCCTGGGTCAGTGAGCGCAGAAGGAGTAGTAGCGAAAGCAGCGGTAGCCCTTCTAGTCAGACCAGTCGGACATCGATAGCAGCGCAAGCTTGTAGATTAAACAGTGCTCTTCCAACTGCCTACGTACGCGGGCGCAGGCAGAACACCGATGCTGGTTCGCAGGAACGTATATTGTCGCGTGCGCCTGCAGCGCTCCCCCAGACACAACTGTCCTCTGCCAGGTTGGCGTTCCCTCCTCCCCCCCCCCCCCCCCACTTCTCCTCCCAGCCACAACTCATCCCGTGAGTCGGCGGGAGGACAAAGCCGGCCTGTGGATAAACATGTAGCCGTCAGACCACAGCCGTGAACTGGCCTGTCCCTAGGCCACTACCAGTCTGCCTGCACTTGCAGTGTGCCGGCGAGCCCAGCGATCTGAGCCATGCACAGAGAACCACAAACTACAGCTGAATCGGGTCGCCGAGGAGCGTCGCTTTCTCTTTGTCTTCATATAATCAAACGCAAAAAATCAAACGTCCATGAAGTTTGGTTGCCGTTGCGCACAGCATAGAACGCCCGCAAACGACAAACACTGCCACTTTAATTCACTGCGAACGAAGCAGGAGGAAGCAAAATCTCTTCACACACACACACACACGCACGCACGCACGCACGCACACGCACACGCGCACGCACGCACGCGCACGCACGCGCGCACACGCGCACACACACACACACACACATATACACAACACACACACACACACCCGCCTCGCCCACCGGAGTCCCGCCTTGCAGCGACTGCCCCGCGTCGTACCAATCACTAGCAGCTTGTAAGCTGACGCTGACGCCAAGCACGCACGGGTATACAAACGGTGAAAAAATACTAGCTAATTTAACAGCCTCTTTTGTATGGCGACAGAAGAGCCTAAACGGCTATCACCACCGCTTGCAGTGGCAATAAATGATTTCTTACCGCAGGATTCGAGACCACGACCTCGAGATCGAGATGGTGAAAAGCAATCGCTTTACCTAGTGTGCCGTCACGGCTTACCCAGGCTCACCCTTGTAAAAACATAAGCCCGCCATAAACCATAAAACAACACAGCTCATCCCACCCGCAGGCCTCATCGGGCGTCGAAGCCCACTCGCACAACGATCGGGGGCGGCAGTACCGTCATTTAAACGAAATCGCACCTGAGCATTCGAGCCTGAGAAGCAGAGGTAAAGCCTTGCGATGTAAATCTCGGACCGACAGCGTGACGAAAAGATCTTCGTTGCGCCCACGCACGGTGGCTACCGCGCTATCGGCTAATTTTCTGGCGTTTGCAGGAAACGAAGGTTGCGACTGACGCGCGGCGGCGGCGCAGCCAGAGTAATCCCGCTGCGTGCTCGCGGTGCAACCGCAGCAGCGGGCTACTCGCTCGCGACGCGCCACTGTTTACCACTTTTTTATGTCACTCGCCGACCAGGATACCCCGACAGCCAAATCCTTACCGGATGGTATACCGGGAGTCTTCGGCCGGTAGTCATGCTGTGCTGTCATAGCTGTTTGAAACAGTCGATCAACTCTACACTTCAATCTGGCGCCCAGTACTGTCTTTTTGGCAGTAGGTTGAGCTAGATCAAAAAAACGAGTTTACCCAAAACAATCGCCAACAACGGATAACATTTTCACGCGAGCTATTTTTCATAAGTGTGTAGAGACAGGTAGGTAGATATTTTGCAGCGCAATTGGTTATCGTTTGTTCCCACCGCCGGCTACATGAGACCTGTTGGATATTAACGCTATTAACAGTTTTTAAGCAGAACCCACTGATTTTCCCAGGGATGCGTACATTTCGTTGGAAGTTGCACGTGTATGTGCTGAGGTGGGATATGAGGGGTCTGGATTGTAAGGTATAAGTTGCTCTGGGCTAGCGACTCTCTTGGGGGGTGGCGCGTGTGGACACGGAACTGGATTTGTAATGACACACCGCTATAGTGCCGCCAGGCTTTCAATCACCTATTACTGCCTTGGTCCTTAAACAGCTGTAATGCTACAATCTCCCAATTCAGTTCTTCACTAAAGATGGCACGAGGATTGAGTCAGGTTCGTATTCACGGAGCCGCACTGGAGGTTCGACAACTCGTTACCTAGTATGCATAGGTGTCGCAGGATGAAGACAAATGTAATGTAATGTATCTTCGTCTGCAACTCCACAAAGACACAAATCCAGCTGGGTACCTCCCAGCTCCTTTATCCTGACCTTTGGTGGCATGAACCTTGGTGGCATGACCCTTGGTGGCAGTTGGCGTAAGAGTTAGCCATTCGCCAATGGTTCAGAAGACTGATTCAAAATCTTTTGGTGATCGGGCCTTCAGTTCGTGTGAACCGCAAGTCTGAGCTTTCTTCTACCTACGGTCCTTTTGTGCAATGGCCTTTGATCCTTTAAGTCTCACCTAGAGACACATTTGTTCAAGTCAGCTTTTCCTTCACCCCAGAGAACACGTCTTTTTTATCCTATGGGTTTTACATGATTCAGCGCATATTGCAAGCTCGCCTTGTGCGTTTGGTGCGATAATTCTCCATTTTTATTTGGAGTTAGTCTTCTGCATTTAAACTTGCGTCCTCAAATTTTCTAAAAGACCAGATGCGGACCACTATGTAATGATCATCAAGCAAACATCGAGTTTTTTTGTTTATAAAATTCACTTAGTTTAAAGAGCCAGATTCACAATATCTCAGTCAAGTTGCCGCAAGTAGCCGGCGAGCAGCTTCTTGTGGCTCGACCGAGGCCACATTCTACACTTTCAAGCCTCTCTAAAAAAGCCTTCAATGAGCTTTTTTATAGACAAGTTCTTCCGGTTTTGCGGCACTTACTCTAATCTTGCCTATGAGTATATGCGTACAATGGAGGCAAAGATTATTCGCTAATAGCAAGATGCCCGCCTGCGGCTGCTTAAATACGCATTTAATTAGCAAAAGTCACTCTATGTACAAGCATCAAATACTCCGCTGAGTGCGCTCTGTGAACTTAAGATGCGAATGCCAGATGAACGACAGCGCGAAGGGCCCCGCGGTGACGGTTGGGCCAAACTCCTTAGGCAGACTCGAAAAATGTTCGGAACTCCTCCAAAGTAATTCTTCCTTGAGGGTCGGCAGTGCATTCTCTAACCAGCTACAACGAAACAGTAAATGAAAATTAAAATAAATCATTTTCCAATGCACGTCTGGTTTGATCCAGCGGTTAAGGTGCTCGCCCCCACCAAGGTGTGGCCAAGGTCGTTGGCTCGAGCCCCGAGGCGTATATGAAGCGCCTGAATAGAGATTAGGTTCTCTTGGGGCGCTATACAAATGAATTATACTTATATTAAGGAGGCAGGACAGAGAATTACCAAAGTATGCGTTATAACTTTCGCTGGAGCAGAACACTTGTAATCTTATGGTGGCACACAGTTTTCTTTTACCTATAGCATTTATGCAACTGACGACAACAATGCACATCCAGTTAACTGATATAGACTGGATTACGAGTTCATTTGAAAGAGAGTATGCAAACATTGCACACCATTTTTAAAGAGGATGAAAAAGAGGCAAACTAATTATCCGGGTGGATTTATACGATTTCGCTCCATTTAATAGTGGGAAGGCGAATACGTATGCATAGATTATGCGGACGCTAGCGCGACAATTCTACTGCAGGGTGACAAGTCTGGGCTTAGACCTCAGTCGACCTTGTACGGCCAGCCACTAAGGCGACGGTGTCTTGCGTGCGTGCCAGGGCGACGGCGGAGGATGGCGCAATGCTAAAGCAGGCGAGAGGTTAGAGGAAAGGGCGACCACGACGAGCAGCCGAAGAAAAAGAAGTGCCCGAATCTCGGCTGCAGAGCAGGATAGGCTCGCGGTCGGCGCGTCGCCTGCTGCGAAATCGCCGTCGGCCGCTGCCGCGAAGAGGTCGTCGCGCGAGCCTAGGAGCTCCGAGAGCATCTTACCAGGTCGCGCCTACCAAACAAGCTCCGAGGGAAACAGGCCTCGAACCCGCGTCACCTAGGACGCGCGCTCACTGAGCCTGGCGGTCAGCGTTGCGCCGCATTGCTCTGACGCGTGACTGGAACGCGCCCAAACTCCAAAGAAAAGGAAAAACCGCGCTGGAGAACGGGAGTTCAGATCCATTCCGGCTTGGAGTTTCCCGCTCAGCGGCAGGGAAATAATGTTCAGTATGTATTATAGTTCATTTTCACAGCGCCCTAAGAGAACCTAGTCGCCAACCGGGTGCTTCTCACATGCCGCAGGGCTCGAGCCCTCGAACTCGGTCGTCAAAGGCGAACGCCCTACGTCTGTGCTAAGCCGATGAGACCTAACGAGAATCGTAGCGGACAACACGCGTCGGTGGCTACTCTAAGACTTTTGCATTCGTCCAATTCTTGGGTGCCGTACTTGGAACGCTCCAAGCAGTAAGAGAAAAGGAGCGACAAACCGAACGACTCGAGCTCTGACCTCGTCGCAGCTACAACGCATGTCTTCAGTTTGCGCTCGAACTCGCGTCCCACTTCACTCACTCGCCGGCTGCAACGTGACCGCTGGCGAAACGGAACAAAGCAGCAGAACTCGAGATTCCCAAACTTAGAAGCAAAGTATGAGTTAACTCGCAATCTCCCTCGGTACATACGAAAGCCTCCGCGACGACGCGAACTCGTCATTTTTGACTCGCGGGACGGCGCCGCCAGACGCGAACCCCGTGGCGCCCAGGCCAAACTAGCGGCGTCCTACGCTGCTCTGGGAGTTCGGACGGAGCTCGACCGCGTCTCGGTCGACTGGACGCCGCCGCCGTCGGCGGACGCCAGTCGAACTCGGGGGCCCGCCAGGCGCACGCGGCGGCGGCGCGCCTCCTCGGCCGCCGCTTACCGCTTCCATGAGGTCGTCGTCGAGCGGGAGCGATATCGCCTTGCACATGTCTCGCAGCTTGGCCTTATCTATCCAGCCCGAACGGTTCGCGTCGTACCGAAGGAACAGCTCGTCGATCCTGTTCTTGCCCGTTATGGCGATCTTTTTCAGCTGACCCTTGACCTCCTGCACGAGCGCTTGGAGGTCGCCAGAGCTGAAAGACGCGGTCGGTCGCCCGTCGAGAGTCGGTCCGAATCCTCAGCGCCGCCGAGCGCCACCCACGCGACGCGGCGAAACGCGGCAAAACGCGGCGCGGCGCTCGGCTCCCAGAGGAGCGGCTGCGGGTGTGGCGCGCGCGCACCTTCGGCTGACTTTCATCGTTCCTCCTTTCACCGGGTCTTTGTGCGGAGCCGGCTGTCCCAACGACGCTCTCAGTGAATTGAGCGCGATCGCTGCAATGGAAACGCGAACCGACGCTCGACGTGCACGCAGGACGACGATCGGACGCTGCGAACTGGCCGTGCGCTCGCCGAAAGTTCCTAGCATCGCCGCTCGGGAGCAGCAGCCGAATCTACGCGCATCTCTCCGTCGACGAATCGTAAATAAAATTCATCGCCCAAGTTGGCCGCACATTTTCGCTGTCCGGTTCACTTCCGCCGAAAAGACACGATGGACGAGTCCGGACGAGTCCGCCCGGTCGGCCGCGCATGCGCGCATTCGCGCCCCGTGCACCGATCGCGAGCACTCACGCGAGAACTGCTGCGCGTGCTCCTCCATGTACTTCAGCACGAACTCGTCGGCGTTGGTGATGACGAAGCGGTGCCGGAAGATGTCGACGACGGCGCCGATGTAGAAGTCGTCGGGTCCGTAGAAGACGGGGCTGCTGGGGCTCGAGCCGGGCTTGGCCACTCGCGTCCGCTCGAGGAACATGCCGCCGATGATGCCAGAGTTGCGCGCGGGTGGCTCGTAGATCGTTATCATGTCGTCCGCCAGTCTGTACGAGATGATGAACCTGCGGCCGGCGTCCTCGGGCTTCACCGAGTCCTAAGTCGCGGGACCGCAGAGCGGCTTGCGATTGAAACGCGGCCGGTGTCGCGCTCGCGCGCGACTCGACGCGCTGTCTCGGCTGCGTCGGACTCTTCACCGATGAGTACGCTGCGCTTCCGCGGCAACTTCCGGGACGCAGCTCGATGCCGGGACGGGGTCGCGCCCGTGCGCGCGCCCTCGACGATCGCCGTCGCGCTTGGGCAGGCCCGAGTGTGGCGGCGGCAACTTACCATGATGGCTTCGAAGCGAAGAACCTTGTGGTCGTTCTCCATCATTTTGATAAAGTCCTTTTTCGGCGGTTGCGGAATGAGGGAGAGGCAGGACTGCAGAGAGTCTTCCAGCGAGCCTATGCCGCTGTGCGGAGCGATTTCCTTGACGAGACAGAGCGAGAGCGTCGCCGATCGGTAGGTGGTCCTTCAGCCAGCGCTCGCTTGCGCATCGCGCGCAGCCGGCGCACGAAAGTATGGCGCCGCGGAAGTTCAAACTGAAGGCTTTAAACTTTAGAAGAGCGATCTGAAACCACCACTGCTGCCAGCGCTCGAGACAAAACCCAGCTAACTTTCCGCGCGAGGCGCGACGAGAGCGCTCGCTCAAACGCGCGAGCGAGTGCTCGCACCGAGTCCACTCGCGCCACTTAGAACAGGATCGCGTCTGAGATGAAGTGCCTGCTAAAATGCGACAGCGCCAGACGCCAGCATGTCCCCTATCTAGGGGTATGGCGTCTGGAATGTTCGGACGGCGAGATGAGTTCGATCAGTGGGGACTGAGGCGCCCCCGTCCGTCCAGAGCGGGGACTGAGGTCTCGCGTCCAGATCTTATCTTTCCGTGGTGGCCTTGCATTGAAAGCAACGAAAGGCGTCTCCGACTCCACTATCTTTCTTTTTCAAGTCAACTCGAGCTTCGCGAAAGAAAAAAACCTTCGTATTTTATTTGGTCGGCGCCCAGTGCCACGGCCCTCTGGCTCGATAGAGTGCTTCCTGCCAGTTCGACGGCTGCGAACCGCCACCCGGAGCCGGAAGAGCCTCTAGCTACCGGCCTGCGACCTTCTCTGTCACTGTCGCGAAAGTTCCCGCGTCAGACCCGGAGAGCTAGCACGAGCGCGCACGCACTGCAGCTACAGTTACTGGCCTTGATGATAGTAATAATAGTACTCTAATAATATACATTTGCATAGCGCCCTCAGAGAACTATCTCTTTCTAGGCAGTTTTGCTGGGGACCTTGAATTATTGATCTCCGATTGTCAAAAAGAAAGTAGGTAGCGCGAATAATAAGTTTGCCCTCGCTGAACTGCACGATGAGCGCTGGAAGTAAATAGCTGTCTCTCAATCGAAACAGAAAAAAAAGTACCATTTTCGGAAGATCTCTAAGCGGTAGCTCCACTGGCGCCGGCGTGAAGTCAGTTATCCCGAAGTTCTGATAGTAGAAGGCTTTTGTGAAGTTGTCGGCGTCGTACAGTAGAAACTTTCGGCCGTATATATGAAGAGTCTTCCCGATGGCAAAGTCCACGGGCGTGAAGTAGTTCTTCACCTCGTGTCCTGTCAGCTCCATGGCGATTGACGGGAAGGAGGACGGCACTTGCGTGCGGTTTTTCGGCACCCGGTGGCGTCCGATGAGCACCGGGAACGGATCGCGCCCGTCGTTTGCTTTGTGCACCTCTCGTATTTCCATTGTGTCGTCGACGAGATAGTACTGCAGGCATAGAATACGGGTGAAGCCAGCCTCAGCGGCGGTGAACTACCTCACGGTCAGCTGCATTGGCCAGCCATGACGCACCGACGTCTACTCACGTGGATAACGAATGGACGCAGTTCGCCAAACATGGCGTCTCGATCGTCCCATTTGCAGAAGAACCGGAGCACCTTCCGGTCGAGTTCGATGAACTGGCGAAGCTTGTCGAAATCCGACGGCGTCTGGAATGACTTGATCTCGGCGGCACGCGTACGCTCGGTCAAGTACGGGTCTTCGGGTATCTGCTCGTTGGCATTGACGACGATGCCTTCACTTTCCAGAAAGTTCTGCAACGTCATAGCCATACGATGTTTCGAAACGAGCAACAACTAAGTGCACTACGAAAGCAGTAAGAAGTTCCCTCTCTCTCTCTCCATCTCTCTGTTTTTGTCTCTGTCTCAGTCTCTCTCTGTCTGTCTCTCTGTGTGTCTCTCTGTGTCTCTGTCTCTCTCTCTCTCTCTCTGTCTCTCTCTGTCTCTCTCTATGTCTCTGTCTATATCTCTCTGTCTGTCTCTCTCTGTCGCTATCTGTCTCTGTCTCTGTCTGTCTGTCTGTCTGTCTGTCTGTTTGTCTCTCGGTCGCACTCTTGTCTCTCTCTTTCTCTCGGTCGCACTCGTGTCTCTTTTTCGGTCGCCCTCTCGCCGCCCTCTCGTTTCTCTCTCTCTCTCTCTCTCTCTCTCTCTCTCTCTCTCTCTCTCTCTCTCTCGCATCTATATTCTCCCTCTCTGTAAATGACGCGATAGAATGACTTTTTGTAGTCGCGAGAAGATTCTCGGAAGGTCGTCGACAACTGACCAGAGGGCCGCGCGAGTTCCATACTCGGGTGGCGGTGGAGGTCCTGTCAGCGCATAGCTTACCTTTGTGAACTCATCGCAGTCAGTGATGTGAAACACTTTGCCGTAGAAGGTGACGTTGACGCCGTTGTTGAGGTCCTTCCAGTGCCAGTGGTCGCCGACGTCGTTCTTTGGCAGGCGCTGACGCTTGATGAGCTTGCCTTGCGGCATGCCGCTGTTCTCCCTCACCGGCTCCACCACCGCTATGCTGTCGTCTTCCAGGTAGTAGTACATGACGACGGATCGCACACGGTAAAACTCGTTGGGCGACTCGTGCACCGTCTGCTTGAAGTAGCCGTAGTACCTCAGCACCTGTCGGACGGAGCAGTGGAGACCCGATCTCAATCGTCGCTCTCGAAGCCGAGCTGCCGAGCGGCCGCCATCTCGGTCGGCGCGCGGGGCACAAGGCGGCGGCGGCGAATGCGGCGGCAACTGCGGCGGCGGTACCTTCTTATCCCAAGCGACGTGCGCCGGGATGAAGTCCTCGGGCGGCGCCTGCCTCGTCTGGCCGTACGTCAGCGTAGGCTTGAAGTTGGCCAGCTCGTCCAGCTCCTGCTGGCTGAGCTGATTGTGCGGCAAGGGCACGCCTCCGACGGCCACCTCGGGGTGCTTTTGCTGTGCATAGCCGTTCTTGTAGCCCAGCGTGTGGCTGCGGTGGTACCTCGACTTCTGCGAACGCGCGAGAGAGTGAGAAACGGCGCGCGTGGGGGACCACGGCGACGGCGCTTGCGCGCGCGGCCTAGCCTGATCTCTGAGCCGACCGGCGGCTGGAGTGCGACGTACCGTCGGGTCGGTGAAGGTGTTTCCCGGTAGGAAAGGAAGGCCTTCCATTCCTGTCCTCCGTGGCTTAACGAGCCCTTTGCTGCGCGGCGGCGGGGACTGAACTCAGTCGGCTGCGGGTCAATATGCGGTTGCTTAGCGTTGCCACCCAAACATCTCGCGCATCGCGAGAATGACCTCGACCTCCCGTTTTGCGGCGGCGTGCGGCCGGCGCGTCCGTCGTGGTCGTTCACCCCAGCCCCCACCCGTGCGTGCGTTGTGGTTGCCGCTGTCGACCGCCGCGACAACCAAATTCAGGCTATCCTGCGTTTTAAATGAGTCTCCAGCTGCGCATTAAGAGAAGATGAAGGTGATAGGTAAAGAGCGAGGGTTGAAAGCAGGGTTGTCGGGCGCGTCGATGCACATTAATGGCCGGGTATTGCTGTGACTGTGCGGGTCTGTGTCAGTCGTCGCCACATTGGGCTAACAACCTTTAGCCAGTGTAAACGTCACCCGTGACCGATGTTGCGTCCGCTTCCGTGTCACTTGTAACTAGCTTGCTTTTCCGTGCTGCTGCGTGCCCAATGGTTAAGGTTCTCGCCGACCTGCACTGGCTACCAGTAAAGCAACGGATCGACTTCAAGGTTTTGTCGCTCACTTTTAGGTTCCTTCATTCTTTGGCTCCAGCCTATCTATCATATCTACTCCCCCACCATGCCAAGCATCGTACCACTCGCTTTTCGGAAACGAACTGTTTACCTATCCCTCATACAAACCTCAAATCCTTTGGAAACCGCGCCTTTACTTCGTAGGCTCCCAAATCTTCGAGCTAACTCCCGACTTGCGTCACGACATCCCCTGACTTGACCACGTTTAAAAAGGAATTAAAAACGCACTTATTTATCACATCATTTAGTGGGTCCCTGTGATTCGTCCTTTATGTGTTTATTTATGCTGACACTTTGCATGCTGCCACTAACCACACTTGCATGCTGACCGTGTGCATGTCGCCCCTGACCATGTTATTCCTGTTGTTTATTGAGCATGCTACCACAAACCATTCGATCGTGCTTCCTTTGCAGCAAATGTAAAGCGCCTAGAAAAAGATTTGAGCTCTCTGAGGGTGCTTTATCAAGTGTTATTATTATTGTTATATTATTATTAAGGTGCTAGCCTTTAACTACCGAGGTCATTTTTATGACCGAGGTCGACGGCTGGAGCCCCGTGACGTATGTAAAGTGCCTGAATAGACATAACAAATGCAGGCTGAGCTGTCGAGTGTCCTTGCTCGAGTGACTGAGCATTTAATGAGGAGCCGAGAAAGCCGGAGCTGGGTGGTTAGAGAGATTGCAGACGTGTCGATACGATGTTCCCCTCTCTCCAGAACTTCGTCGGTAGCTGGATTGGTCAATCAGTGTGCTGGCTTTTGTAGGGCGCCTGAGGACAGCAGTTTTGGGTCGGCAAGTGGTGTGCCGTCAGGTGCCACACTCGGTGCGGCATTATGGACAATCGTGGAAGGAGAGGGTCACCAAAAGAGCAGCTGCGGCAGTAGCTGAGCCCAACGAGTACCTGATGCAGACGTCGAAACCGAGCCAGCGTGTCTACGTCTGGGGCTATGCTGCCACCGGCGCTCTGGGTAAGTCCACACTGTCCTTCTGCTGTTGCTGCTACCACCGGGACTTATGTTTTTGGCTGCTGTCAACGGACCGGCAGATTTGGTTCATATGACACAGGCACGCTTCTAAGGACCAGCTCTGTCGTCTTTTTGTTCTGGTTAAAGCTATGTCGTAAAACTAGCCGTGGTCATCGCCTTTTGGAGCCACCCACGCCTCCATTCCACGTGTCAATCGAGAATCTTAAGTTGGATTGGCCGTGTGTGCAGCTTGCTGTCAACCTGGGGTGATGCAGCTGGCATCAGAGCAGTTCGGATATAGTGGCCGTAATTAAGCTTTTTAGAGCAAATTTGACCATCAGGCTTGATGCATGTTTGTGTGAACCTTTACATACAGCACAACAGAGTTGATGGAAGGGGGGAATTCATTACAGTTCATCTCCAGCACGGTTGGCTGGCTTGCTTGCAGGTCTTATTGCTGCATCACCTTGTTGCTAGCTACTTCATGTGGTCTATGGTTAACTTAAGGAAACACCAAATGTCCTCGAATTTTGTATTCAGACAGAGGTCGTCAGGGTAGCAGATTATATCTACCTGCCGGCCGACGTGAGGAGTACTGCTGCTAGTGCCGAAACTCCTGTAGCTTCTTCCATCTACAGCACTGGAGGGGACGATGAGCTGTGGCCCCGTACTTCTGACAAGGGATTGCTTGCATGTCATTTTTTCAGTAGTAGATTTGTGCCTAATAACCGTTTTTTGAGGATTGCATTTTGTATAAGTGTGATGATTTTTCAAGATGGACTCGGCAGCAGCCGACTCGGAACTATGCTAGCATGTGTGACTAAAAATCAATCTTCAATCTTGCTCTTATGCATTGAATTCGATATGAAGGCATTAATGCTCATCTTTCTGGGAGCGCCAGCATTTGGTCGTGACCTTCTTGGAAAATTTTCAGTGACCTTTATTCTAGGCAGACGAAACCTTGCAATTACTGATGCTCTCTAGGCGTTTGCCCATTCTTTGTAACGGGAGGGGCGTGTAGTGAGACAGAGAGAGAGAGAGAGTGAGAGAGAGAGAGAGAGAGAGAGAGAGAGAGAGAGAGAGAGAGAGAGAGAGAGAGAGAGAGAGAGGCAGACAGACAAACATAGCAGAGACAGCATATTTGTTCTCTGTTACATCGAGCCATGTTCAATGACAGCCTCTTGGGTTTTGGCAAAACTGTATGGCTGCGTTTTGACTTTTGCATTTCTACGTTATTACACGATGCATCAGTGGTTCATTCTGTTTTTCTTCGAAGGTGTACCTTCGTTTCTTCGGCCCCCAAGTGGAAAGAATTCCGTGGTTAGGCAGGATAAGCCATACAGGCTCAAGTTCATGGACGAGCAGTCAATGGAGGTAAGCACTCATGCTGTAACTGTGTTGACAGTGTCGTTAGTGGGTCTGGGAATTCGGTTAGAATTGTGGCAGGTTTCCGAGGCGGTCTAATTGTGGCCGGTTACTGACCCGTTGTTGGAGCAAGGTGGCCAACACTGCAGGCTTGGGGAAGTTAAATAAATATATATATATATATATATATATATATATATATATATAAAAAGATAAAAATATATATATATATATATATATATATATATATATATATATATATATATATATATATATATATATATATATTCATTTGTATATAGGACTCTAAGAGAACTTAGTCTTTATTCAGACGCTTCTCATGTGCCAGGCTTCACTTGTGCCACGGGGTTCGAGTCCCTGAACCTCGGTCATCGAATGTGTTCACCTTGACCTTGGTCGAGCGAGACCTTAACCACTAAGCCAAACCAGCGCAGCAGAGGCTAAGGGTTGCAGTGGGGGGGGGCACACACCACTGCGGATGTGGTGAGAGCCGATGCAGCATGCTGCATGTGTCACACCTGACCTGCTGTTCGTTGGTCTTGTTTTAGGTGTGTGCTGCTGCATGCGGCTTTGGCTTCACGGTCTATGCTGTTCGGCTTGACAAGAAGACTGTGATTCTCGGAACCGGTATCAACACGGACTCGCAGATAGGGTACCAGAAAGAAGGAGACTCCGGTGAGGATTCGCACGACGTCGGCGATGTGAAAATGCTGTATGAGGACGATGGTGTGAGCATGTCACATACGCCTGCCACCTCAAGTCGAGTGTGCATGTGAGTGCTAGAATACTTGGGAAGTGTGTCAGCTTGACTGGGATGTCAGGAGGATTGTTATAAAAAATTACAGGTTTATAGGCGATTGCAGGTATCTTGAGCATATTATTAAATTTAATATAAAAATGTTCTCATACTAAGTCATAGGTCTTGTGATTCATGTATGCAAAACATTTGACTGGCTGATCTGCCTACCAAGGTGGCTGCTCCAGTTGACCAGTGTGCAGCATATAAGATGTATACACAAAGAATGTGAACAAAGTGCATCGGCTGTAATTCTGAGTTCTTTTAATTATTTAGCGAACGAGTTCTAACGCCAGCTTCACTGCATCTTCCAATCCGATCACTCGTTCTGACAGTGTCAGCTTCTGCCATACAATACATCAGGCCGATCAATGACAATAGCTAGCTGCATTCCTGGCATAGCACTGAGCACGTCCATGCAGGCCGAGACATAGCACAGTCGATCCTTATCTTACATGCATCAGCATTACTTGGCGGGTTGCCACGCTGAGTGCCCGAATTTACTTGAGAGAGTAGATAGGAAACTGGTGGGAAACAGCGAGGGACCAAGGACAGAACTCGATCGATTTCCCGAAAGCTTCGTGCTAGCTGAGACCTTGCCGTCGTGCCACACCGACTAGACTTTGTCGGACACACGTGCAATGCATTACGTTGTGTTTTGTGTAAGTGTGGTTGTAGATAGTCGACCATTGACGATCACCAAGGCCTTGTATTGCTGCTGCAAATGCATTTTCATCACTTGTATTTATAGTTCTGGATTACCTAATACAGCCGGCTCAGGTGAATATTCCACTGCTGAATGCCCGTACAGCGTCTGTGCGCAGCCTTTCCTGCGGCCGTGCTCACACAGCAGCCGTGACCAGCGAGGGAGGTAGGTACATTCTTTCATCGATGTAACAGCATGTATGTTTGCACTCATGCGTGCGCCGTATGGCCACTTTGCCACTTTGCACTGTTTATTTGCCCACTTGCATTTCAGTGTTCACTCTCGGCAATAATGCTTACGGCCAATGCGGACGTGAGATCGTGCAAGGGGAAATCTACTCTGGCAGCCCTACAGTGAACAAGCTCAATCTGCCAGGAATTAAAAAGGTTTGAGGCCACTCCCTATCTGACCGTGCACGTTGTTCAGCACGGGCCCCTACCTATTCTATCTAAGTTCCTCATTCTCTTTTATGCGGATGTCTTGCCGATTCGCCTGTGGCTAAAAGCTGCTTAGCGCAACTGCAGTGTTAATCTGTTATGGCCTCTCTCTAGGTCGTCTGTGGTCAGGATCACACCGTGTTTTTGGCTGACGATGGTAAAGTCTACAGTTGCGGTCTTGGAGCCGATGGTCAGACCGGTATGTGCCACTGCCGATGTTCTTACCACTGAGCTAGCGGTACGTCGTCGTCGATTTTCTCCTCCTGCGTATTTAGGGCTAGGGCACTATGACTGTAGCACTCGGGTGACCCAAGTCGGAGGAGACATAGAAGGAGAGAACATCGTAGACGTGGAGAGCAAAGGTGACACGACGCTGGCTGTTTCAGGTATGCCGCCAGCCAGCTCAGCTCGGAGCCAAGTCAGCTGCCCTCGGCCCGCATGCAGGTGGCCGGCCGGCGACTTTTAAGGCTGCTTGTGGTTAAGCTCAGCGATGCTGTAATGGCCTATGAGAGAATGGCGTGCTGGGCTGCTGCTTGCTCGCTGCAGATAGAGGCGATGTGTTTGGCTGGGGCAACTCGGAATACGAGCAGCTGGCTGTGGTTACCAAGGATACACAGGTGAACTCGCCTCGTCGGCTGCCATTCTCTAACGTCGGAAAGGTCGTTTGCGTGGCGGCTGGGAGCACGATATGCGGTTTACTGAACGGTAAGCTCGTGCATACGTCCTAGACTTAGTATTTGTATTAAAGAAGTCCCGAACTTACGATGCATCCTGCAGATGTGCTCTTGCTTAGCGTGTGCAGTGTGCCCCTAGAAGAGTAGAAGGGTAATTTGTAAAAATGAGGCCGTTTCACTGGAGCCTAACGTTCGGCTGTAAGCAGTCGTGTGGCGACTTGCTTCCTTGCACGCCCTGGTTAATTAAAGTTGAAAAGCTTTGTTTCCCGCTGAAGGGAGCCATTGGCTGGATTTCGTGTTCCGCTCGTGGCATCGCAAACTGAGTTGAAGTAGGGGGGGGGGCATTGCTGACTGGACTAGCTCTTCATGTGTGAGCTGCTGCAGTTTTGGCTGCATGCTCATCTTTTTCCACGTGCTGCTTGACGTGGCGCTTGTTCGCAATGCAGATAAAGGGCAGGTGTTTGTGTGGGGCTACGGAATACTGGGAAAAGGTCCCAAGCTCGAGCAGACTCCGCGGCCACAGCTGATACCCGAGACTCTGTTTGGAAGGAACGACTTGAATCCACACGAGTTTAGCGTTCACTCGAAAGTGATTCGACTTGTCTGTGGACTCAACCACTACGCAGCGCTAACCGGTTTGTACTGCCCAGCTCACTCACATAACAGCCTAGGAATAAGCTGTCGATTTGCACGTGTGATGGCACTTTTATTGCTGCATCATTGTAGAGTCAGGAACGCTGTACACTTGGGGCAAGAATCAAAGCGGTTGCTTAGGCCTTCACCATCGGCTTGACCAATTCTTTCCATTTATGGTATGTTGATCAGTGTTCAGCCTGTCTGGGCTATCTCAGTCGAGAGCTGTTCTTGGAGATTGGTCGCTGCGCAATTGTCCGTACTGCTGTTTTATGTCAGTGATCGCCTATTCTTTGCTAGTCGTCGTAACCGTTATAATGCGACCTCGCACTGTATCGGCCGGCCATCATTAGATCGCATAGGCTGGTCGAACTGGTGTCCCCAATGTTTATTGACGCACTGTTTCGGTATGCATCAGACTCCTCTAAGAGGGGGTGGCACTGTTCAGGTTCCATCATGCTCGAGCATGTGGCATCTATCAGTTCGTGAGGGGGCAACGTGTGAAGCAACGGCAATGATACAATACAAAAACCCCATGCAGCATGACCCACTTGATGTGCATGCATCCGGCATACACCACTGTTGACTGATATCAAGATATCTCCATGCACGCTGCTGCTGGGTCGCTTTCCGATGCAGAGAGTCTGCTTGAGTCGGGCCATGTGCATTCACTGTAGTTAACCCCCATCAGCTCTCACATATCATGTACACTTGCCGACTCGAGCTCACATTCAGCCCACTTGGCGCATGCCCGGCTCCCTTACCCGCCCCCTGCGGCCACTGTCAGCTGTCACTGAATGCAAAATTACTGTCTTCTCTTCGAGTTGACATATCATAGGACGTTGGGCTTCAAGCGCTAGTATTTCGGTGAGGTAGTGGCACACTGGCTAATGCTGCCCGTGTGAATAGTACCGGTGCAGTTCTCTGCTCTTTCGTCCGCAGCTGTTTCTGCCTTATTCGTATTTTGTAGCTGCCGCCGTCTGTTCTCGGCCAGTTATCGTTTGAAGGCTGTTGCTGGTCGGCAAATTTCAGTGTGGTGCGTCGGCTTCCCGTTTCAGTGATGTGCTCGCAGCCGGTGCCTCCCACTTTTCTGCACGGGGTCACTGCCACCTCTTGAACTGTCATTTCTTTAGATTGAAGTTTGGCTCCTCGAAAGCTTGGGCCTAATAGCTCCGGCGCCCAGCAAATAGGGTCCTGCCTTAATCGGACATCACAGCGTGGCAGTGCAAATCGAAGGGCCGTAAATCGGCCTAAGCACAAAAAAAAACTACCGAACCGAATTTCTCCTGGGTCTTTGAGATCCTATATAAAGCAGGGCACCACTGATAAAGCAGAAAAGGTAGCACACTAAGCAAACTAAGAGTACAATGTGCTCGAAGCACACCTCGTCCCACCAACCCTCTTCGCCAGTATCATCGACTATGCTCCACTGGTCGTATGCTGCTATTTTATTTCGGATTTCCGTTGTATAAGTTTTGCCATATATGTCCCATGATTACAGAAAATAAAGCTCCCTGGTGTTTGATGACAAGTATAGCAAAGTTTGTCCAACCTAAATCAGAAATTGCATCAATCGAAACCAGCATTGTGTGATACAAGCAGAGATGAGCTTGCATTTCAAATTTCACTCTGATACGTGAAGTATTAGCCAAGTTATGGAATGCACAAGACATCTAGCTACATTGAAACTGAAGGTGCATACAAGTCACAAGCATGCACCTCACTGCGTGCTACTTCTTTGTGGTTCGTAAATTTGAAAGCGACTGCCTAAAGCCAAGTGTCTGACATTCCGGTAGCTGGTCTGCATTGTTTTAGGTTGATCAGACCTGCTTTGCATATACTCGTGCTTTGCAAGTCGTGTTCCTAAAGCCTGGTTTAGACGGAGAGTCTTGCTTCCGACCTACTCGAGTTTGTTGCTATAGCGCGCTAAGAAAACAATCTCTATTCATGTGCTTCACATATACTACGGGGCTCGAGCCCATGACATTGGTCAAACCTTGATCGGGGCGAGCACCTTAACCGCTGGGCCAAACGAGCCCGTGCATTCCTACTTACACGAAGCCATGCATGCACTAGGTCCGAATCGGTAAACAGGCCATCAGTCGGCCGGAAAATGAGAGGTCTGCCACTGCCTCCGGGTCGAAGTCTCTCCGGTAGAGACCCATTGTGATTGTCTCTGCTCCACTTAAGTCCCTCTCCCTGTCTGATGCTCACACAGAGGCTAAGTGAGCGACCTCGACCAATTTTCTCCAGGTTTTGCTACCAGGCTGACGTTTTGAAGCAGTGAAATGACCCGCTCTTGGTGATAGTGTCATTACTGACGCCTGCTTCGGCCACACGTAATCCGATGCACGTAATCTGATTCCAGCTTGCATCAATGGGTCCATGGAAACAAGCTGCTGAAATCACAACAGGTTTGCTTTTTGTGAAGCTTCGTCGTGATTCCTCTGTCAGAACAATAGCGTTTTTAAAGTGAAGATGCTATCGTTTTTGGCTCTCAGAAAGAACACCGAAATGTTCCTTGCTTTTAAACAATCCTGTTGTTTACAGTCCTGTTACAATCCGATTTGCTGTAACTGGTTTCAGATGTATATGTGGCGGTAATCCCACTTGACCTTTGGGTGAAACGGCTACATTTTTTACTTGTTTGCTGCATTCAGAGTATCAACGAGTCTAGTACTTCAATTACTTCAAAAAATGCCCTGTCCTTCCTACATGAATAATTGGCATGTAAGTATTTTTGTTATGCATTCCTCCACATCCTTTTCGAAGTGTGTAGTCTGAATTATCATCGTGAATGGCACAGAACGCTTGCCGACGTGCAACACCACCAGTTTATTCCGCCTCCATACGGAGCAGGGCAAAGCACAACTCTCCTCGCCCCTCTCGCCCACCGGAGTCCCCCCCCCCCGACTCCCTTGGCAAAACGACCACTAATAGCCCGGCCCGGCTGCTTACCACATCGAGTGTCACAGCCCACTCGTACAGCGATCAGGGGCAGTGTCATCAATAAAATAAAACCACATGCCCGCCTGATCTGGAGATCAATTAACTACGTAGCCAGAGCAGCAAGCAGCTGTTCTTCTCCACTGCTTGGACAGCCAGAAGGCTAAACATTAACCACATAGTCCTCATAGCCGGCGGTCTCAGGCCACATCTTGGCCGTAGCTGTCTGCCGGGCTCGTCGTCTCTGGACATACTACCAGGGCCAGCATCGGAGTGTTCGTCAAGGAGTTCATTGGCGTTCGGTACTGGTCTGATGTCCGCTAGGTGGATTCCATCAATTTCAATGCCAACTTCTTCCGCCGGGGCACTAACTGTCCCCTTAATTATGAGGCTAAGTAGCTGCTCGGAGGAGGCGGGCGACCGCACGTCCTGTGGAAACAAGCCGGCTGACAGATGTGTTCATGCGTCGTGGGGCCACATATTTTCCCGCCTCGTCGGGCGGTCCAGCCTCGAAGCTCAATGGTGCATCCCACACCACCACCACTTCGCAAGCCACCACCGCGTCTTCGGGCGCCGCCGCAGCGTTTCCGACCTGCACCACATATCCGATCTGCGCCTGTCTCCTACCTGTGCTGCGTCACAGCCCACTTTCGTCGCCGATGAGCCTCCGACCTGCTCCGCATATCCGACTTGCTCCGAGTCATAACCCACCGGTTCGTCACATGCCAGCGTCACCTCCACGGCTTTCGCTACCTCGCAGGCCGTTGCCTCGTTACATACCACGTGCGCCTGGCAAACCGTCACAGCCTGGATCACTGTCACCGAGTTCCACACGGTGGCATCCTGGTAAACCGTTGTCGCCCGGCACACCGTGGGCGATTGCTGATATTGCTTGTGGTTCCTTTTGTCGCCGCCCTCTCTCCGACCAGCATTTGCAACTCAGCGCTCAGCAGTCTCGCTTTACCTACAGGGCTAGCCAGCGCTGTTACCAGAGCCTCGCGAAGCAGATGGTAGTCATCCTTGATTGCCTTCGGCATGTAAAAATACACATAGAAGGCGCTTCCTTCCAGGAAGAGAGGCAGATATTTGTGCCAGATTGTCGGATTGACACCGTACAGCTCGAGCCGCCGCTCCGAGTCAAGCAGTCAAGTTGCGAAGTCATCACAGACTTGAAAATGTTCAAGCAACATTGCTGTAGGTCACCGCCGCCGCCGGAAATAGCTTGTAGTCTGAATTATCGTCGCGAACGGCACAGAACACCAGCCGACGAGCAACACCACCAGTTTATTCCACCTCCACACGGAGCAGGGCGAAGCACAACTCTCCTCGCCCCTCTCGCCCACCGGAGTCCCCCGACTTCCTTGTCAAAACAAACACTAATAGCACGTCCGGGCTGCTTACCACATCGAGTGTCACGGCCCACTCGCACAGCGATCAGAGGCAGTGTCATCAATTAAAGAAAACCACAAAGTGGTTAGCCGGTTAGCTTCGAGTTTATCTGTGCCTACTATTACCACCATATTGTCAGTCGAGTTAGTGGAAAGTGGCACCATCAACTTTTGGATATGCGATTTCTACACCCCAGAAAGTTTGGTTTTCAAACATGTTGAAGGCTATGATGCCAAGTCCATTGGACGGCACAGATGTTGAAGTAACTTTCGACGTACGTAACAGGTTACCTGTTTCAACAGCCTTATTTGTATAGCGGCAGTAGAGCCTTAGCGGCTTTCACCACCAGTTGCAGTGGGCAATAAAGGATCACTCACTGATGGACTCAAACCCACTACGTGAGTTGTGAACAGCAAGCACCATACCCCTGGGCTAAGACCAGGCGACAATGTTTTCTGTACGTCCACCAGAGTCATTCATGTTCACCATCTTGGTTCCTATTTTAGCACGAAGTGTAGTTATCTGCTCAGTCTGACATGCTTTTTAATAACCAATTAAGTCATTTACATTAATATCTCGCTGCCTATTTTAGTATGGAGTTGTTGCGCCACACTTGTGTAGTTTTGTTCCCGGTCTTGTATACTGTATGATCTCTGAAGTCATATGCATTCACAAACTTGCATCCATTTTAGCGAGGGGTATTTCCATAAAGCACGCTTTTTCGTTGCTCAAGTCATTTACGTCTGCCAACTAATTAACTATCTTTGCACATATTTGTTTCATTAAAACAAGTGCTGTCATCTGTTCGAATGTGGATGGATCTCCATTTTGCAACAACTACACAACCACTTCGTTCTCGAATGCATCGCCCAGCCATCGTGCCAGCTGAGCTCACACCCCCACCGATTGGTGAGCCGCTCTTTACGCTTCCCTCGCTTTTCTCCTCCCCGAAATCGTCACCTCGGCTCTGAGTGCAAGCTCGAACATGAACACGCCCCTCCGGCACGGAGGCCTCGTGGCCAGGCAGCCCGAGAGCAGATTATAGAGCGTCGGCAACGTGATCGGTCGAAAGTTGCCGGCTAGGCCGGGATTGCTCTTGTGGATCAGGATCGTGAGACCCGCCTTCCTAGCTGAAGGGACGTCCCCGAAGTGGAGACAGCCATTCAGGATGGAGGCGATAGGCCTTCATCCTAGGTCAATGAGGCCCAGGTAGCGGTATTCTAGACGTTCAGCTCCCGAAGAGGTGTTACGGGCTCTGCTATGGCATGCGGCGACGTCGTCCTCGGATAGTGGTTACATCAGGCTAGTGCCCAGCGCCAGAACTCCCGGAGCGCACTGGACAGGCTGTCATCCTGGGTGTCCAGGTTAAGGCCGTCCACAACACTGCCACCTGTCAGTCTCTGCCACACTATCTGATGGGTAATCGCTGGCGTCTGGGCAAGGCCCAACGCCTGTTTGCCGTTAGAAGCCGTAGCGTAAAGGTAACTGGAGAAGCAGCTTACCGCCGAGAGATCTTTACCTTATGTATGTACGGATACCGCTGTACTAGGCTTACTAAGAATAAGAATGCCTTTTCCTCCACCCCAGCTGGCAAAGGCACCTCCAGCTGGTTGGGTTATAGTTGCTTTCCGAGCGGCCAGCAGGGACAGTCGCACCCGGCCGGCTGCATAGCCCACGGTGGTGTGGGACTTGGCTGGCCGTAAAGCCAGGCCGTGAGAGCCAGCTCCTGGCAGAGGCAGCCTGGAAGTTGCCAGGGTTCCGAGAAGCCGAAGTAGGGGCTCGGCCGAGGGGGGGGGGAGGGTGCCGCTGTTAGCCGAGGTAGAGCCGTTATTGGGGGGCCCGAAGCCGAGTGGGCAGCCGAGACGGTAGCCGCTAGAGCCCTAGCGCCCTGGCGGCGGCACCGGCAACCGAAACCAATGCGTCCACAAAAGCGGTATCAGGACCGTCCGGAGGAACCGTAGCCGGCCTGGAAGAGGCAGACAAAGCAAGCCATCGTCGTGCTCATTCCCCCGCTAGCGGTAGGAACAGGCAGCAGGAACATCGCGCATGCTGGTATCCTTGTCAGTAGTGCAACCCTGTCGTCGGCCGGAAGTTTACGTCATCTTAGCGCATAGTTAAAAGTAATAAAAATAAAATAAATATAGATTTAATATAATACGATAAAATCATAAAGCAAGTGCTGTCATCTGGTCGAACTTGGGTGGATCTCCACTTTGCAATGACTGCAGCCAGTTTGACCTCAAACGCCTCGCCAAGCAGGTTTTTTATTCTTGGGGCTATGTTTCGTATGTCCACCACCAAAGTCATATACATTCACAATCTGAGTTTCAAGTTTAGCACGGAGTTGTTGCATCACGTGAGTGTGGTTATCTTTCCGGTCATGTTTACCCCATGATTACTGAACTCACTCACATTCACAACTTGGCACCCATTTTTTTAGTGATGGATATTTTGTTGAAGCACGTGCTGTCGTCGCAATTGTCGAGTTCTTAAGTCGGCAAACTAGTCTTCTCATATATGTTAAGGTATTTTTGCGTGTGGCCGTTTTTAGAGTGGTGAGCAGGTGAACCACTGCCACTGCCATAGCGCTGACGGAAACCAGCATGCATCGCATTTTACATGTGGAACGACGATGGTTTTTTTCGAAAGACCAGGGAGGAGAGGGCAAGCGAGTTTCCTTTGTCGAGCACCTCGACAAGGTGCTGCACAACAGCCGGGGGAGGGGGGAAGCTGCTGGACCTTGGCAGTTTGACTGCTGGTATGCGACGGTATCGAGCCAAAATGCACGTGGCCAAAATTTCTTAAATTCTGAAGCCAGTCACAGAAATGGGGGTTATGGCCTCTCACATTTGTTATGACCTCGAAAAATTTAAAATATATATAATTTATTTGTATAGCACCTTAAGAGAACTTAATCTCTTATTCCATTCAGGTGCTTCACATGTGCCACGGTGTTCGAGCCCACGACCTCGGCCAGACCTTGGTCGGGCGAGCACCTTAACCACTGGGCCAAACCAGCTCGGCAAACTCTGGATGGTCGTGACAGCTTTTCGCGTGCCATTTCGTTCCCAGTAACCTCCATCATTAGATCACAGTAACCAAGCAGTGTGCCCAGAGCACACGAAAGTCGGTGAAATGCAATGGTACAATCACGTGTTTCGAACCTTTTCAGATAGAAGGCAGCAGCCAACTGTCTCATCCGATCCAACTCTCTCATCCGATCCAACTCTCTCATCCGATATAGTAGCTTTTGCATCAGCCGTGTGCATTCAGCTCAAATGCACTGGCCGAGAGCAAGTAGCCTTGCCTTGGGCTACATCTTTTGCTGCCGAGTCATCATCTCCTACTGGTGCACCTGTCTTGACTGCCGCACTGGCACAGCATGACTTACAGAGCACATAAAAGCAAGGGTGCCTGTGCTGTGCTGGCAATGTCTCATCTCGACCAAGTCGGGTGGCCACACCCTGACGATGAGGCCTCACGGGCAGCAATCATAAGGAAAATCGGCACGTGGTTAATGCAAGCCGAGAATACAGGTAACAGTCGATCAGCAACTTGGAAGACTGGCTGGCGAGTGTCCTGCTGACCCCCCCCCCTGTTTTCAATGCCGCTACGTTTGTTGGCTCGTTTAACGAAGCTTGAGCTACATCAACTTGTTGCTTCTTTACACGCTGCTGACTGAGTAGTGCATACACCAGGACATGTCACCAGGACATGTCATGCTTTCCCAAAATGTGGAGCTTTCCAGATGTAGTCAGGTCATAATTTGTTCGATATAGTAAACAATGGCAGTAGTTGTTTGTTGAATGTTGCCGAGATGTAGTTAGCGGTCTTTGCAAGGCCACTTTGTGCTGCCATCCGTGTGAGCCGGTCAGACTCTCATTTGGTTGTCAGAGCATGCCCATCTCCCAGGCAGCCCCTCGACCTCCTGCCCCCCAGGGTCAGAGCAAGCTAGTGGAGGGTTGTGGCAGCCGAACTTCGTCTGGTTGCAACCAGCTGGCAGTTCTTACCAGTACTTAAGCCTGTGTGCTTCGGAGCTGTTGGCTTTGGGTGATGGCTAGACAAGGAAGCTTGCACTGGTCAAACCTCCGAGGAAAGGAGCTTCATGCGGATAATGTGCATTGACGGTTGTCCTTTACAGAGTTATAGCCTCACCCTCACACTCAGCCACCTCGGACCCACCACCTTCTGGCTCTGTTCACTGTTCCAAACGTACCGACTGTTCCAAACAGTACCGACGTCGCAGCCCCCTGTTTTTTTTTTATTAATTTTCATTGGATTCACCGATTCTTCTCGACTATCCTGCTTGAGTTAAAGGCTCTCTCGATGTCTATATTGCTCTTTTCTATTCTTTTCTTTTCTTTTCTATTGCTCTTTCGCTTGCACACCCCACCAGCCATCGTTCTGGGCTCTCTTCATCGGAATTGAGAGCGAACCTGTGCACGTGCGTGAGCTGGCGAAATCCTCACCAGAACGGCCCACCGTTTGGTGGCTTTTTGAGCCCTCTGCTGTGCATGCTTGGTCTGCACAGCGACTGCAGCAGCTGTGCAAGCATAGGCAGCAGGTGTTCGTCCATCGATGCCAGTCGATGCATCACAAGCTCTTGTGCCATGGCTGGTCTCGAAAAGGCACTAACCAAAAGTCTAGCTGGCAGTTCAGCTACAAAAGTTAAGCACAAGAGACAAATTGTGATAACAGGGGATGAAACAAAAAAAAATTGTGCAGCAGACACTATAATAAAATATGTGTATAGAAAAGTCTATTGATAATAGCCCAGCACGAGAATTAAAACATAAGTATCTCATAATTGTACCTTTGCTTTGATCTCTCCCAACCTTCGAGCACCTTGAAATTCTCAGTTCATTTGCTGCATGTATTAATGACATCTGCACGTGGATGGCAGCAAATTTCCTTAAATAAATGAAAACAATAGCCTACCGTGATCGGTGATCGTGACACTGCAGAGTGCTCAAAGAGCTGCAACAAAAATAGCTAGCCCACAGCTCTCGTTTGTTTCCCGTTTGAGTTGTTTGGGAGAATCTCAGTGTCCGGTGTTGACATACGAGCTGGTAAAAAGCACGATGCATCTTGCAAGGTATGGCGACTTAAATACTGACGGCGGCAAGAATTTTCACCGGTCGTTCCTCTTTTCCCGTGCTGGCTTTTGTTTGAAGGCTTACTTTCCTCTGCGGCTTGTGTTTCCACGGACATTTTGTGTGAGAACTATACATTTGTACCGTAGGTGGGGAAGGAGGAAGAGGAACCAAGTGGTCACGACCCCCCAGAGAAAGCTCATGGGAGGGCTATGCCAATAGGCCAATCTGTTTTAAAGGCTCTTCAGCTTTTCTATGACTGGCTGCCTCTCGCACTGTCAGGCATTGGAAGTGGTCAACATCCTTAATTATTGTATTTGCTCCTCGATAGCTCAGTGAATGTGTAGCCTTTGATGTGGGCCGCTTGCAGGTTAACCAGCAGAGCCTGATGCACTCTTGACTTTTGCAGGTTGCGGTTCCAGCAGCCGTCAAAGAAGTGCTCTGTGGAGCAGACCACACGGTAGCTATTGCAACGTCATTTATTTAACTAGCTGGCTGCCCAGGCTGCTTCCACCTTGATGGATATCGGTGCTATATTGAATTTGATCGCATTCAGTGACAGCCAGCCTGCTTTGTAATTAGAAAAGTAACAACGCCAAGTATTCTCTGTTTCCTATGAATCAGCACAACTACACGTGTAGACCAAATGTGAGATGCTTTTGCTGATGGGCACCTAGTGTGCCGATCCGGAATGGAGGTGACTATGACCTGCGACTGTCACCTACAGGATAGCCTCTACTCCAGCTGTGAGTCATGCTGCCTCCGTGACGTTCTTTTTCAAGAAAGGCTCCAGAAAGAGAAACGTTCTGCTGACCCGATGCGTTTTTGAGCACACGAAGGCTGAAGGTTTACTGGATTTGGTACAACGGCTGGTGACAGTTGTCATGGGACATCATTGAGTACGACACATGTAGTACTTATTGGCTGCTCTGACTTTTGAGGCTCCCATTCAGAATTAAGGGGTGTCGGCCATTTTTACGGAGTCGAATTTGAACTCGACAAGCAATCTCCATCGCTTTGAACTTTGCCGGTTCAGTCAAATGAATTTTGAATGCCGTAGTAAGAGGCTGATGGTTTGTATTTTCGCCAGCTGTTGTTTCAGAGCTACCGATTTAAAATAAAACGAGAAACGTGCGGTAGTTTGCGATGTTATGTGTGCATGCGTGTGTGCGTGTGATTGAATGGTCCTGACTAGGTCTGATCGGCCTCAGAGGCATCGCACTTCTTTGTCTCCATTGACTCGCCACTGCCATCGAGCAGCTTGTGGCGACGGACGGCGTCGAGTGAAGGTCGCACCAAGGGATCGTGCTCGAGCAGCCGAAATGTCAGGTCCTTGGCGCTGACTACTACGTGCCGATCCGCCGGGCTGTGGTACTGCACTTGCGGGTCGTCTCGCCAAAGCGAGTCTCGTCGGACGGTGCCAGTGTCAGGCAATAGTCTTCCCTGCACCTAAAAAGTGAAAGTCGCTCGGCTTCTCGGGAAGCCTTGGCACAAGAACGCTGCGCCGGCATCAACAACAGCAGCTGCACATCCAATCTTCCGTCATGAGAGATCCCGCGAACCCGTGCAGGCAAGCAGTGCTGGAGCTAGCAAACGAAGCTTGGCCCATGTGTAAGATGCTTGCCGAGGCCGTGAGCTCGAGCCCGGTGACCTAAGTGAAGCGCCTGGATAGAGATTGAGTTCTCTTAGGACGGTACACAAATTATATATATATAATATATATATATATATCCTACCGTAAACATCCATATATATTTTATATCTGGAGATAAGGGTGTATATGATATAATATGATATATATATATATATATATATATGATAGATTTATATAAGATATATGTGTTTGAGTGTGCTCCTGCGTGTGGGTGTATTAATATATGTATATAGATATATATTAACGGAGAAGAGAGAAATTGCTCACGACGCGGTAAATGCAGTGGGAAGGAAGAGGGTGCATCTGCTAGAGGTCACTTGCCGCCGCGTAGAGTAGGCGTCCGAGGCCCCATATGTCTGCCTTAGCTGGATCGTACTCTCGGCTTGCCCGTGTCTCAGGCGGCTCGCCTGGCGGAGCGGTGGCGGAGCCTGTGCCGCTTTGTTTGGCGTTGAGTCGCATATTTTGCAGTCCAAAGTCGGTGAGCTTAACTCGAAGGTTTTCTTCGAACAGAACGTTTTCGCAGTGCAGTGCCCTGAAACCGAAAACGCATTGACTAATCAATGTATTGATTAATGCAGTGTATCTCCGCCAGAACCTCCACTCAAAGCGTAAGCGGCTTTCGGTACGCATTCGGTAGCCGACAGACTTCCACCTCACCGAACAAAAAGAAAGAGAGGAGCATGTCGATATAAATTCAGCGGCCTCAGCGCGTCCGACAATTTTGCTGTGGCTTCTTTGTCAGCAAAACAGACAAGATCGAAGAGCCAATTCCTGAGGTAGCGGCTGATCCCCTCTGGACTTTCGTCCCGTAATAAGGAATCCGCAGGACAACCTTCCCATTGATTTCGTGCAGCGCCTCAATGTCCACATTCAAGGAGGCCACAAGTGAGCTCATCCTGAAAATAATCTCCCAATCAAAGAAGACTGCTTTACCGTATACCCACAGTCCTACTTCTATGATGTATAGAGCCGCTGCTCCCACGCATATCTAACATTCATTGTAATTATGTCCGTAGCCTCAGGTCACGTTCCTGCACTTTTCGAAAAGGTAGTTCGGACTAATAAAAAAAGCAACATTAGACCAAAAAACTCGAGCAGCTTCCGTCCTCTCTCCCTTCTACTGTTCCTGTCAAAGACACTGGAACGAGTTGTGACAGACCAGCCGAACTCATTGCTGAAAGCATTTAACTGCACTTCATCCGAACCTCAAACCCTTTGGAGACCTTGCCTTTAGTTCGTATGATCCCAAAGACCGGAACTCACTTCCGACTGACGCGATATACCCTGACTTGACATTTAAAAATAATCTAAAAATGCACGTATTGATTGCAGTATTTAGTGGGTCCTTGATTTTCGTCCTTTGTGTACTTATGCGTGCTGACACTGTGCATGCTGCCACTAGCCATATTCGCATGCCTCACTTGTGCAGGTCACCTCTAACCATGTTATTCTTGTTGACATTTCGCATGCTACCACCAACCGTATGATCAAGTTGTGCATGGTACTACTAACCATATAAACGTGCTTCCTTGACAGCATGTGAAAAGTGCCTAGAAAGAGATTCAGTTCTCTGAGGGCGCCATACAAATATATCAGTATTATTATCATTATGGTAAGAGCATCGGTACTGGCGGAAAACGAAGGGTCCGACGGTGCGTTAAGTGCAGCCGCGCGACCACACCGGAATCGGCTGCCGGTGCCTAATTTTTTTAATAGAACTAAACGCAGCAGGTTGAAATTAAAGGTCTGGAAACTTTTCCTTTTGAATGTCAGTTGGGAGTCAATAAATAGAAGGGACAATGAGAGGTTTGACTTAACAAAAGCGAGCGAAAGGCTACAAAGCGCGACACTCCCGGCGAGGCACACAAAAGTGGCTCTCATAATGCGCGACGATAAAATCACTTTTAATAATATTAATAATGCACATGATAAAGCACCCTCAGAGAACTCTTTCTAGGCGCTTTACATTTGCTGCAAAGGAAACGCGATCGAACGGTGAGTAGTATCATGCTTGATAAACAAAATGAATAGCATCGATAGAGGTGACATGCACAGGGTCAGCATGCAAGCTTTTGTTATAATCACAGCATAAGATAGCATATTTTGGAAGCGCAGAGGTTCTGCATGGCGGCCTGTTGAGATCAGGATTCAATTGCAAACGCTGCGCTCGCTGAAGAGCTGCTAAAGCGAGCCGCGCTATAGCTCGACTGAACGCTCGGTAGTTCGGCGAATGAAATTGGCGTACCCGTGGTGCGTGCTGTGCTCGTGCAGGTATCCCACACCGTCCACTATCTGCTGGAACACTGCCGGTATCTGTTTCAGTCGAAGCGTCCGACACGTGACGGCGACGGTCCGTAGGTTGCCCCAAGCGGCGAGCTCCATCACGAGGCAGATCTGACCGTGCGGATGGACGTCGCGCGTGCCTGGGCGCCCCACTCACGATCGCGATTAACGACAGCGTTTCCTATCGCGTGCGCAAGCCGGCGCACGCGCACGATGCGCTCACAGCGCTCGTACTTGACCGCCGGCGATGAACCGGTCGAGGAAGCCGATGACGTTGACGTGTCGTAGGCGCTGCGCGTGGACGATCTCCCGCTCTATGGCCGACACGCTGCTCGCAGCGCTCACAGCGGACGAATGAGGCAGCGGCGGCGGCTTGGCTGCGAACCCTAAAGGAATGGCTTTCACCGCCACGTCGCGTGCACGCGAGCCGCTGTAGGCGGCGAAGACGCGGCCGAGCGAGCCGCTGCCGAGCTCGGCCGTCGGATAGTATTTGTAGTCGCCTAGGGCTCGAAGCAGCCGCGACGTCGAGGGCGCGGCGGCGGCGCGAAGTCGCTCGTCGGCCGCCACGATCGACCGCCGCCGCCGCCGGCGCGTACGAGAGGAGTGCAAAGGTCGGCAAAGTGCGAGAGCGCCGACGATTGGCTGGAGAAGACGGCGCCCGTTGAGACGCGGGGAGCGAACGTTCGCGCCAATGTGCGTCGGTGCGGTCGACCGGTGCGTCGACCGCTTGTGACGCCAGGAGGAAGAGGCAACTCCTTCCTCGCTCGCGAGTCTCCGCATTTATGGGCATTCGCCTGTGTAGAAACTTGTACGCCTCACACACACACACACACACACACACACACACACACACACACACACACACACACACACACACACACACACACACACACACACACACACACACACACACACACACACACACACACACACACACACACACACACACACACACACACACACACACGCAATACGCATTCAATTGGGCATTGGGTCGATCGAGGCCTGACCGTCGTCTTCCCGGCTTCCTCAGTCACTTGCCCTCGCTCAGAGCAATCTTCCACTGCTCTTCTTTCTTTCTCCTCTCTCCGTTGGCTTTCCTCTCTCCTCTCTCCTCTCTCTCACTCTCCCCTCTCTCCTCTCTCTTCTCTCTCTCTCTCTCTCTCTCTCTCTCCTCTCTCTTCTCTCTCTCTCCTCTCTCTTCTCTCTCTCCTCTCTTTTCCCACTCTCCTCTCTCTCCTAATTCCTATCTCTTTCTATTATCTCTCTCCGTTCTTTCTAATCTCTCCTTGCTCTCCTCTCTCTCTCTCTCTCTCTCTCTCTCTCTCTCGTGGCTTTCCTCATTCTACTCCCTCTCTCCTATCTCTCTCCTCTCTCTCTCTCTCTCTCTCTCTCTCTCTCTCTCTCTCTCTCTCTCTCTCTCTCTCTCTCTCTCTCTCGTGGCTTTCCTCATTCTACTCCCTCTCTCCTATCTCTCTCCTCTCTCCTATCTCTCACCGCTGTTCTCTCCTCTATCTCATCTCCCTCTCGGTTCCGCTCGCTCACTCTGGACTCTCTTTCTCTCCCATCCTATGTTGCACTCTCACTCGCTCTTCATCTCTCTGTATGTCTGTCTATCTGTCTGTCTCACTGCCTCTCCCTCTACTGTCAGTCTATACGTCTATCTTTACCCCCACTCTCTCGTCAATCCGTTATCTTTGCACTCCCCCAACTGTCTTTCTTCCTCGAGCTAAAATGCAAAGCAAGTCTAAAATAATGTCTTAATTTGGGCGTCGGATGTAGCTAATGCAACATCGTCAAGGCCCCGCGGCGCAGCCACAGTTTTCTCAAAGAGCGTTTCCCTCGATCCGAAGGTTTATGTTAACTTCCCGCGTATATGACCGAAACTCTCACTCGGTTGACCGCTGCGTAGTGACGATGACTACGCGGATCGCCGGATAAAAGACGGCGCTACTCGGCGCGAGGCTTTTCTCTAAGTAAAAACCAATTAAGGTGCCATTTTTATTCTTAAAATCATACCCAGACGATGTGAAGTGTATCGGCTTCGTCAGCACCTGACGCTATGATACTAAGATCACCGATGAAAAAGCACGATAGGACTTACTATTAAATGTACACATTCGACAGATGAAATCGTGGTGATGACGTTGCCCGCCACGTGACGGTCGCCCCGAAAATTACGAAACACTTGCTCATCGAGGCAGTAAGTTGTGCGCGCAGTCAATGTCGATAAAGTTGGCCGCCTCTGATATATAAGCGGCCGTGAATTGAAATTGCACCAGATACCGCGCTCGCAGCAGTATGTCTGATAGGTAGACTGGAGCCAAAGAATAAAGGGGCCTAAAAGTGAGCGACAAAACCTTGAAGTCGATGCGTTCGCTCGCGTATACCGTATTTATGTAAGGCTTTCGATTGGGTACAGCCTGACTAGCTGCGCAGAAGCTAACTCAACAATTTCAACAATGAAACCACTGCAGTGATTTTGTGGGCACGTGCGAAATAGTTTCATGTAGTTTTTGCAATTTTGTTAACGGAAATGGCGCATTTTGACTACGCGTGTATATGTGTGAGCATTACATCCTTTCCGACTCCCGCCTAGTTCTGAAAAGTATATGGGGTGTTCGGAGCATGTGTCTCCCATCAGTTACCTTAAGGAATAGCTGGTATCGCTTTCTGATGGCACAGGAAAGGTAGCGGAATACAAGCTCGTAAATGATGACGTTTTATCATTGCTTTGGCTGGTAAATATCAATCCTTCTTCCGATGAACCTCTGAAATATACGGTACCTCTGGGATTTGTGCTTGGTCCAGTTCTTTTCTCGATATGTACTCTCCCTCTTGCCGCTGGTGCGGTTGCCAAGCACAATCTAGGCTTTCAGTTCTATGCGATGCCATTCAGTTGTACCTTTGCTTTGATCCCTCCCAGCCCTCGAGCACGTCGAATTCTCTCAACTCTCTTGCTGCATGTATTGATGACATCCGCACATGGATGGCAGCAAATTTTCTTAAATTGAATTATGTTAAAGCCAACTTACTAGTTATGGGCAAATCAAGTGGATTCAGAACTTAAAAAGGCTAATGCTCAGAGTCGGCCCCGCCAGCATATCTCGTGTTGAATCTGCACGAAATCTAGGTGTCGAGTTCCAAAGTGACCTTTGATTAGACGACCACATCAGCTCCACAGTCACGTCTGCCTACTTTCTAAAATTCATTCGGGCTTGTTTAGACAGGGATACTACATTTAAGTTGGTCCATGTATTTGTGACATCCCGTCTTGACTTTTGTAACTCACTGCTTGCTGGTCTACCGGCCTGTGCACTTAGGTGCTTACAGCTGGTGCAAAACTCTGCAGCTAGGCTTGTCTGTCATGAACGTCGCAGTTGCCACATCACACCACTTTTCGCCGACCTGTACAGGCTCCCAGTCAAGCAACGCATCGACTTCAAGGTTTTGTCGCTCACTTTTAGGCCCCTTCATTCTTTGGCTCCAGTCTACCTATCAGACATACCCTCCCACCATCGTACCCTCCGATTTTCGGAAATCTGACTGTTTACCCATACCTCATACAAACCTCAAATCCTTTGGAAACCGTGCCTTTGGTTCGTAAGCTCCCAAAGCCTGGAACTCACTCCCGACTTGCGTTACGACATCTCCTCACTTGACCACATTAAAAAAAACTTAAAACGCATCTATTTATCAGAGCATTTAGTGAGTCCCTGTGATTCATCCTTTATGTGAGCCGTTATGGCACAATAGGTAAAGTGGTTGCTTTTCACGACCTCAGTCCCGAAATCGTGGGTCCGAATCCTGCGGTGGGCAATCCTTTATTGCCGCTGCAAGCGGTGGTGATAGCCGTAAAGGCTCTTCTGTCGCTGTACAAAAGAGGTTGGTTAATCAGCTAGCATTTTGTTATGTGCTTTTGCGTGCTGACACTGTGCATGCTGCCAATAACCATACTTGCATGCTGACTTTGTGCATGTTACCCATAACAATGTTATTCTTGTTGTTTATTGAGCATGCTACTATAAACCATTTAATCGTACTTCCTTTGAAGCAAATGTAAAGTGCCTGAAAGAGATTGAGTTCGCAGAGGGCTCTAGATCAAAATATTATTATTGCTGTATAATTATTTCTTTAAATATAATTTCCTAGTCAGTGTAATGAGTTACTAGCATTTCTCGCTAAAAATCGTGGGTACACTGTATTCAATTTGAACTTTGCGGACCGTGCATGTAAGCGTGCAGCGGCGCAAATCTCAACAGCAATGTCTCACCAACTGCCAGACCATCGCTAAGAGGGACTGACCCATTCCTACTAAAGGCTTAAAGTATATCTTGTCAGGAATATAATAAAAAACTTCTAGCTGATTTAACAGCCTAATTTGTATAGCGGTAGGATAAGCTTATAGGCTACTTTCGCCGCTTGCAGTAGGTAACAGAGTGTCGCCCAATGCCGCAGAATTAAACCCACGACCTGGGTTGTGAAGAGCGAGCACCGTACCTCGTGGGCGACGTCACGACTCAGACTAAACGCCTTAACTCGCGCAACTAAGGGTGCGCAGCGGCGGCGGCCATCCTGTCCGCTCTTCGTGCTATCCAGCTGTGGAGTCGCCATATAGTCGCGCTCGCGAGCGCGGCGGCGTCTGCCGCTTTCCTCGATAAGCAGCGCGACGCGTCGCCGGCCGCGGCGAGCGCGACAAGCGCTGGGCATCCTTTCTTTCCTTTTCTATTTGAAAATACTCGGGGCTCCGACCGCTTGCCCCGCTCGCCGGGCGCCCAGAGCGGCCGGAGTCCTAAGGTGAGGAGCCTGGCGGCGCCGAGTGCTTGAGCGCCCCGGCGGCGGCGGCGGCGAGCGCCTTCAGCTTCTCGGCAGCCGCGACGAGCCAGGGGTGCCCGAGCACGCCCGCAGCCGTTAGCCTCTCGCCCGGCTCGTACTTAAGCATCTTGGCCACCAGGTCTTTCGCGCCTTGGTCGTCGGCCGACTTCTCTGGAAACGTCAGCTGCTTTCCCTCAATCGCCTCCAGCATGGCCTCCTTGCTCGGAAACGGTCGAGGCGACAAGGAAAACGGGTACTTCTGAAAGACCTGCAAGAAGAGACGCACCCACCCGCCCCGCGAGCGCGTCTCCAGTATCAAACATCAAATAGTAACTGGCACTTTTTCCCGTTCGGAAAATACCATACCGCACGCACGTTCCCGTCTGTGCAGCCGCTGCGTACGCGAGACTAAAGCTCGCGACGGATCGCCACGGCAGCTCGAGGCTGAAGAAGCTGAGGCGGAGGGGGAGGCGGACGCACGGCCCCCCCCGGGCGGGGGGGGGGGGGGGGGGGGGCGCGGGGGGGGGGGGGGGGGGGGGGGGGGGGGGGGGGGGGGGGGGGGGGGGGGCGCGGGGGGGGGGGGGGGGGGGGGGGGGGGGGGGGGGGGGGGGGGGGGGGGGGGGGGGGGGGGGGGGGGGGGGGGGGGGGGGGGGGGGGGGGGGCGGGGCGCGGGGGGGGGGGGGGGGGGGGGGGGGGGGGGGGGGGGGGGGGGGGCGGGGTGCGGGGGGCGGGGCGCGGGGGCGGGGCGCGGGCCCCTCGGGGCGCGCGGGGCGGGGGCCGGGCGCGGCGCTCGCTCGGCTCGCTCGCTCGCTCGTGGCTGGAGCTCCGATTCGGAGCTCCAGCCGCGAGCGAGCGAGCGAGCAGCGACCGATCGGTATTCGGCGCAGCAGCGCGGGTCGGAGAGTTGTCTTTCTTTGTTCCGGTGCAATTAGCATGCTTCCTTAGGCACGATTCGCTGCAGGTTACCAACCGGGTATCCTACCAGCCATCGGTCCTGACTGTCTTCCTGCGTGCTTTTGCATTCTAGTCTAAGCGAGAAATCTGTGAGCTTTCCGAGATTCTTTCTAAGCGCGATATTACTGCATGTCAAGAAACCCTGGTTAGTGCTGCTCTTGCAGCGAGTTGTAAAGTGACTGGATAATATTTGGTTCTTCAGGGATTCTATACACACTATTTAACTTCATTAATTAGCTCTCTTGGGGTGCTACGCAAATATCTTATTATTATCGTTTTTTATAGTATTTTTATTTTTATTATTGAGCTCACGTCAATAACTGAGAGCACAGTTGACTCTCGTAGTGAAGACGTAGATTAAAAGGAAATAATGGTTACAGGACAGGCCTGCTAGTCTGTTTCTGAGCCGACTGTCTTACATTGGCGTAACTTGCAAGTTTTAGTTGGTTACGCATCACTTCTACAACGACAAAGGCCGTGGAGGAAGCGACATCTATCGTTTAGCACTAATTAAAATGTCACTAAATAAATGTATGCACACGCACACACATAAATACACACACATACATGCAAATATATATATATATATATATATATATATATATATATATATATATATGTATAATTCATTTGCACAGCGCCCTAAGAGAACTGGATTTCTGTCCTGGCGCTTCACGTATGCTGCAGGGTTCATACATACGACCTGAATCATCAAAGGCGTAAACATTGACCTCGGTCGCAAAAGCTTTAGTGACCGTCTCGCCAAAAAGCTAGCTTGGGAATTCAGTCTGAGATGTTTACATTTACGGTAGCCGGCAAGTTCAAGTGTACGTCGGCTTGCTTGAAGTGTCGACGATTGAGCGTCGCTGCGACCGGTTTCCGGTGGCACTGGCGGGACACCCAGAACGCCGCGAACAAAGTCTAAGTAATTGAGAAGCTCGTTGCAGAGCGGCGGAGCGCCAGCGCAAGGCCGCATAGCCTTGCGCCGGCTCGGCTCTCCGGAGCTCTCCGTTGCAGCCACGCTCCAGAGCTTCAGCGGAGCCGGAGGCTGCATTGCAGCCTCCGGAGCTCCAGAGCTTCAGCGGAGCCGCCTAGTGGATCGGTGGGCTCTTACCAGCATGAAGAGCATAACGCCCAGGCTCCACATGTCTCCTTTGAATGGGTCTTTCTTCACTCCTTCTCGAAACTGTTCGGGTGGCATGTATCCCAAGTGACCGCCGTTGAGCAGGTGGGTCTCTACACCCTCTGAAATAACCTTAGCTAAGCCGAAGTCTCTAAGCTTGGCCAACAGGTCCGAGCGTAGGAGCACGTTTTTGTAGCGGATGTTTCTGTAAAAAGAAAAGTAGCTCGCTGTGATCTCGTGAGCAAACACGCTGCCCACGCATTCAGCTCGCTAGAAAGGTTAACGTAAACATAACTCAGACATTCTGAAGCAGAATGTAGAAGTTTTGTTGAGGCTCGCCGACATTCGTAGTGCACATGCTGTCTTCATAGGTGCGAATGTTAGCACTTGTACCCGATTCGCAGCGTCGTTCTCGCTCCATCCATTGGTGCACTTGTGTGCTGACATTTCACAATTAATTCATAGCTAACACAACCCCGATTGACATGCTTCTTTTGAAGCATAAGTAAAGCGCCTAGAGAGAGAGAGAGAGAGAGAGAGAGATTTATCTTAGGGCACCATGCAGATATTTGGTTACTAATATTTATTATTACTTTTTACTATTTTATTTATTTATTCTATTATTATTTTTTGGTTACTATTATTATTACCGCTTTTATATTTAATTATGTGCGAGCAAAAAATCCTGGTTGGGAAAAGCTTGGCGGATGCAGTGTTCATTTTGTGGGCTCCATGATTTTCGCAATTACCTGTATGTCCTTTCTAGCACGGGATATGGCCAGATCTAGGGGCAGATCCAGGATTCGAATGATGAGGGAGAGCCATTACGTCCCCAGCGAGGTAAGGCATCGGTGATTCCGGGAATCGTTAACTTAATGAATTCGAGCAGCGAGGTTTTGCAAGATTAAGTGACCCTACAGAAAACTCGCGCCCATGTCCTAGTCAGGCTGCTTCCGCCTTCTCCAGCTGCTGCTGCCCCAGCCCAATATAGGGGAGGGGTCAGGAGCTGTCCTCGCCCTCTGGAAGGCGCCATTGCCTCACTACCCAGGCATAGCTCGGCCTCTGGTTTGGGCGAAATGGAACAGCTAACTTCAGTCAGCTGCGAAGTTTCAGCCGCGTCAGCCGCTACAGGTCGGCGGCATCCAGGAGCGACTGCCAAGCGGCGGTGGCAGGCTATTTTGCAGGCTGGCAGCTTTGTCAGACTTAAGGATTGTAAGGATTGCCGATTTTAGACTTGCCAAATTTTAGACTTTAGATTTTTTACTTTCAGACTTTAGACTTGCTGGATCTCGCTCGTCGTGCTAGCCACTGCCTCCACGTAAGTGCACCTTGTGATAAACGCTAGGCTTCGCCCGAAGAACCGCCGTCGACTCACCGATGGCATACGTTGTTCGAATGAAGATAGCTCACCGCCCTCGCCACTTGAAGGAATATCACAGCCGCATCAGCAACTTTCAGGAGATGATTGGCCAGATGGCGCTTTAGGTCGCTCTCCAGGACTTCCATGATTATGTACGCCTGCAAGGCATCGATCCAGCACCGCCGCCGCTCACGCAGCGATCGCTCAATCGGCCGCCGGGCATTTCGGGGCCGCGCCTTCGCCGCCGCCGCGCCTGGCAAGCCGAGCCATCGTCGCTGCCGCCGCTGCGCGACCGCTGCCGCCGCCGCCGCCAAGCGTTCGATTCGTCGGTTCGATAGGCAGTTGTAGCGCAGCAGTCGCCGACGGCCGATGGCAGCAGCGGCTGCTACGCGTTCCTTGTGGCGACCTCGTCGCAGCTCGCCTCGCGCGCAGCTCTGGCGGCCTCTCCGTATCGCAGCAGCAGCGCTGGCGGCCTCTCCGTCTCGAAGCGCCTACTTGCGGAGGCAGCTCACCGCCGCCACCGAAGCTGCGGTTTTAAAGACGCGGCCGTCGTCCCGCGTCTATGGGCCACGCCCGCTCCGAGGTCGAATCCGCAGAGCGGGCTGGGGTGCTCAGCTACGAGCATGCGGAACCCCTAATAGTCTGACTCGACAGGGTCGCATTCGCGCCAGCTCCCTCCCCCCCCGATCCGCTCCGCCCGCTCCTCTCCGCCCCGCTCGCCCCGATCAAGCCTTGCCTTGGTGTGCTAGGGGTCCTTGCATGCCCTCACAAGGCCAAGCATCGTACCACCCGCCTTTCTGAATTGAATCGTTTACCTACACGTCAAACGAACCTCAAATCCTTTAGAGACCACGCCTTTAGTTAGCATGCTCCCAAAGCCTGGGACTCACTTCCAACTGGCACTACGACATTCTCTGAGTTGACCACATTTAAAAAGAAGCTAAAAGTGCACCTATTTAGCACTGTATTTAGTGGATCCATGTGATTCGTCTTTAGTGTGCTTTTGTGCTGACACTGTGCATGCTGCCACTAACCGTATACGCATGCTGACCCTATGCATGTCACCTCTAACCCTGTTATGCTTGACATTGAGCATGCTACCATTAACCACTCGACCATGCTTCCTTTGCAGCAAATGGAAAGTGCCCAGAAATAAATTATGTTCTCTGAGGGTGCTATACATATCTATTATTATTATTGTTATTATTATTATTATTACCATCGTAGTGGATGTGGCCGCTCCAGCAGAGGCTCATAGACCCGCGGAAGGCTTGGGTTGAGCAGCGCTAGCTCAGCTTAGCAATGTGGGAGAGTTTGATTTGTGTCCCATTTCGGGTTCCTGACGCATGCGCGAGGTCTCCTCATGCATTTCGCGAGCTCGAGGCAAAGTGTTTATTTGAATAATCGCTAATGCATTTATGTATTGCCAGTGTCAATGTCTCGCACATGCACGATTCAGAACTAGACCGAACACTCTCGCTAGGTGTTGCTGGCTAGAAAACGGGACTCCCTTGGAAGCTCACTTTGACGGCGACACGCGGGTATTTTAAAACTGCGGCTACGAAACGGCAGAGCGCCATAGATCGTGCGATCCACCCATGATCGTGCGACCGCGATCCCGAGATCGTGATCATGTGATCGTACGACCTTCCCAGGCGCGAAACTGAAAAATGAATCCCTGACGGGTTCCCTTTGAAATAAAGCCTTCGTCATCCGTTAGCCGAGACCAATTTTTTGTGCTACTTTACGTAGTCACGGTAAGAGTGCCTGCAAAGAGATTTCGAAAGTTGAATCGGCCTGCGTGCACTGCATACACTAAGGTTTTCCAGTGAAACGTAAGGAGAAGTGCGAAAGAATAAAGCACCACAAAGAGTTAACGCCCTGAGAAGGAAGCGAAATGTTAGAGAACATTTTTAAAGAATTTTGAGAGAAAAAAGGCCTACAGTCAAGCGCCAATCGCTATATATAGCTCACCGTATCGTCAATCATGCGGTGGTCGAGCAGTCTCGCGATGTTCTCGTGATTAAGCGACTGGATGATGGCGATCTCTCGCTGCAGAGCCTCCTTTTTTTGCTGCAAGCGCTTTTCGTCTCCTTTGAGGGTCATGCACTTGATCGCCACCGTGACGCCGGTTTTCGCGTCTCTCGCCTCGAGCACGGTCTTGCACGATCCCTCGCCGATGAAATTCAGCGGCTCGTATCCCAAGGAAATCACGGCCGCCTTCACGGAGTCAGTCAGTGCAGGCGGGCCGCTCGACACGGCCATGGCGACGCGGTCTTCGCTTGCGGTAGGTAGTGAAGGGGGTAAAATTTGTTGAACAGGGCGCTCAGGGCATGTATGCTGGAATGTTCCGTCACTTTAGGGTAAGGTGTGTGTTCGCGCCTGCGGTGCGTTTATGACGCCACAATCGCACAGCCGATAGCCCACAGCGAGATTCCCACTCACGCGCTTCGGCGGCAGCGCAGGAGCGAGGCGCCAGGGAGAAAAATGAACGGGTTCGGCGGCGGCTGAGAGAAGCGGCTGTAAGACGATGCTTGGATGAATGGATGTGGCTGAGAGAAGCGGTCGCATTGCAAAATGCAGCGGGCTCGGCGGCGATTCTCTCGGCTGTAAGAAGATTTGAGACCCGGTGAGCGGCCTGGCATTTCGGGCGGCCACACACCAACCCCTTTTTTCAGCATCAGCAGCGCGAAGCGGCGCTTTTGATAACACTGGATGGTACTAGCGAAAGACTATGTATGGCGTTTTAGGTTTATTCACGAAATTCCATTCGACCGCTCGTCTGAGTTCACGTGCAAATGGCACCGAAAGTACCCCGGCGAGCGGCCCCGACCTTACTCGCTACTCCCCATTTTGGAGGGGCCCGAAGATGTGTAGATCTTTGTGGCATACCACTAAAATGCCTCATCAGGCCTGTCTATAAAACACCGCCGCCCTAGCGCCTCTAAAAGTTACGACCGCCTCCTTCCCCTCAGGCTGAACGCGCATTGTGAATCGTGCCGATATAGCCACTTTTTAGCCCGTATCAAAAAATGATTTAGAATTCCCAGTCTTAGCACCGAAGGCGAGTCGCCCGACCAGCATCTAGGACCGTACTCTGAGTAGCCCGCCAGTCTGTATTTGAGGTTACTGAAGCCAATGGCAGATGTCACCAATCAATGGATCAACTTAGATATGGTATCCCTGTCTAAGCTGGCCCGAATTTTTTCCATAATATGTAGCTGTAGCTAGGGAGAATTGATTGTGGATCTGATGCGGTCGTCTTGTAAGGGGTCAATTTGGAAAAGGACAACCAGAGCTCGTTGAGGGTAAGAGAGATAGGCCGATGGAGCCCATTTTGAGGGATAGCCCATCCAATTTCTAAGTAATACTTGCTTCGCCCAAAACTAGTAATTTGGTTTCATCGCCATTTAATGTGAGAAAGTTTGCTGCATCCAAGTGCGAATGTCAACCTAAATTCTGCAAGGGAGTTGAGAGTTTGACGTGGTGGAAGGCCGGGGTGGATAAAAGTACAGGTTACACTGAGTGTCATTTGCCGAGAAATTAAAGCCGAGATTTCGCTTGCTGATGACATTTGAAAGAAAGAAAGTATAAATTGTGCAACGAAGTGGGCCAAACACCAAGGTCCTTAGGTACCGTGTTGTAGTGGCTCCTCTGATTACTGTTACATGCAAAAGCATGGCATAACTGACGTCATCCGTCCCTATCATCGTCTTTCGATGGCGTCTCCGTATAATTTTTAATAATAATAATAATACATTTACTATAGCCCCCCTCAGAGAAACCATTCCCTTTCTAGGCACTTTAGACGGGCTGCTTCACATCAAGGGTGACCCCAGTCTGCTACGCCGCATCAAGGGCGAGCCAATGTGCAGTGGCTGAGCACCGACACACCATTAGATCACACAAGCTAGGCTTACTTAACTGGCTGTGCTAAGACCGTGCCGCAGTTGTATCTCTGGCCACTTATCGGGTGTCTAAAAGAGAATGCCATCCAGAAGTGAGACGCCAATTTTTGTAAATTGTGGTAACCACAGTCTAAACCTAGCAGGAGTTTGTGCTGCGACAAGATTCCGTCGTCATTGCCTTTTTTGAACAATAGAGAGCACCTACTTAGTCCTGTCAAGTTCAACTCTGAGGAAAAAAGAACTGAAGAAAGTCTAAGCCATCACTGCCAAACGTGACTCTGCAACATGGTGGAGTGCAGGAGTGGAGGCTGTCTAAGGTATCAGTGGTGGATTGAACAGCACTGTAGGTCTTTTGGAGAAAATATCTGAGGACATAAGAGGAATACTTGAAACAAAGAAGTGAATCAGGAAGTCTCCTGCATTGTATTTTGAAATTTAACTTTTTGGCTCTGCTGTCATTTTGGTACAGCATCTTAAGGAAGATTGATGTACTTCAGAAAAGACCTGCAGGATCCAAAGATGAACTTCAAAGACGCTTCTTGTGACATGCACTCACTTAAGATTGAGTTGTCAAGAGTTCAAGGAGACCTGGGCCTAGAATCACTACTAGATGCCAAAAGGAAATGTGAATTGTGGGGAGCTGCAGTTGAACGAAGAATCAGTCGAAGGATACAGATATTGGGGGAGAGCTTTCTCGAGATGTTGGTCTCACGGCAGAGGGGAGATTTCAAGAATAATTAAGAATTGCATAGACTATTTGTGACAAGAAATTACAACTAGGTTTTACCGGATCACAGATCTTGATGTCAAATTTGGTTTCTTGTTGGAAGTTAAACAGCTTTTGAAGACACTTGACCAGACCAAACTTCGTCAGCAATGCCTAAATCACGGAGGCTTCTATTGTTCAGGAGTTGATGGAACAGAGCTGTACAACGAAATATGTGATTGCAGAATGCTTCTTTTCATAGTCACGACTCGGCACTAAAGACGCCACTGGAACTCATATATTTCGTCGTCAGTTGTGAAGGAAATGTGTTTCCTATTTTGAGAGTTACCTTCCAAGTTTTTCTCACCATGGCTGTATCAGTTGCCTATTATGAACGTTCCTAGAAAGCTGAAGATAATCCTATCATCTCTGAGAGCATCAATGGGGCAAGATTGACTCTTCGATTTGGCCTTGTTAAGTATAGAGAAAGAAATACTAGAAAATATTGACTTTCAAACTGCAACACCAGTTTTCCACGTTCGAGGCCATGAAAATTCACCAAAGTTAAAGCTGCGATAGCTACCTTGTACCTGTACTACAATTAATAAAACTTTCTCGACTCGATATGCCTGCTAGCGTATGTTTTTGCATTTCTTTCCCGGTGGAGTTAATTTGTAGCAATTTTTGACTAGGGGAGGGCACCCCATTTGTAGCATTGTCCCCTGGCGCCGAAAGGTCACACTTAAGTTTCTGCTGGTTATCTACGACCTCGGCCACAAAGGACTCTGCCAGCATGACTGCAAGATCGAAAAGAGTCCCAACGTTCTTCGGGGCCGAGTCCTGACGAATTTTCCTACAAAAGTTGTGAGGAAGGAAAGCACTGTCACCAGAGGATTGTTTGTATCAGCAGAACCTAAGCCCGTGGTTGCTACTGCTGCCATATTTACGCGACCGCTGCTACGCGCTCTCCACCGCGAGTCCCAGACCGGGACAACCCAGTAGTTTATCATTCCAGAGAGGCAGGTGTTTTCTCTCAACCAGGCGTTGGTCTTTTCTGTGCTGCCCCGCCGCCCCCCCCCCTCCGAGTGCCGAGTTGACGGATAGCGGTATTAGGTGGCGCCTGGTTGCTCGACCAGACTTAACCGCAGCCGCGCAAGCGTCTGACCACCAGCGATCTGCCGGGAGATTTCGAAACGCGGGACTGGTGGGCTGCTAGTGTAAAACCAGCCGTACGTGGACGCTGAGAAACGACAGCTTATTGAGGGTCGGTTAGTGGCGGCTTACGCGCCGGCGCAAGCACCTCGAGCTGCACGAAGCGGCGCTATCCATTTAAATTAGAACAGCCCCCCCCCCCTCGGAATAGGGGTACGGCGGACTCTACCATATGCGAGCGAGATCACCAGCGATGGTCCAAACCCTAAAGGCGGACCTCTGCAGCACCGGTACACAAGCTGCGTGCCGATTAGCCACAAGAAGTCTAGAAATACCTCGTACAAACCTTAAATCCTTTGGAGACCGTGCATTTAGTTTATATGCTCCCAAAGCCTGGAACTCCCTCCCGACCTGCGTCAGAACATCCCCTGACCTGACCACATTTAAAAGGAACCTAAAAACACACCTATTTAGGACAGCATTTAGTGGGTCCCTGTGATTTGTCCTTGATGTGCTTATGCGTGCTGACACTGTGCATGCTGCCACTAACCACATTTGCATGCTGACCCTGTGCATGTCACCCTAACCATATTATTCATTTCGTTTGTTTTTCAAGCATGATTTTACTTACCATTAAATTGCATTTCACTTTACAGCAAATGTAAAGCGCCTAGAGAGAGATTACGTTCTCTGAGGGCGCTTTATCAAGTGAATTATTATTATTATTAAGAACGCAGCTGCACAGTTTAGGTTAAACTTAGCTTTTCCTCGCCGGTAGTCGTAGGGTAGTCTCTGGCTTGAGCTACTTAAGCTGCACCCCGAAACTTTTGCTACTTTTATCCTCTCGGACGCAACTCTTGATGGCCATTCCCGGTTTAGCAGTCTCATCAATTCGCTTGAAACCCTCTACTGATGGCATTCTTGCGCTTGGCTACTAGCCTAGTGTCCTAGTTGATGTAGCGTATTCGTCAGCCTACTGTCCCGTTCGCGCCTTCTGTCGGAGTGGTCACTTTTATTTCCAGGCTATTTTAACGGCTAAGTAGGTCTCGCTGTCGGCTTAGCTCAATCGCTAGCTTCGGCTTAACTAGTGGGTCCCATCTTCCAAGCTTCATTCGCATCCCCGTTGCTGCTCCAGGCGCATAGTCAAAACCAGCCGAAACTAATGGCCGCGGTAATGGCTACCAGTGAGAGCAGCTCCTTTTTAGATTAGGGGAGCGGCTGCTGCGCCCTGTCCCAATTGGCTCCGCCACTGCTGCCTACGGCGCTGATCCATTTTGCGCGGATAGTCTTTAGCTGGGTCGCAACATGATGTACTGCTAGCATACTAGCTTGGTTAACTTTGAAAATGCACCGCTCATGGTTATTAAAGTATTATCAGTGGTTATTAGCTATCAACGCGCTGCCTTATATAATGGTCGTTTATGAGTGCTTGTTATGCAGACTGGCTGCGTTAGTCGTCGTTAAGTCGACCGAGTAGGAATTTATCTTCCCGAGCGATTTTGTGGACGTGGCCTATAGTATATCCCATTGGCTCGGCGCTGTATCGGGAACTTTTTGAGATCTCAGCTACCGTGCACAAGAAATTTTGTAAATTTTTAATTTCTATGGAAGTTATCCACTAATGGTATTCCGGAAGATAATTTCCTGATTTTGCCGAGAACGTACTGGAAAGCGACGCCAGACCTGGACCCGCCATTTTTGAAGGTAAGCAGCTAGTTTATCATTCCAGAGAGGCAGGTGTTTTCTCTAACTGTTGTGATTTTTGATCTCGTTTGAACTGAGGCAAAAGCAAGTTTCAACGTGTCCGAGCGATGCGCTTAAAAAAGTGGGGTTCTACCTAAATCACGGTTCACGTCGTGGGGGGGTCAAATTTTCTCGAACGCCTTTCCTTGCTGCAGAGTTCCTAGCAGCGATGCCATAATCCGCTTTTATTAGTGCATTACTAGCTGCTTCTCTTAACGCATAGCTAGGGAATTGCGTGTATTGTTACCGCTTTGACGCTCCTGGAGGTTGCAGCGTTATTTACATTCAGCCTTTCGCCCCCCCCCCCTCTTCCCGCTTCCCTTCGCTGTCTCGAGTATTTCTTTTTACGCTGCAGCCCACTACTCCGTGCGCTGCCTTCCGCTGGCCTGCATTTTGAACTAAGGCTATTTTCCTGTAGCGCAAGAAATCAACGAAACAATTCTCTACTAGGAGGCGCTGCCTACTAGGGTTTCGGGTACGCGCCAATCGAGGATTCCAGGGATATATTTGATATGAAATCGATTAATAAGGTAAACTCGGGTCGCTTAAAAAAATGCACATACACACACAAACATACACACACACACACACACACACACACACACACACACACATATATAGATATATACATATTAGCTGATTCAAAAGCCTCATTGTAAAGCGGCAGAAGAGCCCTAACGGTTTTCGCCGCCGCTTGCAGTGGGCAATAAAGGATCGCCCGTTGCAGGACTGTAACCCACGACCTGGGCCGTGAAGAGTGAGCGCATTATCTCCTGGGCTAAGACACTGTTAAAGCGCGTGGCACTGGCCTGAGTGAATGCCCAGCGCTCCAGCAGTGACGACTGCCTGCATGCGCCAACTTTAAATCGCACTGCCGCCCCGTTGAGCTTACCTCCGACGGCGTTCCGCCGAGCCCAGAATCGCCGTATTAAAACGGTGGCGGCGTGCTTAAATCAACCAGATTATGAACGACATTAATCCTTAGCGGTTTCCGAATTAATTACCGCTAGGAACCGATTATTCGACGATCTATGCCCAAGGCAGTATAAAAGACGAAGCCGTGCAATAGCCAGTGAGCTAGTGCCCCACAAGTTGAGCTCTCGGCCACTGAACCATACGAGAGTTGTAGAGTGTCGTGACTAGCTGATTTTAGACGCCTTTAGCCCTCCGTCGCTGCTGAGAATACTTTATGTTCGGGGATATGGACTCGTTATCGTAAGGTATGGCCGCTCTCCGTTGCTACCACGCTCCGCTCCGCAAGTGCCCGCATGCCTACGTGCACTGCAGCTGCACGAATGACATGCTAGCCATTTCTTAGGGTTCAGAGTGTCGTCTTTATTTAATCGTCGCGCGTCCCCTGGGACTTGCACCATTACGAGCGCTGCGTTTTCGGCCTACTGTGGTCCGGACTAAGCGGCCACACCCAGTTTGTAGCGCTATAGCAATTTGGACCCTTAGACGCCTCCAATCGCCAGATTTGTAACAAAGTGAGCAGCTTCGCGTGAGAAGAGTAAGAGAAAGAGAGAGTGTTCTGAACAGAAACCCGTATTCATTTCGACCTCACAACACCCAAGCAATTCGCAAGGAGGCGGACCCGACAAACAAGTCTGCAGGGCGCTTACCCACCCCTCCGTTTCACCGTTCGCGCTCTAGGTACCCTCGGTTATCGCGGGTAGTTCATATACTGCATTAAGTTGTAATTTAAATACAGCTAGCAAAATGCTAGGTAGCTGCATCATTAGCGAGCTGTGGCGCCACCTAATCTCCGTACAATCTCGAGTCGCCGGGGAGGGGGGGAGGGCGTAGTTGAGTGACCGGCGGCCATGGGTCTGCTCATTTCCGGACGCTGCTTCGCTGCGTCGGGGTGTGGTGCTGTGAGGCTGCACCAGTCATGCCGCTGTTCAGCGCAAAGAAGAAGGATAAAGAGCTGCGTCAGGAGAAGGATGTTAGACAGCAGAAGAACGGCCTCGGCGACGCCGCCCAAGCAGCCCAACCTAACGCCGCACAGAGCCCGGGGAAAGATGTGAGCCCGGTGGACAGTCAGCCGAAGCTAGTGTTCCATTGCCAGCTTGCTCACGGAAGTCCAACAGGCGCGGTCACTGGTTTCACGAGCGTTAAGGAGCTGTACCAGAAGATTGCCGAGGTGCACAAGATTGACCCGGAGGAGGTAAGAGTTGCATGTGCGCCGCTGCTCGAGCGATGCCATTGCCTCTGACGGCAGCCGTCTGCGATCAGTTTCCCAGGCCTGGAGGATAGAGAACAGTTCCATGCTTTTGCTTGTGCGACTGCAGCTCATAGGGTGGTATTTTGAACTGAAGGATCTGTCGAAGCTGTGCGTGCTGTTACGTTGTAGATTTTGTTTTGCACGCTCAACACTCACAAGGTTGACATGGAGCGGCTTCTAGGCAGCCAGATCGGATTAGATGACTTTATTTTCGCACATGTCAAAGGCCGCCCGAAAGAGGTGGAGATAACCAAGTCTGATGAAGCACTGGGCCTCACGATAACAGACAATGGCACTGGCTATGCCTTTATCAAGCGGATAAAAGAAGGCAGCATCATCGGCAAGATCGAAGGAATTTACGTAGGAGATCACATCGAGAGAGTTAACACTGACGTAATGGCAGGCAAGAGACACTATGAAGTTGCCAAGTACCTGAAAGAATTGCCGAGGGGTGCCTCATTTCTGCTGCGCCTTGTTGAGCCAGAGAAAAGCGGTTTCTGTAAGTCTGCTTTGGCTAGCATTTGCTACAGCTTGCTCCGATAGCCGTGGCCGGTCTGATTTGTAGTTGTATTAGGAGCGATGACTGCTTGTAGATTATAGCGACACCCACGTTGCTTAGGTGAGCTTTGTCTAGGCAGGCAGGAGACACTGCTCAAGAAATCCGTGGGGCTACCTAGCAATTGTTGCTGAGCACTCGAGTAGCAGCTCTTTAATTAGCTCTGCAGCTGCTGTCCACTTATTCAAATCAAGCCTCGCGAGACTGGGACGATTTTGCGATTTGCGACTGAGTTGATTCTGAGGCGATGCTGAGCCGTGTTAATTGATTGTTCTCTCTACGAAGTGTTTATTGAATTAAGATGGACATGCTCATGGGGCACAGTCTGAAACTTGGTCATCTTGCTCAAATGTATCACGAGAATCCGAATCAGTGCAAATGTTGTATGTGCACAGCTGAGTGGCAGCAACTGTTTGCATGCTTTTCTTCTGTGAATGGCTGGATGAGATCTGACCAGCAGTGCTGTCAGATCTCATCAGGTTCTAGTCCTCTTCTGGTTCTAGTCCTCAGGTTCTCTTCTGGCTGGCTTCATCATGCTCAACATGAGGATCACTGCATAGCCAAGGATGGCATTTTTCGTAGATCATGGCAAGGATGCTTTCCCCTCAGCACAGTCTGACTGTACTGTGGCAAATGGACTTGATTGCTGTGGCCATGGAATGGGCCTGATGATATCTTCTTTACTGTGTGTTATTGCTGGTGCAGCTCACACTGTGCTCTGTGCCGACTATACTAGATGGAAAATTGTATGCATGCCACTGTCTAGTGTTATTCTATCGGCTTTTTGCAGCAAGTATTAGCAGCGCTTCCCGTGCTAGCACCGCTTCGGGTGCCGGCAGGAAGCCTGGCTATGGCAGTGGCAAGGAAACCCTTCGCCTGCGATCTAAGGGGCCAGCAACGATGGAGGTGGTAAGTCGGCTTGCTCTGCGTGCACCAGCTGAGCATCCATGTACGCAGATCCCCTCGGAGCCGTCGTCTGTGACATCGTCTTGACCCACGTTTGTTTGCCCTGCTGTGAACCAAGCCCCTATGTGTGCTGAAGCTCTTCACTATCCGGTTTTGAGCTGTAAATCTGTCATTGGCCCGATCGCTTGGAGCATGTTTAGAAACTGGGGCAACTATCACTCACGACCTTAGAGATGTGAGTCCGGCGTACCATGCTCGTTTCCCAGTGAGGCAGGGATTGTTGTTCATTTACTCTGTAGTTGGTGCTGTTTCAGTTCCGTCGATCTTGCTTCTTGTCTTCGAATTCCAGCGAAACATTCAGTAATGTGCTCGGTGCGTGCTAGGACCCTGGATGCTGCTTCCTTGTTGGTATGCCCTTGCTATGTTCTTATTGTGTATGACTTGAGCTCGTGTAGTACATAGGATCTGCAGGCCTGACTTTGTGGAAGACGTGAATCTGCCGAAGAGCACCAACTGACATTGCACGACTGGGGGGCTGTAGCTTTAGGGGGTTGCCATTTTGGAAGTCAGTAATTTGTCTGGCTGCTAGCAGTACTGTATAGAGGTTGCTGAAGAGGTAGGATCGAGGTTGGAGGGAGGGATACGAAAAATTAGGGAGGGAAGGAGCAATAGATGAAAAGGGAGAGACGGACAGACAGACAGAGACACGGAGAGAGACAGCGACAGAGAGAAAAAGAGGGAGACAGAGAGAGAGAGAGACACACACAGAGATAGTGAGAGAGAGAGAGAGAAAGACAGAGGGACACGGAGACAGAGACACAGAGAGACACAGAGAAATAGAGAGACACAGAGACGACAGAGTGGGAGCGGTGGTAGTAGAGAGAGAGAGAGAGAGAGAGAGAGAGAGAGAGAGAGAGAGAGAGAGAGAGAGAGAGAGAGAGAGAGAGAGTGATGGAGGAAAGAAAGAAAAGGATTAAGGAAAAGGTGGGAAGAACAAGGGACGGGTGAGCAAGGAAGAGCTTGGGAACTATGTGTGATCATGGGTCTCGTCGATCTTCTACTTAACATGGTAATCTAGTATGGAACGTGCCATCTCTAGGATGCAACCAGGACAACCTACCATGGCAACCTACCATCTCTAGGATGTGTGGTTTGGTCCTGAGGATATGCATGCATGCAACGAAGTTCTTGTGCAGCTGAAAGTGGTTCCTCAAAGGATTGCTACCTTAACTGGTAATCTAACTATGTTTAGGCCCTGACACTTGCCTTACATCTGCCTTCGTGGCCCTGACGTCAGTCTGTCACGTGGTCTTTGATGCAGGCTTCCTTTCGCCTTTGATGCTTTCCTTGCGTGCTCATGTGCATACCAGGTGAGGTGTCGAAATGCAAAGCTGAATGAGTCCAAAGATGTTAAAGCAAATGGGAAATTGTTCTTATGCACATGTATGTGCATACACACATGTGTGCCTGTTTTCACGTTTCCGAGTACTTTTGCATGCCTGTGTGTGCATTCGTGATGCCTATGATGGAGTCTGGTGAATGTGTGGGAGTGGCACCTTGTTGTTGTCAGTAATGTTTACCTGCAGAGCTTTCATAGATAAAGACTGCCGGCATTGTGATCTGGTCAGTCTATTCATATATACACTCGGGCACAAAAAATCCTCGCAGTATGGCTGCCGCTACTGTGACTAAATTAATTCGGGTAATAAGAGGGTTTACTACAATGTCAGGCATACTAAAGTTATGCGAAACGTGAAAATATGTGTCAATCTAAAGACCAGCACATACACTTTTGGTGTGTATGTGTTTAATGTGACATCGTCCCACCACGATTATGTATGACCTCACTTGTCTGGCCAGGAATAGAGGCTGCCAGCTTCTTTGCCGTCTCTTCTACAGTAGCACATTCCACTGAGCCCGAGTGTTACTGAAAAGGTCGCCTACTGGTTTAGGCTGAACACCCGGCCTCTGCTGCCTGTCTATATTGCTCCATAGTAGTTGCATATGGTTCAAATTAGGCAGCTGGCTGAGCAACTGCTCTAGCACCAAATAAGGATTCGTCAAAAGTACTTCACCTGCCAGGCAGTTTTCATAGGGTCGTTATCTTGTTGCCAAATTTAACGATCCCAAATAGAGTATTTAGCCTCGAAATTCACTTTTCTCGACTAACAAGGACTTGAGTAAAGTACTCTTTGAGGAATCCTTGTTTGGTGCTGGTGTAGTAGCCCAACAAGTAGCCTGATTTGAGCTTTGTAGAGCGACTATTGAGCGATATAGACAGGCGGCTGAGGCCGGGGGTTCAGCCTACACCAGTAGCCGACCTTTTCAATAAAACGCAGGCTCTTTGGAATGTGCTACAGCAGAAGAGCCAATGCAGTAGCTAGCAACCCCTATTCCTAGCCAGACAAGGGAGGTCATAACAATTGTTTAGTATGTTTAAACACACTAAATGCATGTATGTTAGCTTTGAGGTCGTCAATCAATATTTTCACATGCTTCGAGTAACTTCAACACCTCTATCATCATAATAAGCCCTCTTCTTACTCGAATTAGTTTACAGTCAAAGCATCGGTGGCCATATTGCAAGGATTTTTTGCGCCTGAGTATATATACTAAATTATATATATATATATATATATATATATATACTAAATCATAATTTAGTATATATATATATGTATATACTAAATTTTATACTACCCGTGAATTTGCTTTGCTGAGTCACGGTAGAAACACAGTACTGTACATAAATGTATACGTCTAATACACTCCACGCCCGGAAGTATGGCCGCCATCTTGCCCAGTGACAGCTACGGCTGCAAGGCTAGTCTTAAGTCCCGGAGGTTTGAGCACGTGTCTCCTTTGCTAAAAGAGTTAGGATGGATTCCGGTTGAGCAACGGATACAGAGCCAAGTTCTTACGCTGACCCACAAGGCCCACCACGGCTTGGCTCCTCCATACCTAGCTGAACTGCTGCAGCAGTTTCAGCCTGTTCGCGCCCTCAGGTCCTGTGTGGACAATACATTAGTTGTCCCATTCCTCCGTTTAAAGACCGTTGGCAACATTAGCTTTAGCTCTGCAGGTCCTAGACTATGGAACTTGCTTCCACAATTCTTATGCAACGACAACTACTCTCCTACTGCCAACTATGGCTCATCCTTTTCAGCGGTCCTGAGCTGCTACTTCCGTGCTACTCACTACCTCAACTGCTCTCCTGACTCTGCTATGCTTCCCACTTTCTCATTGTTGCGTGAGACGAAGTCTGTTGGCTACCGAATGAGTACCGAAAGCCACTGAGGCCGTGAGTGTGCTATAAAAAACTCTCCTGCGTAACACCCCCATGGTCTTTATGACTTTGTGGAGTTACAGACGGAGATACATTACATTATGGACTCTCATTTAATTAGTAGGGATTTCATTTGTATACTGCCCTAAGAGAGCTTAATCTCTATTCAAGCTTTTCATTTATGCCACAGGGCTCCAGCAGCAATCTCCATAATCGAATACATTCACCTTGACCTCGGTCATTAAGGGCAAGCACTTTTAACCACTGGGCCAAACCAGCAAGGCTGCCCATTGATCTGCAACCCGGTGGTGGGCTGCTGCTGGTGAAATGGCTGGAACTTTTCTCTTCTCATACCTTACCCGTAGCGCTCAGAAGTTCAATGCCCGGCCCCTCCACTCGTTCAACGTCGGATCTTTGTAGCCATGTGCTGAGAAGGTTTTCACAAAATGCCTGAGGTGTGCCAGGGAAGGCTTGCCTCGGAGGCTCACCGTGGATGATGGGCCAAAGCCCTAAACTTTTTTGGCCTCTGGTCGGCAGAAAGCTCAGCTGGCTAATCGGGCTTAATGGCACTACATGGTTTGGCACTCCCATTAGTCGAGTCCATTATGCTGGTTGGTCTCAATCCAGGCCACCTACAAGAGCTCTCACTTGCCCACTACCCCAATCGCTGGCTGTGTCTTTCCTCTGGCTAAAGCAGAAACCTTTCACTTGTCGAAAGAGTTTTGTGTTATCTGCTGGCTTGCAGGTCGTCACCACGATTGGTTGCCTTGGTGTTCTTGTGCACCACTGCCCGGATGCCTTCGTGGAGTCAAATTGGTCAGCCAAGCCACGTTGGCATTATTGGGCTCTGTCCTGCCCTGAACCCTGTCCCACCACTGCATGCTGGGAGTTTGGCAGCAATGCTAATCCTACCAATTTGTCAGACGTTGTTGGAGATTCCCAGTTCTAAATGCAGATTAGCAGTAGCTGCCTCGGTTGACATAGGATGGCATTCGTGGTAGTGCTGTTGGTGGGAGGAGTGCAAGGAAGGATTTCGTGCCAAGCTGTACTTATCACTGACATCGTTGGACTGATCGAAAAATCCCGATGCAGGGCTGTAATGTCTACCACTTGGGTAGGTTGCACCTAATGTCTAGGTGCTCAGTCTACCTGCCTGCTTCTAGAGCCAGGAAAATGTCAAGAACGGTTACTATGCCCACTGCCTTCTTATCAAGGGGGGGTCATGCAGGGACACGTGAAGCACAGAAGGCTAAGCTAATTTGCCTCGATCGTCTACAGTCAAGCTTCCAAACGATGAAGCCATCGACGAAGTTAAAGCTTGAGCTGCCCTTAAACTACACCTCTCCCAAGCCTATCGGTCAAACACCCATCCTGCTTAGCTGGTGGTTACTGACCGAAAAAAAATTTTCACCTTCTAGATCGATTGAGAGAGTTGCAGGCGATGCAGAGAATTGGGCTGATAGATTCACTAGAGTTGGCAGGGCCAGAGAATACCAGCTGCTCTCTGACTACTATACACTGGAATAAATTGCAAAATAAAGCTTGCACGTATATATGTGTATGCATGTGTTGGTCCATATACTTGAATGTGCTTGTGTGTGTGTGTGTGTGTGTGTTTGTGTTTGTGTGTGTTTGTGTTTATGACATGCTGCCATACCTAATGCTTTGAAATGCCATACTGTGTGAACGTTTTTACCATCGATCCTTTAATTGCTGTCTAACGAAGTTGCACTATTCTCTATTGAATCCGCATGATGTACCGCCAGTGCAGTCACATGTAAAGTCGTGGACATTCTGGGGAAGAAAAACTAACTCGCATCTGGCTCAATATTGTGTGAACGTTTGCCGCCAGCTATACAAGTGTACATGCATGGTCAGACGTGAAATGTTCGGCTGTGGAAACCGGTGTTGTCACAACCTGGTCTGAGCTATGAGAGGAGCGGCAGTAGCCTGTGCATCGGAGCCGCAGCCCAACCGTTGCTCTAGCCAAGTAGCCTCTGCTCCGAGTCCATAGCCAGGAATATATTTGCACGGTGCTGATTTAAGCCTCGACCTTTAAAGGACGTGACCGGAAGTTTCTAGAAATGTCGATGTCATGTGGCATATTGTCATATCCTTGCAGCCTTTTTAGCAAGCTTTGAGTAGCCATGCTTCCTTCAAAATGCGTCCTAGTTTACTTAAGGCAGGTAAGTAGCTGAGTGACAAATGGGTTACATATGCAGGTGGCAATACAAGTGATTAGGAAATAATTATCTGTGGAAAAATCTTCCATCAACTGAAGGCCGTGGTTTTGAGCACATAATTAGGGCTTTTGCGGTTCATCGAAAGGATATCATTTAAAAATAGTAATTTGTTTGTAAAGCACTCTCAGAGAGCTTAATCGCTTTCTAGGCACTTTACATGTCCTGTAAAGGAAGTATGACCATATGGTTAGTGTATACAATTATTAGTGATAATATGTAGTGTCAGCAGGCATAAGTTCACAAAGGGCAAATCACGACAGACAACGGTTCTCGGCAGATGACTGGGCAGTCCGGCACAAATCCGTGCATTGGCACCAAAAGCTGCCTCTCGCTGACAAGTGGGCTCAGAGCAAACAATGGATCGACAGTGCAAAAGGGGGAAAGGGCCAGGCCGCTCGACAGCAGCCGTCTAGAGTGCATAGACTGTGCTTGGCTGGCCTGGTTTCTGAATAAAGTGTTTGTTGTTGGAGCCAGCAGACTTGTTGCTCGATCACCTCACTACCCAGCCCGACTACAGGTGGTTCGGATGACTGTCACAGAGCTCCGTAGCTGTCACAAGCTTGTTCATGGGCAAATTCAGATAATCTCTGCTACTTTATTAATAATAATAATAATACATTTCTGTATCGCCCTCAAAGAACTGACTCTCTTTCTGGGCACTTTACAAATGCTGTATAGAAAGTATTACCAAATAATTTGTGGTAACATCCACAAGCAACATGCCCAGTACAAGTAGGTTTATGCACACGAAAGACGAATCACAAAGACCCACCAAATGCTGTAATAAACAGGTGCGTTTTAAACTTCTTTTGAAATTCTGTCATGTCAGGGGACGTTTCGACGTGTGTTGGTAGTGAGTTCCAGGCTTTGGGAGCATACGAACTAATGGCATGGTCTTCAACAGTTTTGAAGTTCGGACGAGGTATTCCTAAACGATTCTAGTCAGAACAAGTTCTACGATTTATCGAGTGGTGGGGAGTAGTTCAGATAGGTAGGCTGGAGCCAGAGAATGAAGGAACCTAAAAGTAAGTGGCAGAACCTTGAAGTCTATACTCTGTTTGATCGGAGCCTGTGCAGGTCGGTGAGAAGTGATGTGATGTGGCAACTTCGACGTTCACGACAGACGAGCCTAGCTGCAGAGTTTTGCACCAGTTGTAAGGGCCTGATTGCACTAGTCGGTAGACCAGCAAGCAGTGAAATACGGAAGTCGAGACGGATGGCACAAATGCATGGACCAGTTTTGATGTAGTATCCCTGTCTAAGAATGCCCGAATTTCAGCAATGTTATGTAGCTGAAAGTATGCAGACTTGACTGTGGTCGTCTAATGAAAGGCCCTTTGGAACATGACACCTAGATTTCACGCAGATTCAACAGGAGATTGCTGGCAAAGCCGTTTTTAAGCATAAGTTTTCCCATTTCCGAATCACACTTGGTTTGCCCATAACTATTAAGTTGGTTTTTTCGTCATTCAATTTAAGAACGCTTGCCATCCATGTACAGATGTCATCAAAACATGCAGCAAGGGTGTATAGAGAATTCGCCGTGCTCGAGGGCTGGGAGGGATCAAAGCAAAGGTACAACTGAGTGTCATCCGCATAGATTGTGCTTTGCGATTACATCGGGAAGAGGGAGGGTATAAACCGTTAAAAGAAGCAGACCGAGCACCAGTGCCTTGAGGTACCCTGCACTAATGTGTTTCCTCGGATGATTTTTGCCCATTCACATCAATACACTTGAGTCTCCTACTGAGATAGGGCCTGAACCATTGCAGTGGATTGCCAATTATGCCCAGGTGAGATTCGAGACCGTCAAGAAGGACTTTGTGATCAATAGTATCGAAAGCTGCCGAAAGAACAAGCAGAGAGACTCTACCTAAGACTCTAAGTCTGCATTCATAAGTAGGCCATTATTCGCCCAAAGCGATGCTGACTCTGTGGAATGATTAGCTCTTAACCCAGACTGGAACTTACTTGCAAGGTTTGAGGTTTCAGTGTACGAGTTCAGGTAGTCTGCGACGACTCCTTCCAGTGTCTTAGATAGGAACGGGAGGAGGGAGACTAGGCAGAAGTTGCTCAAGTCTTCATGGTCTAGTTTCTTAATTAGTGGCCTAAGAACAGCATTTTAGAAAGGTGGGGGGGACATGACCTGGGGCTAAGAACATATTTGTTATGCTGGTTATGCTTGGCAGCAGCAGATTTAAGCATCGTAGAAGTGGGACAATGGGAAATAGGGTCTTGAGGACTAGTAGTCCTCTTTGACTGGGAGATGAATTTCAGGATAAGTTCACTCGTGGCCTCCTTGAACGTAGACATCAAGGTAGTGCATGGAATCGATAGACAGGAGGCCTGTGTCGGTGTAATTGAGTGATCTAAGTCCAGAAGGGATGCTTCAACCTTAGGAATTGACTCTCAGATATTGTCTATCTGGCTGACTAAGAAGCTAGAGAAAAACCATCGGCTGGGTCATCACAAGGGTCACTAGGTAAGGAGCTAACCCGGGAGAGGTTAAGAAGATGGTTGATGTTAGACATCAGCATTTTTGCAATGTGCATCTGTGATTTAACAATATTTTTTGTAGAAGCTGGACTTGGCCTTTGCTAGGATCGATTGGTATGATCTACAGTAGTCCTCGTATGCTTGACGGTGGACAGTCAGTCCTGATCTTTTATACGCTTTCTCAAGTATGCGCTTAGTAGATCTAGCTAGTTTAGTGTATGTGGTAAACCGTAGGCCGTCTTGGCGAGGGCGCACATTTAGCTTAGTCAGTGGTTTATGCTGTGCATCTTGCTTCTGTCCTGCTTTTGAGTTACTTCGGTGTTCCTTCTTTTAGGAAGTTTACACGGTCCGTTTTCCCCTCTCCAAAGTCTTGCTTCCTACTTGTTTCGGTCCCAGAGTGATCATGGGAAATGTTTTTGTTAGGTAGGTGGAATGGCCCACCACGATGTACCTCCCGGTGAATGTTAACCTTCCACGATTGCCTTTATCGCCTGCCGCCTCATTATCCCATTCTATTCTAACGTGCTTGACATGCTCCATAAATGTGGACTCCCCTGGAAGGCTTTGATGATTTTACCGGTCGAATTGTCCGCCGTGCTTTTCAAAGCAATGAAGAAAACCTTAGATGGTGCCTATGATTATTCGTTTGTTCGTTCAGACTTGCCTAGGTCTTGGCCAAGAAGTAGAACCATGCTCAGCTTATTAGTCTTCGTTTATTCTTGCTTATGTCTTGGACTGCCCTTCTTGTGTTAGTGATGTATACACCAGAGACTGAAGCAAAACAGAAGCAAGAATCCCAACTGAATGTGGCTTTAATAATAATAATAATAATAATATAGCAATAATAATAGTAATAATACACTTGATAACGCCCCCTCAAAACTCAATCTATTTCTAGGCGCTTTACATTTGCTGCAAAGGGAAATGCGATTGAATGGTGAATAATATCATGCTTGATAAACAACATGAATAACATGGTTAGGGGTGACATGCACAGGGTCAACATACAAGTTTGGTTAGTGGTAGCATGCACAGTGTCAGCACGCATAAGCACATAAAGGATGAATCACAGGGACCCAATAAATGCTGTCCTAAATAGGCTTTAGGGTGGAAAGTGCAAAAAATTGTCCACATTTCAAGTTTGTTTTTTCACATAAACTTATTTTGTAAGATATTTACACCATAAGTAGTACCTTGTGATCAATAATATGAGTCTTTGTGTATATATTGCCAATGAAGTGGCTTTTTTTTGGTGAACTTTGTATGTAAAACCTGCTCAGCCTTTAAGCAGACACCCGAATATCACTTTAAACTTTGAAAAAACGTTAGTTTTTCAAAATAATCACATGCCCATTGAGGTCAACCGTCTGACTGATAAATATAACAATAAAAAATCCTAAACCAACTACCGGAGTACAAAACTCTGCCCCTCCCGGAAAGTAGACCTTTGGCAAATTCCTATCCAAAGCTTTAACTCTTTATTTACTTGCCATTAGTTACGTTTACATTTGTCCTGAAGTGACTATTGTTTGGACCTGGAAGTGACCAGAATTGATCAACCATGTATTTGAAGACTTTGGGCGTGCTAACATTTCGGTGCAGCACTGTTGCTTCCGCACTTGTGCCAAACCTCCGATCTGTGATCTCAAATGCCGATTGCTAGAGCTAGCCCCATCTGCTGTATATTTGCTAGTGGCCTGTTGTTAATGAATGAAGGGCATATCATAGGATCTGACAACCAACGTCTGAACTCCATTCCTCATACCATACATCGCTCTCTCTCTCTCTCTCTCTCTCTCTCATGCTCTCTCTCTTTCTAATGCTCACGTCTTTGCCACCACTGAATCCAACTAGAAATTGTATTCAAGCTCACATCTAGGCCACTTCTCTATAAAGGAGTGGTAATCACTGGAGTGCCTTGTGTCATTGCAAGGGCCAATGCTGCAGAGTGGGAAACTTAAGTTTTGTGGATATGGAAGCCGATATCTCTCTGGTAGTGGCTAGCAGGTGGCTGGTGCTTGCCCATGCTTCCTGATCTTGTTCGATAGCACACTTTTAACGGTGTCACATAATGCTCTCTTATGTGAATCGTGTTAGACATTTGAGCCTTGGGTTAGGCGAGCAGGTAGGGAGTATGAACATCCTTTGGCATGGCTGACTGTTGACATAGCTCTGTCCTTCCTTTATGACTGGTCTAGCACGTGATCCATAAGCAAGATTCTGAATGTGTGCCTGTGCATGAAACCGTGCCTTGTCCTTGCTGTTGTCTTGACCTTGACCCCGGAGAGCACCAGCTCTAAAAACTTACGATGTTTTGATGGTTGAAATTAAAAACCAAGCAGAACTACCAGATCAGCTTGCCTGTTATAATGCACGGACTTGTCACGTGTGTAAGGGCATTCTAGCGTGTTGGATAAGGTCTTCAGCACTATCAAATTCAGTATGGCAAGACGTTCTCTTCCTGTTAACCTTGTTTGGCCATTAGAACCGAGCTGACATTTGGCAAGCAGATGCTTGCCCGATGCCTATCAGTATAAATGCACAGGCATGCAAGAGCATATGCTGTTTGCATGGCCTCCTGCTTGTGAGCCTGCTTGATTTGATGCAGGTATGTACTGGTAATACTTGCTATTAGTCGAGCCGATTAGCCTGATTCATCCAGGTTCAGATGCAAGCATTTTGCATTTGCCGGGGCTGTATTGGCTGCCACTCATCTTGATGAAAGTGTGTTAGAGCATGTCTGTCATTGCAGGAGGCAAGCCCAGCCCATGCAATCCAAGCTTGTTGGTCAATATATCTGTCACGGTTTTCGGAGCCACAAAATCGGCACCGACCTTTGCTATGTCACGCGAGCAGCGCAGTTATTGGCTCGCCTCATGGGGCAATGCGGCTGCCACAGTGACTTCAGTTGTGTTGCATACCGGTAGTGGATGGCTCAAGAACGTTGCCAGCTGGTGCATCATGCTTCTTCAGAGATGTATTTTGTAACTGCTTGTGGTGACCTCTAAACAGAGTTGGGTATTGTCGCTCACCTATTATCCAATACCTTTGACTGACAGACATTTTTTTAAGTTATCGTCTGCAATCACAAAAACTTTGGATAACGTTCAGCAGTACATAAAAGATGACTGAAGGGTGGTCAGGCTTCGTTGGATCTCCGAGAATGGCTGATGACTGACTGTTACAGACTCTGAGGCCCAGCGCTTCAGTGGAGCATTTGGCAACCGGCCCTCAGACTTGAAAAGGAATGCTGCTATTCGTTATGGCACCATTGGCTTAATACATCGTCTTTATATTGATCATTCTGTATTCGGCATTTGTTGAAACGGTCTTTGCTGCACCTGTAAATACTTCATGTAAAAAGGCTGGTGGAGGCACTTTTTTGTCTGCACAATCGAAAAAAGTCGTCTTTTGCAGCCGGACGACATTGCAAGCTTAGCCATCGAAAAAATCAACGGCCGCCTCGAAGGATTTCTCGGCATCAACGATGCAGACTTGGGTACGTAGCATGTAGCAGTGAGATGTGTCGTTGCATCGCCTCATGATGTTTCTTTTGCTCTGATTTCACTTGTGCCCTGACGGACAAGTGCTCACTAGTCAAGTCCGAGATGCTGCTGTTGCCTTCCTACTGCTGTGTCCATCACTGGCGGCTTGTTGAAACCACATTTATGCTATCCTTTTCGAGTATAGTAAGGCTCATATGGTGAGGCAGTAGAATATGGTGATATGGGTAGATGAAATTGGTACTGTGTATTTGAGACCGTTAGGCTGCTGTGGTCGAAGTAGGACAAGGTAGTGGATTATGTGCTTATTAGCAGTTTCTTTCAAGACCGAAGACTTGGTGGGGTCGTTGCTCTCACTGTAGAGTGACGTCATGCACTGCCAGGCACAGCTATAAGCTGCTGTGCCTAGCAGTGACGCGTTAGCAATGGCATGAACTGTGAAATACCTGTATCTTCAGTTTGGTCAGGCAATTCCGGGTTCTTGGTGCCCTAGAGCTGATTGGTACTTGGTCGTAGGCTGTTCTGAGAAACGTTGTTAACTTTATACTACTAAGCTCACATAGTTCAGAAAATCTATCTATGCTTGCCTACATAATGCTGTGAAATAACACCATCGCTTGCAGCATTCTGTTGGGAAGTGTGAATAGGCAATGGAGTTTTATGGATATGCCTGATATCGTGAAAAGATATATGGTATTGCCAAAACATAGGTTAGATAGGTAGAATAACTCAAACTAAGAACTCTGGAACCGTCAAAAAGGACTGGTGAATGTTAATGGATATGAATCAGGTGAGTACACTCGCAAGGCCTGGGTTACTGCCGAATGAGTAAAACTTTAAGGATGGGGTTAGTACCGACCGAACTTGGTGAGCTTGTGGACGAAGTACTGCCGATGTGTGGCTGCAGCTTCACCCCATTGTGGCTCTGGGTCTGATGCAGGTGTTGTTTCACAATGATGATGTTGAATTGAATCCATGATCTATCGATTTATAATCTGCCTGCTTATATAAGTGTCACTTGGTCCATAGGCTTTCGTTGGCAGTGGTTTTTTTTCTTGGTCTGTGTGCTACAATTTCTTTACAATTTTCTTTTGGTTTTTGCCACTAGGATCATGATGGTGCAAGATCAACCTAAAGTCAGCAATGCTTGCTTTCGACCCATGCGCCAGTGACTCCAATTTCTGCAGCCCAAACCTGCTTTTTTACTACAATTAATGTGGGCCTAAAGTAGCAGATTTATGCCTTAGTGCTTTTAGACTTACGATTGCATTATGTATCTGCTGTTTGTTGAGATGACGTGGAGTGTGATCATGGATGGCCTGAATCTAAGTAAAGGTGCTTATATGTTTTCAGCTCAAACTATTTGGGATATTGGGAGCACCATGAAGAACCCTGTTGATTTCTCAGAAGCCCTGCAGCACACTGATCTTGCAATGTTTGGATTCTCTTCGGAATTTCTGTTCGAGCTGTGGGGTGATATTGGAGATGCCAAGACTGGGCGTCTTGCCAAAGCGCAAACTTTTGATGAGCATTTTTGAGTTCCATTCTTACCTGTGATCAGTAGCCTCACCTACCGCCGGCAGAGCCGGTTGTCAGTTTTCATGTAAGCATCCTTTGCTGTACTGGCACCAGCAAGATGGAAGTTTCATCAGGCTATCCCCTGTAATCTTGAACTCGTGGCGATTATAGAACCTTACCATATTTCCCGTGTGCACACAATGTTTGTGTGATTTTCATACATTCATCTGTTCTACGATGTTGATTAGATCACTTCATTTCGATGCCCGCTCATGGGCCTGGCAGTCTTACGAGTGTTTCTTCATTCTCTCGTTGCATGTCACCGCTTGGTGTTGAAAAGGTGTTAATAATTTGCCATTCCATGATGCCGATGCAATCTTTGTTTTCAATCATTTTTGTATTGTGATCAGTAGAGGTATGATGCATCCATCGAGCATCGTGCATGTGCCTCCTGTTTGCACAGCCGATTGGATCGTTATCCGATTTACACTACGTGTGCACATTACTTATGCAATGCCGTGTCATGATTCCTGCACCGTTAGTATTAGTGGAATATTAAAGAGATTGTTGATAATATATTCATGTACATTCCATTAGTTTATGTTGTTCTTCGTGACTAATTGTGCTCGGATTTCCTTTTGACCGGTCTTCGATCAGCCGACGATCAATATACATACACAACCTCTTGAAAAATGCTTGCTTTATTACTGTTCTGTCCCAAGTTGTGTAGAACTTTGAATGCTCTGAGCTGCTTACCTTGCAGAAGAGGGCATGATTAATTTGGCGTTTGAAGAAATTAGATATAATACTCTTAGCTTGAGTTGGTGACGTGAGCAGGCATGGTGCATGCATGTGATATTCAGCTTGTCACCTTTCATGTTTAACCAAGGTCCCTACTATAAGTCGTTATCTACAGGTATCTGCTGGGGGTCAACATTATTATGCAACAAAAGGATTCGTCGAATTTCTCTGGGTAAACTAAGGAACTACCCAGCTGTAAAAGTAGAGGCCAGAAGTCATGACTATTCATATAACGGCACAGGGGACTTAGCAGCTCTCATCCTGCTTTTAAGGGGCAACACAGGATGGCCTGTGCAGTACTCGAAACTTTGACCTGGGTTGGGAAGTGTAAGCATCTTACTCATGGACTAAGACCCGGAGTCACACGAGTGCAGAAAATTAGACATATTAAAACTCAAAGAGCCATTTGTAATTTACATTTATGCATTCAAAGCACGTCTTCAAAAAATTCTGGCCGAATTGGCATTTATACGAAAGGTTTCTGCTGACATCTTCAGTCTCCGAGTACAGCCTGCTGTCAGTCTTGATTAATTAGTTTTGAACTTAAGTCGTTTTCGTAAGCGGCCTTCGAAGTATACTACGAGAAATTTGGGGTTTCGTGAGCTAGAAATTGACCCCGAGAAGATGGCTGACAGTTTTCTGTCGGTTGGTCAGATGTCCTTACAGTACTTGTTGACCAGTATGCCCGTCGTGGGTATACAGGCGCACTCGTGAGCACTGTGACCTGCGTGTTGGCATGGTGGGGGGGGGGCGAGCGCTTGAATTGGACTAATCAGCCTATCAAATGAAAGCTGGATGGGCATTCGGGCGGCAAGTTGATGGGCCCGCCCTTGAGTAACTCCAAGGGGCGTGTTCCTTTCTTCTTGCGGACTCCACACCCTTGCCCTGGCATAATGGCTTCTGTAGGACTCCGATCAATTGAGATCACCTCCGCCATTCCTTTAGATTACAGCCCTGAATAAAAAACTGATCTATGGAAAGTAGGCCAAGGTGTCGGGTAGGGTAGGCCTAACTCGCTTTCGGCACTGATGGCGAAATTTGAACGGCGATAGCACAGTGGCCCCACGTGGCCGGCCACGGATCTGTACGAGGCGATCGTCTCTGTGAGCAACCGCAATACTCGACACACGATATCAGCTGCTCAGCGCTGACGCGGCAGAAGAAAGTCAGCAATCTCGAGCACTCTCCTCGGAGGCGTCGCTGGCGAATGCTGATATTTGCCAACTGTCGGACACGCTTGCTGGCCGCAGTATGCCAGAGAGTTTATCCTCTTTGCATCTCTACAATAAAGTACAGAAGCACAGGCTAATTAGTGCAACATCCGGACTACTGACTGCAGCTGTCATTTAGAGCGTCTCTTGAAAGCTACGGGTGGCTCCTGCATTCGGCTGGGTGGCGGCGGACATAGTCAGGATGTGGACGACAGTGCGATGTCAGTCACAGCGGCTAAGTCCTTACACTGCACGTTTACATTTTAATTCTTCACATGATAACGCATGTTCCTTTTTATTTATTTACTAGCCTATAGCTGGAAAAAATCGCAGGAAATGGCAACTTACCACAACTAAACGCAGATGCTGAGCGTCTTCGCTGACATAATAACAATAGTAATGATGCACTTGATAAAGCGCCCTCAGAGGACTCAATATCTTTCTAGGCGCTTTACATTTGCTTCAAGGGGAAATGCAATTAAATGGTGAGTAATATCATGATTGATAAACAATATGAATAACATGGTTAGGGGTGACATGCACAGGGTCAGCATGCAAATGTGGTTAGTGGCAGCATGCACAGTCTCAGCACGAATAAGCACGTGAAGGACGAATCACAGGGACCCACTAAATGCTTTCCTAAATAGGTGTGTTTTTAAGTTCCTTTTAAATGTGGTCAGGTCAGGGGATGTTCTGACGCAGATCGGGAGGGAGTTCCAGGCTTTGGGACCATACGAACTAAATGCACGGTCTCCAAAGGATTTAAGGTTTGTACGAGGTATTTCTAGACTGTTGGATTCCGAAAAGTAGGTGGTACGATGCTTGGCCTGATGGGGTAGTAGATCTGGGAGATAGGCTGGAGCCAAAGAATGAAGGGACCTAAAAGTGAGCGAAAAAACCTTGAAGTCAAGTCGTTGCTTGACTGGTAGCCAGTGCAGGTCATCAAGAAGTAGTGTAATGTGGCAACTGCAACGCTCACGACAGACAAGCCTAGCTGCAGAGTTTTGCACCAGCTGCAATCGCCTGATCGCACATGCTGGTAGGCCAGTAAGCAGTGAGTTGCAGAAGTCGAGACGGAATGTCACGATTGCATGGACCAACTTAGACGTGGTATCCTTATCTAAACAAGCCCGAATTTTAGCATTATTATGAAGCTGAAAATAGGCAGATTTGACTGTGGAACTGATATGGTCGTCTAACGAGAGGTCGCTTTGGAATATGACACCTAGATTTCGAGCTCATTCAACATGAGATATGCTGGCAGAGCCAATTTTGAGAGACAGCCTTTCCAATCTCTGAATCACACTGGGTTTGCCCATAACTAGTAAGTTAGTTTTGTCATCGTTTAGTTATAGAAAATTTGCTGCCATCCATGTGCGGATGTCATCAATGCATGCAGCTAGTGAGTTTAGAGAATTTGAGGTGCTCGAAGGCTGGGAGAGATCAAAGCAAATGTACAACTGAGTGTCGTCCGCATAGAAGTGAAAGCCTAGATTGTGCTTGGCAATCACATCAGCAAGAGGGAGAGTATACACCGTGAAAAGAACCGGATCTAGCACGAAGCCCTGAGGTACTCCATATTTCAGAGGTACTTCAGATGATCTTTGTCCATTCACGTCAATAATCTGGAGTCTCCCACTGAGATAGGACCTGAACCACTGCAGAGAAGTGCCAGTGATGCCCAGGCGAGATGAGAGGCGCTCTAGAAGAACTTTGTGATCGATGGTATCAAAAGCTGCCGAAAGATCGAGCAAAACAAGCAGAGACACTCTACCCATGTCTGCATTCCTAAGTAGGTCGTTGTATACCCTAAGCAATGCTGACTCTGTGGATTGATTAGCTCTAAAGCCAGACTGGAACTTACTAGCAAGGTGTGAGGTTTCGATATATGAGTTCAGCTGGTCTGCCACGACCCGTTCCAGTGTCTTTGATAGGAATGGTAGAAGGGAGACTGGGCGGTAGTTTCTCAAGTTCGCTTGGTCTAATGTTGCTTTCTTGAGAAGAGGCCTGACTACAGCTTTTTTGAAAGGTGCTGGGACATGACCTGAGGCCAATGACATAATAATTATGTTAGTTATGCATGGCAGCAGCAGATCAATGCAACTTAGGAGCAGGACAGTGGGAATAGGGTCCAGAGGACTTGTTGTCTTCTTTGATTGCGATACGAACTTTAGGACTAGATCACTAGTGACGGCTTGATTATTGTAATTCCCTTTCGGCTGGGCTGCCAAAGAAAGCTATTATGCCACTACAGCGGACTATGAATATGGCTGCAAGGCTGGTCTTCAAGTCCCAGCGGTTTGAGCACGTGTCACCTCTGCTGAAAGAGCTATGATGGTTGCCGGTTGAGCAAAGGATACAGAGCAAAGTTCTTACGCTGACCCACAAGGCCCGCCACGGCTTGGCTCCCTCGTACCTAGCTGAACTGCTGCATCAGTTTCAGCCTGTTCGTGCCCTGAGGTCCGGTGTGGACAATAAATTAGCTGTCTCTTTCCTCCGCTTAAAGACAGTTGTTTATAGAAGCTTTAGCTCTGCAGGTCCTAGACTGTGGAACTCGCTTCCACAATTCTTACGCAACGACATCTACTCTCCAACTGCCGACTATGGCACATCTTTTTCAGCGGTCCTGAACTGCTACTTCTATGCTACTCACTACCTCAACTGCTCTCCTGACTCTGCTATGCTTCCCACTTTCTCATTGTTGCGTGAGACGAAGTCTGTTGGGTACCGAATGCGTACCGAAAGCCGCTTAGGCTGTGAGTGCGCTATACAAAACCCTCCTGCGTAACACCCACATGGTCTTTATGACTTTGTGGAGTTACTGACGGAGATACATTACATTACTAGTGACCTGCTTAAATGCAGACATTGAGGAGCAGCCAGGAACCGAGGAACAGCATTCTAGTGGGGAGGTTGTCATTGCAGGGATGGATTCCCTGATCTTGTCTATCTTCTGCACAAATTGAATCGAGAGAAGCGATCGGCTACATCATCACAAGGATCATCAAGTAAGGAGCTAACTTGGGAACGTTTGAGGAGATGGTTTATTGTCGACATCAGCATTTTTGGATTGTGCATCTGTGATTCAACAATGTTTCTATAGAAGCTATACTTGGCCTTTGCTAGGATCGATTGGTACGACTTACAGTAGTCTTCATATGCCTGTCGATGGACAGTTAGTCCGGATCTTTTGTATGCTTTTTCAAGCTTTCGTTTAGTAGACCTGGCTAGTTTAATGTCTGTGGTAAACCATAGGCCGTCTGTGCGGGGGGGGGGCCGCACAGTGCGCTCTCTCAGAGGTGCAAACTCGTCGAGCGTGTCAGCTAGTGTCGTGTTGTAGCTATCTACCAATGATGACAGATCGGAGGGAGGACTGAGCAGCAGAGGTGAAGCAGATATTCTCGCACGGACAGCATGGATGTCAAGGGTCTTGAGGTTTCGCGATTCACAGGTTATTTTAGAGGAGGATGTGGGCACACACTGTAGATTGGATGAGATCTGCATGTGGTCAGATAAGCAGGGATCAAAGCAAAGGTACAACTGAGTGTCATTCGCATAGAAGTGAAAGCCTAGATTGTGCTTGGCAATCACATCAGCAAGAGGAAGAGTATAAACCGTGAAAAGAACCGGACCTAGCACGGAGCCTTAAGGTACCCCATATTTCAGTGGTACCTCAGATGATCTTTGTCCATTCGCGTCAATACTGTGGAGTCTTCCACTGAGATAGGACCTGAACGATTGCAGAGCAGTGCCAGTGATGCCCAGGCGAGATGAGAGGCACTCAAGAAGAACTTTGTGATCGATGGTATCAAAAGCTGCCGAAAGATCAAGCAAAACAAACAGAGACACTCTACCGATGTCTGCATTCCTAAGTAGGTCGTTGTATACCCTAAGCAATGCTGACTCTGTGGAGTGATTAGACGTAGCCGGTGAGCCTGCCTCACTGTCTGGTAATATTTCCGTTCTTTCTTAACGTAGAACAATTTTTACAGGAAGAAAAATGGTTTCAATGTAGCTATGCTATATTTTGTAATAGAACCAACTTATAACTAATTTGTATCACTAATAAGATTTTTTAACTTCAATCAACCTTTATAATTTGAAATAGGTCTCAGCCCATCAAGTATGGTGAAAAAAATTGGAAAAAGAAAAATCACTGCAGATCCAGCAAACAATTTGTTTCCATTTCCGGAAGACAAAGACAGTGCAGTGCGAATATAACAAAAATAGAAGACACAAAACACAGCTGCACAAATATAAAACACACTTTACTGCACAAATCTGTCTCCATATGGAAATGTTATCAGGTCACTCTCAACATGCCCGAGAGGTGGAGGCAGAAAAAGCCGGACGAATTGCTCACCGTGCTGTAGCATCGTTGCAGTCGCGCCAGCACCCGCGGGCGTAGAGACGGCGGAAGAAGCAGCAATGCTGCTATCAAGCGAACAGAAAAATGAATTGCTTAGCTGATATTGCTCACAATGTAATGAATTTCTTTTCCTTGCATTCTACTGACATAAAAGCATCTTGTACTCGTTTTTCTTGATGAATTGACGCATAAACATCAATTTCCGAACGGTCAAACGATGTGAGACGAAGGAAGCAAGAAATTCGCACTAAAACTGCAAGGAAAGGTCGCTGTACAGAGAGCGAAAGCTGCTGGAATGGCATGGCCACCCTTTGAAAGAGCTTTTTTTCAAGTTCATGGCCCTGTGAAGTTCTAGCGCACAACAGCATGCGACAATCCATTATGTAATATGTTATTGCGCAATAATCTAGCACGGGAGTTATGTACATGTTATTAGTATGCTCTATTGTAGCTCAAGCGTTATGTAGCTGTGATGGACCAACAAACCTAGGCTACTATTGGGGTTGATCGATATAAATGATTAACCCTGATGAGTCTTAGCCCAGGAGTATGGTGCTCGCTATTCACGACTCTCAAGTCGTGGGTTTGAGTGCAGCAGTGGGTGATCCTTCATATTATTGTTATTATTATTATTACCCACTGCAAGCGGCGGTGGTTGTCGGTAAGGCAATTCTGCCGCTAAAAAATGAGGACGTTAAATCAGCTGATTTTTCCTAATCTCAAACAACGATCGGACGTGATGGCCGAGCTCCGAGGGCAGTCTTCCTAATGAAACTTTCAAAATTGAAGCTGTCGTCAAAGAGGACAATTAAATTAGCAGACCAATGGGTCACAGCTAGCGTTCTCCGCGTCGACATTTAATGCGGCTCAGCTTTTTGCTAAAGCTACTCTGATGCCGATTGCATCGCTGCTACATCGCTGAAGCTGCGGTTAAGAGCTCGAACGCTGTATAGACAGCTAGTTGTACTTGCGTTGGCGCCAACGTTGGCGCTCAAGCAACGTTAGCTTGTCCTGCTGCCTCGATTTCGACGCTCGCTAAATACCGGATGCCGATAGCTACCGCCAAAGGTGTAAACAACCCCGTCTCAAATCGGCTAAACTTTCAGCTGCCCAGCTTTCCAATGCCTAACGGTGGGTAGAATTTTGAACATTTCGCTTTTTCGTGGCTCCCAATTCTTTCACTGTGCATTGTTATTTCTTATCTTCGCGCGACGTTCAGACACGGCTGGTAATTTCTAGCGCGACTAACCAGAACTGGGCGCCGCTGACACCCCTTGACGAGCTCTGCCATTTAGTCTCCGGCGCCATATTATAGCGATAAACCCGCGCGTACGAATAAATAAAAGCATTCGCGGCTGGCATGCATTTCGCTGCCGCTGCCACGCCGGAGCATTGCACGCGGCTTTCCCTTCGGCATTAGGGCGGGCCATCTGCCGTTCCACCAGCTTCGTTACCGCCTTAAGGGGAAAATGGCTTCCGGCGGAGGGGCAAAAGCCCTCCCTTGGGGCCAGCCTACTGTCCTGAACCTCGCAAGAAAGGAATAGCTGAGAAAATATAATAACATCTATTGTTACAGCACCTTAAGACACCTTAATCTCTATCCAGGTGCTTCGCACATGCCGTAGGGCTCGAGCCCACGACCTCGGTTGTCAAAGGCGAGCACCTCACCGCTGATCAGACGAAGGGGTGCTCGAACCGTTGCTGTAGGTCGTGAATCCCTCGAAAACTCACTGAGGACGAAGCTGGCTACGCCGCGGTTCTAGCGCGAGCACTTTCGGACGCAAATGAAACGCGTCCTCTAGGGTCCGCTTGAACTTGCGAGAGCCTTTTTTTTACTTCAACGCTTCGCGCGTATCGTGTTCTACTTAAACGCTTGTTATGAAAACCGTAGTTATGAAATGGCGGATCCTCCCCGAAAAAGCACAAAGTGCTCCGTCGCACCCTCGAGTGTGCGACGGAGCACTTCACCTAATGCCTGCGGCGGCGGCAGCGGATTTTCCATTTGGCTTCGCACGGAGCCCGAAGTCCAGGAGCGGCGACGGTCGCGGCTGAGGCTTCCGGCACCGGCAAAGCCACGCCCGCCCTCCTTGAGTCAGTGGAAAGGCTCGCGCCTCGGCGTCGACCGCTTTATGAGCGAGCTCTTATCGAGAGCGAACGCATTAAAGTGCTTGCTAGCTAAGCGCGCCGAGGGAACTGCGCCGGCTCTCGCTCGCTCGCTCGACGGCGATCTTTATTTGCTCCGGCGAGAGCGCACAGGCAGATGTCGAGACTGCTCGCGAGGAGCGAGCGATAAGAGCCATAAGCTCGGCGCGCGATAAGCTTCTCGCGCCGGATATTCGTCGCATCCGAATCGCGACGCCGCCGTTGCCGGCCGGCCGGCCGTCTGCAGCTGGTCGTCGCGCGTCCGCTCGAAGACTCTTCAAACGTCTGCTCGAAGACCGCTTCGATCGCAGATATGGCGTATGGTCCGGCGCTCATCGATTCCCGCGGCGCGACGCTCAGGCGAGCGTCGCGCCGCAGGATCCGCACTGGGGCGGCGAGCGATGAGCCCCAGTTGGCCGAGCGATGCGAAGGCGGCTTGCGTTCAGCGAGGGGGAGGCCGCCGCCGCCGTCTGCAACGGCTGCTGCGGCCGCCGCCGTCCTGGCGATCTGAGCGCGAAAGCTCGCGGACAGCCGCGTCCGAAGTGATTCACTCCGCCGCCGCCGCCGCCGCGATCGGCGACTGGCCGCGCGAGGGCCGTAGCACGCCGCCGCGTAATTTCGCCGTCGACGCGCCCTTGTTGCCTCGGCCCGTAAGGCTGCCCGTCGTCGACCAGCATCCTACGGTCTACGCTTCGCAGCTCCTTGAGGCGCCACTCACTGGCGCCGTCCGTCCGAGTGCCGCGCCGCCGGAGCCACTCTGGCTCTGCACCGTTCGGCGCCATTTTTCTGTGGTCTGCCACGGGGAAAAGCGAAGCTTTAGTCACGATGCATTGAGTGACTTTCCGACGAAGCAAAGGTGCGCATCGGAGCTCTCGCCGCACTCAACTGCGACGGGCGACGCATTGTACTCGACGAAAAGACTCGCGCGCGGCGCCACCCGCCGTACAGCGAGCGCACCGCGTCGCCACGATCCGCTGGCCCGGTTTCTTTAAACTCGCGCTGACTTAGCAAGCGCTGAGCTCCCACGCCGGAAATAAAACCTTTTAATGTCGCCGCCAGCGCGTCTAGCTGGAGAGAGTGTACTCTAGCAACCGACTGCGCGTCCTGCTCGCAGGCGTGGGGCGTCGCTCATGCGCCAAGCGGAAGCAGCGAGCCACTGCGCGCGCGGCCGAGCACCGGACTTCCCCTTCAAGTCGCCGTGCTCCGACTGAATCCGAGGCTGGCGCCGTACCCGGACGAATTCCTACGCACGCCGCCGCCAGTGCAGGCTTCGCGAAGCGCTCGACCACCCTCGAGAAAGATGACGCGCCGGGCCGCGAAGGCGTAGAGCACGATCCGCGAGGCCGCCGCCGCGGCAGTGGAACCACAGCCCGCGCCGCCATAATGGCGCCGAGCGTCGCGACAGCCGAGGTGGCCAAGGCGCCTCAGGAACGCTGCTTCCGCCGGCGCGCGCCAGGTCGCCGCGCGGGACGGAGCGTCAAAGCGCGCGCCGCGGGCGCCGCGGGCGCCGCTTTGAAGCCGCGCGAAGCGCAGCTTCGCGGCGCGTTCACTCGCTTGCTGCGGCCGCTGCTGAAAGAGTCGGTGGCGGCGGCAGCCGAAGCTGACTGGGAGCGCCGGGGAGCGTCGGCAGAAGGCGGAGCCCTGCGATCGCTGAGACTGGACTCGCGCGCGCCCAGCGAAGCCAAAGCATCTAACGGCGCAGCGAAGTCACGACAGTCACAGTTTCTGGCAGGTGCGGATTCATTTCCGTTCTGACAATCGCTTCGAATGCAAGCCGCATCATTAAAATTCCACGATACATATTAGCTGATTTTTAAGAGCCTAATTGCGTAGCGGCAGAAGAGCCTTAGCGGCTATCACTACCGCTTGCAGTTGGCAATATAGAATCGTCCACTGCACGATTCGAACCCACGACCTCGGTCGTGAAGAGCGAGCACCTTACCTCCTCGGCTAGCACGGCCATAATAAGCAAAAGTGGCCGCATCTCATTCTGGATTCGAGACGCTCCATACATCGCCAAACGGTATCAAAGCGCTGGAGAAAAAGCAGCGCATGCGCCGCGCTCCAGAGTTGAGCACCGACCGCACCGACGTCCGAGTTTTTAAACAGTGAACATTAGCTGATTTATCGGCCTCATTCCTCAGCACTCCCTTTGCTCTGCTGACGGTTACAGTAACGCGTGGACAGCTACGCGGAGTTCAATTGATGGCTCTAGAAGTTTGAGGCCGAGGCACTAGAGATTCTCCTCGCTGCACCTACCTGCCGGCACACGCCTACGGATAGACCTGCCGCCGCCGCCGGCGTCGGCGCTGGTTAGTAAGCCCAAGCGCCAGATGCGGACGCCCGAGCTTTCAAATCTCAGAGCAACCAAGAGCGACGCGCGTCAAAACGAAGGCTGTCCCAGGTGGCGCGAAAGCTCGGGTCATGCCCGATGAGTGCGCGAGTGACTTCCTATCAATCGCGCTGCACCGCGATTCGCCGATTCGTTAGCAAAGAGCGAAACGGAATCGACTCTTTTTGGATCCGCTTAAGCCAGAGACTGGCCACCTGCGTGTGCGAGCGAGAAATGGCGAGCCGGAGCGTGCGTTAATGCTCTGGCGGTTGCCTAGTTCGCCTCGCTGCACAAAGCTGCGGCGTCGGCTCTTTCTCGCCTTGTGTACGCCCGAGCGCGTGGAGTCGCGGTCACGTGCACGCACCCATTGGCTGTTGTTCCGAATAGTTACCGCCTGTACAAGACAGCCGCTGGTTTTTTGTGGCTTCCTTCAGTACCGTTGACAGGTTCGAGTGCAAGAACTCAAGTGCCGTCGAACTTCGCAACTCGCACGCGTGGAAATTTGGGGGCGAGGGCGTGTCGTGTGCACCTGCTGCTTTAGTAATTGGTGCGATTGCCTCACCTACTGTTCATGTTTATGCAAATAGTAGATCTCCGCGTCCTGCCGCTAATGTTTTTAATTGTATGAACTACTACAGCTTGTTCCCGGAAGATACATCCCTCGGTAAATCATTTCCGCATCCTACGGCATCTCATATCCATGCTCTCGTAGCTCAATGAATGTTTAAATACGCTGTGGTAGGAATAAGGGCCCAGTCACTTTTGAGCGCTTACGCTCATACTCATTTTTCCGCGAGACTTACTACGGAGATCATACCGAGCCAGAGCGACGGTAAATGAGTTCGTACAGCCTTCCTGACGATAAGCGGCCACACCGAGGTCATCGGGGTCAGTCACCCCTTGCGAGTCCGAGGTCCAGAATATGGCTGCCGATGTGAGTTGCGCGATAGATCTGAGGGACCTAAGTCTGCAGGCTGTAAATAAATTAACGCACCTGACTGCTTCTAGGGTCAGCAACGTGAACGTTAAGTCTCCAGCAATCAACTAAAGCCAGCCGCCGGGTATGACTGTGGCGAATCCATTTTGAGCCGTTGACCCCATGCCCAGTCCCTGCTTCCGCTACGCTCGGATGTACCGCTCGCTCTAGTTCAGGCTGCCTACCTAACCAGGTACGCTCACACCCACGTGACTTGTAGCGCGTAGTCTAACTCTCTGCTTGCCTCGTTCGCCGCGGCTGGTATTTTGTCGCTTGCTAGCCGGTTTTGTGTACTGTGCCGGGGGCGTGCCCAGGCAGCGGGCGGGTCGGATCCCGCCCCTCCCCCACCCAGCGCCCGCCAGTCGGCCGATCGTCTCTCCTTCGCCCCTCTCCACCATTCTCAGCGCCAGCCGGGCAGTCTTCGCGCGCGGGCGCGTCAGGTTGGTGGGACGTCCTCCGGAAACGCCCCAAGCACGCTACTTGCCAGGTTGGTCCCTTCCGGCAGACCGCTGTCCGGCAGCTCTCTGGGGAGCCGGCCGATAAGTCCCACCTGCACCGGCCAGTCGGAATCGTCCAAGCCCCCCATTGCCACCCCAGCACTCCGACGTTCGCTGTCGCCGACCGACGGGTCCCCGCGCGGCGTCAGACGCCAACCGACCGACCGAGTCCCCACGCCGAGTTCCCGCTCCGTCGTCTTCCGGCAGAGCCCTCCCCTTCCACTCGCCGCCAACGCTGTCGGTCTCGCGAGCGAGCCGCAACTGTCCAATGACCCCGAGGCCGCGCTCTGCGGATGAGAAGTCCGCTTCGAGCGGAGGCGACTGGGGGGACGAACGGTTCGCTTCGCTGCGGCCGGCTTCGAGTCGAGCTCGGCGCCTGCGCCGAGCGGGCGGCAGACTAAGTCGCACGCCACGCTAGCCCCGAGCGTCGCGTGTGAAGTGTCGCCTTAGACTGACCCTCGTCGGTTCTCGTCGGCCCAGAGGTAAGATGCTCGTACTTCGCGACCCACGCGTTGCGGGTTCGAGTCTAGTTGAGAAGCTAGAGTAACATTAAGATCAAATTTATCTAGAACGTAGTGAACGTTTTTCGACACTTTAAGAGAAAAGATTGTTTCACTAAAAATGCGGCGGAGACAGGCCATCCTGTATTGCCCACCGCAAGCGGGATGATAGCCGCCAAGACGGCTCTTCTGCCGCTATATAAACGAGGCTGTTTAAATCGGTTAATCGTTACTTTACTCCGAACGCTGTTAAGAAAGTTCCACGTTCTTACGGCGAGCGAGCGAGCAAGACAGAGAGAGAGAGAGAGAAAGTGGTTAATGAGAGGGAACTCAATCGTCGTCCTAAAGGTAATTGAGAATATCCGTTGAGTTTAGCCGAATGTACGCCACCAGCTGCCATGATGCAACTGCCATGATGCAACTACCGGCGGCGGCAGCGATGGCTCCACATCGTGCGGCACGTGCACGTGCCGTTGCTGACCGTAATCGAGCCGGTGCCCGGCCTGAGTGGCCGCGAGAGGGCGCGACTCGGCTAGCAGGCGCGTCGCTTGCCGACAATGCGCCCCGCGTGGGACGGCCTTGGCCTCTCGATATTCTCTCTTTTCTCCAGCACCTGTCGGACACATGCGGACCAAAGGCTTCGCCTATGTTGTGCTAACGGCACGACCGGCGATTGTCATTCCATCTAAGGTCAGAGCCTGAGAGTCAGCGTCCGAGCTGGATGCCCAGTGTAAGAGTAGGATCGGCTGCACCTCGCAGAGGCTTCGCCTCGCCGTGCAGAGGGTTCGGCTAGTGGGGCGGTGCCGGAGAGGAACCGTTGGCCTTATAGATAGCACCGGTAGAGAGCATTTGTGTGAGCGGCAGGACAGAAGGATGCGTTAGTAAGGAGTTCGCATTACAGCTGCTCCTTCACTTTACTTTACTGCTCCTTCACTTTACTATGACGATGTCTCAAACAAAAAGGCTCCATGCACCGTAGGGTTTCTTAGCTAGCAGAGAGCCAAACTAAAGGCCGCACTCCGATCGTCTGGGACAGCAGTCTTAAGACTATTTCCATTCTAATTTTGTTCTAATTTCCCGGTTATTCTTTGTGCTTTAGTTTTGCTTCACGCAGGAGCTCTCAAGTCCTGTTCATTGCAGTGCCTTGAGTTACCTTGACTATCTCGTAAGGTCTACCAGCGTTTCGCGGAATATCGAAATGAATTTCATCAACCATGTTGGTCGGCGCAATTAATTTTTTGTCAGACCTCAGCTTCCTTGGACCGAGTCTTGCGAAAAGAGCTTTAAAATTTAGAGTTCAATGGCAAGCACGAAAGTGGCTGCAGCTGAAGTTGCGTTTCGCCGCAACACCTTAATCGTAGCACCAGAGACGAAGAATCCGCCTTGTCGTCGTGGGATTCGAGTCCGCTACCTCGGGCACCGAAGTCTTAAGTCATACGATTTCGAAAAATGGTCGAATCTGGGGTGCTTGAACTGTCAAGAATAGCAATTTTTCGTCCGCTCGGACGAGGTTTAGCCTTTCGGCGCTTATTAAAGTGAGTACGTTCGGGTTCGTCTTTCCCGAGCTTGCTGATAAACAAAGTCTTCACTCGCGCGCACGCCTTTGTGGCTCCTCAATTCAGGTTCCTTAGCTGAAAAGCCTTCGAGGGTCAGTTACCCAAACAAGCAGAGCAAATGGCGATAAGCGTTTAATTTTCAAAATAATGCAATTCTCTACGTTTCATAAAAAGGCAGCTGTTTGTTATGGAGGAGGGCATTTAAAATAGCAAGTCCAGTCGGGATTTCCAGTGTAGCTTCAAGCTGTAAAGCTTTTCACCAACCGTTGGAACACGTGCTCAAGAACTGACACATTGGTAGATTCCGGCCTTTTGTTGACCACGCCAGCTTAATGTCGTCATACAATTATTAACGAGCAGCTCACTGCAGCCCGTGGACTCGCTTTGCTGAGTCATAGCAGCTTCGTCAGGGAAGACGAAGCTGCGCCGTCTTATATTATTCACTTATTATCCTATATATTTATATATACTTATATCTTATATATTGTATTATTACTCATTACCTTTTATACTATTGCCCGCTTGACGGACGAGCGCCACCTTGCGGCAGCGCGACCGACTATCTCGATTTAATTAGTAGAGATGCTCGACAGCTCGATCCTTCGACTTTCGCTACTCTCTCTTTCAGAGCGCTCGCCTGCTCGCATCGCCTGCTTCTTTGGCGCACGATGGCTCCTTCATTATATGCCGCCATTTTATGCTTAGTTCGATTTCGATTGTAATGATACCGATACCGATCGTAAGGCATTGGCGACTAAGCGCCCTCTCGCGGATTTCTTTTCAGGCACCTCCTATGCGCTGGAAAGGGAGAGGCTGAGGAAACCCCTGGTGAGCCGCGATTGCACACTAGGTAAGGCGGTTGCTTTCATGACCTCGGTCCCGAGGTCGTGGGTTCGATTGCTGCGGTGGGCGATTCTTTATCGCCACTGCAAGCGGTGGTGATAGCCGTAAAGGTTCTTCTGTCGCTATTACAAAAAGAGGCTGTTTAATCAGCGAAGATTTTTTTTGAGGAAAGCTGAGCTCTGAGCTGAGCCCCCTCTGATGTAAGTTGCTCTATGGAAAACTCGCGGGAACAGTAGTCACCAGTCAGCTCGTCACCAGTCAGCTCGGAAGCAACGCCAACTGACTCGTCTTTCGTTTCAGCCGCCGCATCGCGTACGCTCTCTCGCGAGCTCGCAAAAGCAACTTCGCGCGTGCGTTCGCGCGTGCGCGCGTGCGCGCCGCCGCCGCCTCGCCTCTAGACTCTTAGAGCTGCCCTAGAGATGCCAGCGGGCGTTCGGCGGATGCTTTGCTATAATTCACAAGACGTTCGAGCTCTTCTGCGCGCCAACTTGCAAGGCCGCCGCTTAGAGAGCCGTGCACCGCCCGCAGTTTTCTTTAATCTTAGCAGTCACTCCGGAGCTGACGTAGCTGAAGCGGGTGGACTTCCGGCAAAGCCGGGGGGGGGCGGGGCGGCGATTCGACTCCTCATTCGGGGTAATAAATCAGTTGCAGACAGACATGGCTCCAGCTCACGGCGCCGGGCAGCGGCACGTGCTCGCCTTCATCGCCTGGCTGGGATTTTTCAACCTGTACACCATGCGCGTCAGCATCAACATTGCAATAGTGGCTATGGTGGACCGCACCGACTTGACCTCGCCTGACCCGGATTGGAATGCGACCTCGTGGGTCGGCAGTGAATGCGACAATCCGGTTTCTCGAGTTCAAAGAAGTGACTCGGCTCTCCGGGTAAGCGCTGATATCAGGGACTGGTTAAATCGCCTTCATCGCATTTGTATGGAAATAACTAATATACGTATAAAGATTACTTGAGTGAAATGCAGTATACCTGTATAGATTTGTGTATAATAATACACTTGATAAAGCGTCCTCAGAGAACTCAATCTCTTTCTAGGCGCTTTACATTTGCTGCAAAAGAAGCACGATTGAATGGTATAGTGCTTTCTTTCCCGCATCTATACGTAAGATGCTAAGAAAGCGATTTAGTACACCTATGGTGTTTTATAAGTTTATTATTTTAATTATTGTTTATTAACATTACCCGTTTTAGCATATCTATAAAGCTTACGCAGATATATTTCAAGTTGGCTTGAGGCAAGGTGCGTAACTTGCAGCAGGATAAAATGTGATTATTGCGATTGACAAGGAGGCAAACTCACAACGAAAGCGAGACATATATCATAGGCGATAGATCTTGAACAGTGCAACGTTCCATACTTACTGCACACATACTTATCCATACTTACTGCAGAGCAAAAAGTAGCTGCTGTCACTGTTTAAAAATCAAGTTTCGCCAACGTCGATGCAATTTTGCTTGGTGTGAACGCTTTTCGTCAGAATATAGAAGCGCTCGATTTTTTTCTGACGAGTAGCCTGAAAAAAGTACAGCGGCCAGACTGATTTTGTAATACAGTGCTACCCGCTCACTGTATCACGACCTTCGACCTTGGCCAGCTCGCTTTGAAATTCTCGGAAGCCGGAAGGAGATACTTCCAGTGAAAGGAAATGACTTATTAGTTCTCACTTCTAGCTAGTCGTAAGAAAAGTCTCTCGACCTTTTGTTATTTCTTTAATTCTCCTATGAGACTTATGTGACGGTGCGTAGGATGGGCTACCAGCGTAGACGTTCGAGGGCGATCGAGCGGCCCGTCCGTGAGGGTCAGGTGGGCCTGACGGTGCTGCTTAAGTCCACGTTAATCTTTCTTCGTGATGTCTTCCTCGGGAGTTGAACCTCCGAAGCTGAAGGCGATATTTTCAGCAAATGTTATCGCGACAGACAAGCTTTGCACTCTGCAAGCGCAGCATTATGTGCTTAGTGGCCTTTCATTTTTCGGAGTACTTTGAGCCCGTAGTGGATAGGACTTTAATTCAGAAGCATGTCCCGCAGTCGCGTAGGCTTTATCGAGGACGCGAGCTGGGACCTAGATTGCCAATGCTCCGACGCCCTTACACTTCTTTGCTGAGCTCTTGCCTAACATTGCGATCTTTCCGCTGCCGTTCCCCCTCTCTCTCTCTCTCTCTCTCTCTCTCTCTCTCTCTCTCTCTCTCTCCCTCTCTCTCTCTCGTGTTTCTGGCACACGTACGTGCCAAGAGCTCGGACTACGGGTGCGATTCGATTAATCTTGTGCACCTGTGGGTGCTTAGGCGTGCTAGTCACACTGCCGCCTACAGTTTGAGCCATTTGAGCGGAGCGTGGGGGAGCCCGAGCGCTCGAGAACCTCGTGCACCACGTGTTCGGCGCACGGCCGAAGTGTATCGGACAAAACCCTAGGACACCACACAGCCACCATGACTAAGCGTAGTTGCCACGTTGGAAAGTCAGGCCGAAAATGGAATTCGCCTTCTAAGGCATTGCTCCCCTCTTCTGAGCTCGGCATACGTTGCTTAGCGATGCCGAACTCAAAACCTACCTCGGAGCGAGGCGATCTGCGCAGCCTAGTTAGATCGTGGTCGGCATTGCAGTTCGTACAATCTTGCGTTCGCACATGCACAGAATCACTAAACTTGCATGAAATCACTAAACCATCGATGTGCTGACCCGAGAGAGAGAGAGAGAGAGAGAGAGAGAGAGAGAGAGAGAGAGAGAGAGAAATCCTTTCGTTCACGACAGCATGATTGTCAGTCACTGCGACGACGCGACTGCGCTGGATCTCGACGCTACTCCGTGAAGCCGCCGCTCTGGCCGCGCGCGCTCTGTTGATTCGGCAGAGAGGCGAGTTCGCGTGGTCGCACACCACGCAGGAGCTCGTGCTGTCTTCGTTCTACTACGGCTACGTGGCGCTGCAAATACCGTCCGGCTGGTTGGCGGAGCGGTGAGTGAGCGATTGGCAGATTATAGAAATGTTGCTTGCAAAATGGCTGGAGACTGTTTAGCATAACTCGTGGAGCACTAGTGCATGCAAGCGAAGAAAAACTATAAGTCACGAACTTGTCGATTATGAGGAATCTCGTGCCAAGGTTTAAGTGTTCAAAAATGGTTCAGAAATTGGTCAAGAAATCAGTTTGTTGGCCTGGGGTGCCTTTCAAAAGACGAACATCTTAAAAAAATAATGCAAAGTTTTGACGATTTTTGGAAGAGGTGAGATTGGAAGGCTCGGGTGTTATCTCCCAAAACATAAGATTTTTCTCCCAACTCCAATCATCAGACTGAATTTTCAAACATGGCAATCTATAAAAATCGACAGATTCAGAATAATATGCCCTCAAAAGATGCGGGAACACTTGGAACAATCAATTATTCAACTTACTTTGAAAAAGATAAACAATGATAACTCGTTATGTAATAATGAAGCATGAATAGAGTACTAAGCTCTGGAACGCTTTAAGGCATGCATAGCAATACTTATCAAATTAATAGTAATACGTTTGATAAAGCGTCCTCAAAGAATTCAATCTCTTTCTAGGCTCTTTACATTTGCTGCAAAGCCAGCAAGATTGAGAGGTTAGTGGAAGCATGATCGGTAAACAACAAGAATAACATGGTTAGGGGTGGGTGACATGCACATGGTCAGCATGAAAGTGTGGTTTAGTGGTAACACGCACGGTGTCAGTACATAAACACGTAAAGGTCGAATCACAGGGACCTACTAAATGCTGTGATACATAGGTGCGTTTTTAGATTCTTTTTAAACGTGGTCAAGTCAGGAGATTTTGTGACGGAAGTCGGAAGTGAGTTCCAGGCTTTGGGAGCATACGAACTAAAGGCACGATCTCCAAAGGATTTGAGGTTTGTACAAGGTATTGGTAAACTGTTGGATTATGAAAAGCGGCTGGTACGATGGTGGGGGAGTAGATCTGATGGGTATGCTGGAGCCAGAGAATGAAGGGAAAGTGAGTGATGAAACTTTGAAGTGGAAGCGTTGCTTGACTGGGAGCCAGTGCGGGTCGGCGAGAAGTGGTGTGATGTGGCAACTGCGACGCTCATGACAGACAAGCATACTGCAGAGTTTTGTATCTAGTAAGTGCTTGATTGCACAGACCGGTAGAATAGCAAGAAGTGAGTTACAGAAGTCAAGACAGGATGTCACAAATGCATGGACCAATTTAGATGTGGTATCTCTGCCTTAAGCCCGAATTTTAGCAATGTTATGTAGCCGAAAGTTGAGACAAGTTGAGACTGGATGTAACAAATGCATGGATCAATTTAGATGTAGTATCCTTGTCTAAACAAGCCCGAATTTTAGCAATGCTATATTGTTGAAAGTAGGCAGACTTAACTGTGGAGCTGATTTGGCCATCTAATGAAAGGTCACTTTGGAACATGAAACATAGATTTCGTGCGGATTCAACGGGAGATATGCTAGCAGAGCCGATTTTGAGCGATAGCCTTTCAATTTCTGAATCACGCTTGGATTGCCCACAACTAGTAAGTTGGTTGTAGCACTCAATTTAAGAAAACTTGCTGCCGTCCATGTGCAGATGCCATCAATACATGCAGCAAGGGAGTCAAGAGAATTAAACGTGCTCGAGGGCTGGGAGGGATCACAGCAAAGGTACAACTGAGTGTCATCCACATAGGAGTTAAACCCTAGATTGTACTTGACAATCACATAGGCAAGAGGGAAAGTATAAACCGTGAAAAGAACTGGACCAAGCACGGAGTCCTGAGATACCCCATATTTTAGAGGTTCCTCGAATGATCTTTGTCCATCTACATCAATGCTTTGGAGTCTCTCACTGAGATAGGACCTAAACTATTGCAATGCATTGCCAATGATGCCCCGGCGAGAGGAAAGGCGCTCAAGAAGGACTGATAGTATCAAAAGCTGCCCACAGATCGACCAAAAAAAGCAGAGATATTCTACCTATTTCCGTATTACTAAGTAGGTCGTTGTACACCCGAAGCAATGCTGACTCTATGGAATGATTAGCTCTCAAATTAGACTGGAACTTACTAGCAAGGTTTGTAGTTTCAATATATGAGTTCAGCTGGTCTGCCACGACTTGTTCCACTGTTTTTGATAGGAACGGTAGAAGGGAGACTAGGCAGAATTTGCTTTAAGTTCTCCTGGTCTATTTTTGCTTTTGCTTTCTTGAGTAGTAGCCTGACTGCAGCCTTTGACATCAGAAATAATAATAATAATAATAATAATAGACTATTTTATTGATACACACGCTGAGTCAAACTCACATTTCAATTTTAACATAGATTCGTGGATTATTGACCGAGTTCTAGAATGTACAAGGTGAAATGTCACACTATAAAGAAAGCTGTTTGAAAGTTACGATCATATACATCAAAAAGCTGCGAACATATGCCTCGACGTGCCAAGGCTCAACAAGTTGAGACTCTAGTGGCAGACGATGCAGAGGTCGATAAATTGTTTATTGGTACATATAATGGTTCCGGTTTACTTCCGGGTTAAATATGGTTGGTGTAGTGGCTTAATGCTTTCTTTGTATGTGGAAATCATCAAAACGTGGGATGGCATCTCTAAACATGTTTGTTGATAGAAACCTAGAAATTTTCTCACTGATTTTCTCCGTTTCAGCCTTGGGGCTGGGCGACTGGCTACGAATCAATGTTATTTAAATGTCGTCGGACTCATTGTAGTTTTCTAACCAGTTTAGTGATACCTCTTTTTCTGCTTCGTAAGCCGTCGCCGTTAAAGCGTGGCTGCAGATTGCAGATGACTCATCATTCCGACAACGAACCAGTCGCTTCAACTTAGCATTTATGTCTAGACAGACTCAAGCAGGCCAAGTCTGGCTGATAATAGACGGCTAGCTCACCTGACATTCATTTACTTGACGTCTTAAACACACAGCACACTAGTGAACTCGTATAGGCTCGTAAGACTCCTTTGTCGTGTTGATTCACGAATAGTAAGCCGTACTGTCTTTTTGTTACTACACCTACAGTCACTGCTCATGCAAGAACGCTCTGAGGTAGCTCCTGTAAAATTTCGAACAACCCGGTTGAAGGAAATTGAAACGGAAAGGTCTATAATGCCAATAGACTGTAATATTGCAATCGCCATTTTGGTGCCTGACTGGTCGAGCGCTCGCGCTCCCTGCGACGACGTGGCTGACGTGGCTGGAGGCCCTTTGCTGGCCGTCCTGGCTGCCCCAGCGCAGCGTAGACTGCTCCGCTAAAAATCTCGTTGCTCTGCGAGCGACGCCGCTTTGCAGGATCGGAGCCAAGCACTTGTTCGGCTGGTCGGTGTTGGGCTGCAGCTTCTTCGCTCTGCTCGTGCCGGTGGCTGCGAGGCAAGCCGTCGAATTGCTAATTGGCGTCATCGTCATCCAAGGCCTGTTCCAGGTACGCTAGCTCGGACTTGGCAGGCAAGAGGCTGCTGTAGCTGCCTCTCTAGACCAGCTGGCTTCGAAGGCGCGATGGGCGGGCGGCTGCAAGCGCTCGCGTGCAGCTTCCGGGTGCATGGCGTTTTCAGGGTCTGGCTTTCCCGAGCATGAACGTCCTCTGGTCGAAATGGGCTCCGGCACAAGAGAGGGGCAAGCTGGTGACGTTCTCCTTCTCGGGCGGCATGATTGGCACGGTCGTGGCCATGCCCATAGCCGGGTTGCTGTGCGACGTCGAATTCGACGGAGGCTGGCCTACTGTGTTCTACGTATTCGGTAAGTAGCGGCGGTTTTCCGGCCTCTGCTAAAGTCACCTAGGCATGTGATTGGCTACGGCATCTCGCGACCAAAAGGCTGCTCCGGGTGTGATAGTGTCGGTGTGGACTTGCAAAAGGCGATCGCTCTGCGAATGCGCTATCGGCTCGTCGGTTCGCAGGCGGTATCTTATGGGCCCTCTGCGCTCTGCCTAGGTGCCATCGGTGCGCTCTGGTCTGCGCTCTGGTTTTTCTTGGCGTTCGAAAGCCCCTCGGTAAATCCAAGGATAACTCCGGCAGAGCGGGAATACATCGAGTCGACCCTGCCGATAAGGTCAACCAATCAGGAACCAGTAAGTATTTGAATGCTGCAAGCTTGTTTTGAGGATGTCGTTTGAAACCCTTAATGTTACCACGGCATGCCGGGTCGATGCGAGCACTCCTGCACGTTTTCTGTTAGCCTGGCTTTGCTTTACACGAGTATTTTGCACACGATGTGCACGAGTACCTTTGCATATTTAAGTGCGTTAGCGAGTTTAATGCAACGTAATGGAATGTAAGCTCTCTCTCTCTCTGTCTATAATTTAAAAAAGCCACAAAGACTAGGCGAGTGTTACGCAGGAGAATTATTTTTCTATAGGCCACTGACAGCCTGTACGGTAGCCAGCAGACATCGCCTCGAGCAGCAAAGAGAAAGCGAGAAGCAAAGAGAAAGCGAGCAGCAAAGAGAAAGCGAGAAGCAAAGAGAAAGCGAGAAGCAAAGAGAAAGTGAGAAAGAAAGAGAAAGCGAGAAGCAAAGAGAAAGTGAGAAGCAAAGAGAAAGCGAGAAGCAAAGAGAAAGTGAGAAGCAAAGAGAAAGCGAGAAGCAAAGAGAAAGCGAGAAGCAAAGAGAAAGCGAGAAGCAAAGAGAAAGCGAAAGGCGGCGCCACGAGCTCGTCACGTGCGAGCGCCGTGACCGTAGGATCAGGCGGCGGAGGAGGCGTAGGCGGCGGAGCACGCATACGCAGCGCAACGAGCGTAGTGCGCCGAGGAAATACGTCATTGCATTCGCACTTCACCACACTTACCTCACCGGAAGTCTCGTATACCGCGTAGTAATATTAGCAGAACTGTCTCTTAACTCAGCGGTGCTATTTGTGCAGTGCTGAAAATACCCAGGTTTCCTTCGAAACGCGAATCGAGCTCTTATTTTTTTCTAGCCAATCTAACACTTCGATTGCGCCTAGCCGGGAAAAACAGCGACCCGCGTTTCAAGTTGAACTTCCGCTCGACCGCTATACAATACCTGGCTGTTTATGACTAAACGCATCCGGCATTCGGTAAAAAGCCGAGTGCCTTGCGCTTGGTCTTTTTTTTACAGTCTGCTTGTGAGTGAATGCGGTCTCCGGTCTTTTACTGAAAACGTGATTAAAACTTGGCTCAAGAGCAAAGGCGAAAACTGTTGAGGCTAAAGGTGTAAGTTCAGGCTTACTGTTCAAGCTAGATTTGTATGTCTTTTTTGCTGCGCTTCGTCGATGGGCGGCGGCGGCTGTCCAGCTGTCCACCTAGAGGCCTGAAGTGTCGCGCATTCTGAAGCTTCGCCATTTCGTGTTCCAACTGGGCTAAAAATGTGGATTTTTCATCGAGCCAGAGAGCGAGCGCGTGGTGCACGGTGGAAGCGTTTTGGAATTCTTGGTCTTGGCCCATTGACCAGGTGGTGCTGGCACTTCGCGACCCAGGTCCAGGTTCGAATCCTGCCGTGGGCAATTTATCATTGCACTCGGCGAGCTGGTGTGAAAGTAGCAGTCTTTACTGTTGATGTGTAATGATGCTCACAATCAGCGTGCTTTCGTCACTTCTCTTATTTTATTCGGTCTCTCGCTGAGCTCAGCTGCATGCTCGGCTGCACAAACGGCCCGCTTTAGGGACCTTGACCTTGACATGAAGGAGCATTTTTGGATGCGTAGCAATCGCTGGCTCCGCCGCCGCCGCTCTTCTCGCAGTTCCTAAGTCTGCCGTGGAGAAGATTTCTCACCTCGCCGCCATTCATAGCTATTATGACTGTACAGTTCTGCCTCAACTGGGGATTTACCACGCTGTTGACCAACTTGCCGACTTACATGAAGGAAGTACAGGGATTCGATATTAAGCAGGTAAGCTCAGGCTTGATGGTATGTTGACTCTATACGGAGTGCTGGCGGAGACGAGTCTATTTTTTTGCGAAGAAGGAGCAGGGTTGGCGCCATTTGACAAACAGGACGCTTCGTTCGTGAGACCGCGCAGGGACGCATCTAGGGGAGCCGCCGGACTTTGAAGCCCCCACCTGAACTTCTCACGTACCGGCGGTGAATCGTATCATTGATTGCTGCTCAAATTTAGTGGCAACAGTGCTGCTAGAGATGGCACTCAAGTATGCTGTGCTGCAATTCCTACAGGCTCCTCGAAGCTCCCCTTTCGTCTGAGATTAAAAGGGTTAAAGGCGAGTTTATACTTCGCTCGTCCTATCTAGGCGCGAGTTGCGATTATGGATACTTAAAGTAGAGCGAGAAATTATTTGGGATAGGCCGGCTTGTCACCCCACCCCCTTTTTCATTCCCGCCGGTCTGCAATTTTAACTGGACATTTGTCAGTGTGGAACTTGGCGGACCTCCTTGAGGCCGAGGTTCTCTGCTGAGACAATCGCAAGAGATCTTCGAGAATGAAGGCTACAACAATTAGTAAGCGATGTAAAACTGGTGAGCCCTGATAGCATACTAGGTAAGGCGGGTTGCTTTTTACGACCTCTGCGGTGGGTTCGAATCCTGCGGTAGGCGATCTTTTATTGCCGCTGCAAGCGGTGGTAATAGCCGTAAAGGCTCATCTGCCTCTATACAAAAGAGGCTGTTAAATTAGCTAGTATATTTTTATCTAGACATAGCTTGAATGTAATTCAAGGCACTACTATCTCGTGACAGACTTTGAAGGTGCATTTCTTTGCAAAGGAAATCTAAAGAGTACAAGAAACGCTGTCGCATTAATGCAGAAATAGTGTGCCGGTGCTGGCTGAAGCATGTCGACAAAGATGGCTATTACAGATGTCTTGGTTGCGCCTTATGTTACGGCGTTGGTAAGATGGTCTTCTTAAATGATGCCCAAAAGGCAAGATCGCCTGTCGTTTAGAATCTTGTCATAAGCAAGATAAGAGGCTTTAAACTCGAGGTTATTATTCCTATCTTGTTATTAGGTCGACAATCCTCGTGGTCTTTGCTCTTGGTGGCCTTTCAACCTGGCGACATAATTTGCATACATCTGCAGCCCCCCGTGCGTTACAGCCAATCTTTCTTACTTGCATTAAACTGACGTGCATTCGTGCCCGGTGAAGAAAATCGAGAAAACGCTGTGAATTGCAAATCGTACAGTCTGTCGGCGAGCCATTCCACAGACTGAGTCTGTGGAACGGCTCGCCGTTGTTCGTCCATGTTGGTCCAAGTTGGTCCATGCATACGTGACATCCCGTCTCGACTTCTGCAACTCACTGCTCGCTGGCCTACCGGCATGTGCGATCAGGCGATTGCAGCTGGTGCAAAACTCTGCGGCTAGTCTTGTCTATCGTGAGCGTCGCAGTTGCCACATTACTTCACTTCTCGCCTGTAGTCTGAATTATCGTCGCGAACCGCACAAAACGCTAGCCGACGAGCAACACCACCAGTTTATTCTCCCTACACACGGAGCGGGGCGAAGCACGACTCTCCTCGCCCCTCTCGCCCACTGAGTCCCCCGACTCCCTTGGCAAAACAACCACTAATAGCACGGTCCGGACATCCTTACCACATCGAGTGTCACAGCCCAGTCGTTCAGCGATCAGGGGCAGTGTCATCAATTAAATAAGACCACATCGCCGACATGCACTGGCTCCCAGTCAAGCAACGGATTGACTTCAAGGTTTTGTCGCTCACTTTTAGGTCACTCCATTCTTTGGCTCCAGCCTATCTCTCAGATATACTCCCCCATCAGGCCAAGCATCGTACCACCCGCTTTTCGGAATCCAACAGTCTGCAAATACCCCGCAGAAACCTCAAATCCTTTGGAGACCGTGCATTTAGTTCGTATGCTCCCAAAGCCTGGAACTCCCTCCTGACCTGCGTCAGAACATCCCCTGACCTGACCACATTTAAAAAGAATTTAAAACACCTATTTAGGACAGCATTTAGTGGGTCCCTGTGATTCGTCCTTGATGTGCTTTATGCAAGCTGACACTGAGCATGCTGTCACTAACCACATTTGCATGCTGACCCTGTGCATGTCACTTCTAACCATGTTATTCATTTTGTTTATCAAGCATGATTTTATTCACCATTCAATTGCATTTCCCTTTGCAGCAAATGTAAATCGCCTAGAAAGAGATTAATTTTTCTAAGGGCGCTTTATCAAGTGCATTACTATTATTATTATTAATGTCCTACCCCAGGGGGATGTCCGGGGGGGGGAAATGTCCGGGGTGGGAAACGTCCAGGGGGGAAATGTCCGTACCCCGGGAGAACGGCAGTGTGGTGTAACGCTTCGAGCGTTGACGGATTACTCTAGTGTTGAAGCTCCCCTCTGTGTCTGCGATTCGTCTTTTGTGTACCGGCGCGTGCTTGGTGTCAGAGCCTCAGCTTGAACTATCCTCTGCCAGCCTGGTCGGGGATGCTAACGCACGTGTTCCGTGACTCGGGGATGGGACCGAACGTTTTCGCCACTTTCACACGTGTTCGCTTTTTATCGATATCCATCGGCTGCAGTCATTCGTGTTAAGTATCATGAACCAAAAACAAGTTAAAGGTTGAGATTTTTCAGGGAGCTGCTAGCTTTTCTTGATTCGAGGCGAAAGCATCGTTGGAATATAATTCCAGCGATATGCAATTCCATGCACTGTGTAATGCACTCCTTCAGGTGGAGGGTACGATGACCAGCTTTTGCCGCTGAGTATTCGGGGAGCACTAGATGGTCTCACTACTGTAGCTATTCAAATTTAATCGTTTTTGCTGGCACGAGATTGCATTCAAATTATTAGTGCAGGCACAGAATGACTTCCACTTTTATTGGTACGTAATAGGATACTTTCTTCAACGGACAATATTTACCCCTGCACGCACCAGCAGCCTCTTCGCAGAACCCGAAACTTGCCGGCCGCGAACTTGAGTCGCAGAAGCTTATTTGGGTCAGATGCAGGTTCTCCCGATTGCCCTAAAGTCAAGCTCATCTTTGTAATAATCGGTATTGCTTCGAACTTGCAGAATGGCCTCCTGACAGCATTTCCTTACTTGACCCACTGGCTCATGATCATACTCGCTGGATTTGCCGTCGATCTTTTGAAGACGAAACGACTGCTAACGACCATCAATATAAGGAAACTCGCCAACGCAATAGGTGCGCAAGAATAGTCAGCCACTCGCCATACCTTAAACGTTTGCATTTACGTTTATGCGTTCGATACCCTGACGTTCTTATGATTTTTGTTGTACAGCAATAGCTGCCGCGTTTGTCTGCAGTGGCTTTTTCCCGAATTCTGGTATAACGACTTACACCGACTACTCGGGAATGTGGACTCGAGCTTTCAGCCGAGAATCGTTGTCAAAAATACGACTCAGTGAATATTTTTTCATAGGTTTCATGCCTTCTGCGGCATTTCTGGTGGCTGCGGGACACACTGGGTGCAATTCTTGGGCAGCTGTTGCTCTCTTCATTGCCAGTGTGGGCATAAACGGTGTGACTGCAGCCGGATACCAGAGCAACCATCTGGACATTGCACCGAAATATGCAGGTGAGCTCGGTGCGATCGAGTGGCTCCGAGTTGCTGTTGTACCTGAGTTGCTGTTGGAACTTGAGTTGCCGTTGTACCCGAGTTAGCGACTCAAGCAGTGCCGCAAGCTCCTTCGTGTAAGCTGTGCCCTCCCCCCTTCCCCGTTCTCCGAGCCGTCAATCGATCGGAATCGTGCTAGACAAGATAACGATGCAATGACTTTCTGCATGTCGACAGTACTGCAGGTCTATATACTATCTATGTCTTTGCCCAACGACCCACTGCTTCCGTTATAGGTACTCTGATGGGCATTGCCAACAGCGTCGGCAACGCGGCTGGGATACTGTCACCACTTGTGGTTGCCGCAGTCGTTCGGGGAAAGGTGAGCCCCGTGCCGCGTGTTGAAGCAGCAGCTAGAACGTCGGTCAGCGTCGGCCTCCCAGCTGTCGAACCAAACGCCCACATTTGAGGATTGCCTTAACCCATCCACACCTGCTGTTGATGTTGACATAATCTCTTAAGAGCAATACCTGATGCTGGCCTTAACATGAAGGCCAGGTTAAGGCCGTCATAAATACTTTATCTGCAACTTCCCTGGGATACACCACTAAAGCAGCTAAAATCTATTAGTGCCTTTTTTAGCGATGGTGGCACTATTTTCCGGCTGCACATTGTTTTCGGCCGATCAACTTATCTTCCGTGGTCCCATTAGGTGAAACTCCTTGTCCCTAGTTTTTGAAAAGTGTCGATGGTCTAATTCAAGAGCAGATCAATACTTAACTTTCATACCTAAAGAGAAGATATACATTTTTATTAGTGATTTGCATCTCAGGAACACGGTTTCCTTTGCTTTGTTTGGAGCATTTGCACTTATCATTGTTGCTACACGACCAAGCTGGGAAATCACATACATTGGCAGTCAACATGGGCAGGCTTTGTAGAGCATTTGGCCAAGAGCGGCAGCAGTTGACTTCCTGGCTCAAAGGTGCTGTGCCCTAACTAACCTAGCCCGTGTGCTCGTCCATTCTTGCGATTACGGTGAGCCGTGATGGCACATTGGGTAAGGCGGTTGCTTTTTAGGACTTCGGTCCCGAGGTCGTGGGTTCGAATCCTTCGGTGGACGATGCTTTATTGCTGCTGTAAGCGGTGGTGATAGCCTTAAAGGCTCTTCTGTTGCTACACATACGAGGCTGTTAAATCAGCTAGTATTTTTATATCACGTGGACCATAAATAATCTCACGAAGGCTGCTTGTAGCAAACCGATTCGTACGATGTGCGTTTCTAGCATGACAGTGACGGCTGGCGAACCGTTTTCTACATTGCCGCAGCTGTGAATTTTCTTGGAACCGTGGTGTACACTGCCCTGGCCGAGGATTGCATCCAAAAATGGGCCTCCGCCACCGATCCTCAACAAGCTGCCGACAAGCTGCAGCACCGGCAGCTCGTGCAGCGCCCACGCAGTGACAGCAGCAGCAGCACGGTATCCCTGTCCACTGCACGAGTAATTTGAAGCAGACAAAGATCACATCCCGACAGCCAGCATGCTTGGCAGAGCAGCAGACGAGCTCGGCCGTGCCACGACGGTGGCATCGCCGAGTCAATAAACTCAAACAGCTACTGCCATGCTCCTTTATTTAATTGGAGGGGTAACACAAGTCAGTGCACAGCTGCATTGCTAGAGCACGTGTCAGCAAGCTTGCGACTAATAGCAGCACATAAAAAGATGTTCGAGTAAAAACCTGATCGACCATTAGAATTTGAAAACCATGCAACTAATTGCCTTACAAAAGACCCGACAAGAAATTTGTTGAAGCATAGGGGGCATGCTTCAGACTAGCAAAAAAGAGGGCCATCATGTGCTCATCAGAGCAGTTGCAGCTGGAGTCAGGGTAGGTAGGAAAGGTTGAAAAAAATCCCACTGACTTAGCTCAAGGTGCTAATGCGAGTGCTCCGCCCCGAACATTATGCAGCAAAGCGAAGTCTGCAGGAAAGTGTGCTACGTGAGAACGGTCCTCGGGAGATTACAGAAAGGCCGAAGACGAAGCTCATTTCGTCTGCAGGCAGTAACAGTGCTTGCTGCCGTGACAGACGCAGGCAAGTCACGAGTCAGCCACGGTGTGCTATCGAGGAACCTTACCCGACTGATGTAGCTAGCTGGATTACATGCGAAGGCATCGCTGCTGCCTCCGCCACAGCAGCAACAGCTGCCGCTGCTCTAGGACTGCCAGTGGCAGGGCAGGCTGCCGAGCTGTAACGGAGTCAGCACAGCCTCGCAGGCCATCGCCCTCCGCAGACCTCAGTTCGAACGCGACCAGCTCGCCCGCTGGTCTCTGATCTGGCCGGTGAGAATGCGAGCGAGCAACACGCCGACGAGCTGCAACAGTGAGCAGAATCGTGCTGAACAAGATGGCAATTACCCCTCCGAAATAAACTTTAAGCCAGCAAGTGACCGAACCTCAATGAAGGAAAGAAAGCAGCACCAGCTGCTGCTGACAGGGCTGCTTGCACAAACATCGACAAACGGCCAAAGCCACGCATCGGTGCTCGGACGGAGTAAGCATCCGAACCGACGTACCTGAGGTACGACGATCGCTACAGCCACACCACCGACGACGTACAGGTTGTTCTCTATGAGGTAGACTATTGCATCCACACAGCCGCGAGTGTAAATCTTTACATCTGCAGCTGCTTTCTACAAGCGAAGGTCTGCAGCAGTTACCACGCAATCACGACAGCAATACCAGCGACGGGAGTCGACGTCCGAATGGCTATGATCATAAATCTGCATCTGCACCTAGTTTCTGACATCAACAGTCGGCGGTCGCTGTGAGCACAAACTGGCAAAACAGCTAGGGACTAATCTGAGTGGAATGTGGAGGCCAACCATACGAAAGCAGAAACAGAAATGTAAAGAGGTTCAAATGCTAACTTTACAAAAACGATAGCAGATGAATACATCAAACTGGAGGCTCACGAGCTCTCGTTAAAGTCTTTTCCGTCAGGACATAGAAGAGGTGAAGAGAGGATGTGCAATGATGTTTCAGATGCTGCATAAACCTCAGCCATAGCGAACTATAGGCAAGCCTCTTAGCCAGTGGCAGAGCCAGGATTTTCATCTAGCAAGGCAAGACCTGCAAAATTGTTATGCCTGGTGGCAAGACCCACAAAATTTTCATCTAGTCTCGGCTAGTATTGCCCAAAATCATCGTGTTTATTCGAAAAAAACCCGGAGGTTGCTCATCGAGTGGAACTAAGACATAATTTAATCGTTGGCGATGGTCGGGGGGGGGGCATCGGAATAGGGGACGGCCCAGGTCGCTGCCCTGCAGGAGGGGAGGTGGCAAATGCCTCCTCCTGCCTCCGCCACTGCTCTTAACCCATCGACGATCTCAGTCACCGACCACCCGGGATCAATTAATTGGAAAGTGGTGGACCCGTAAGGTCTCATAAGGACCCTGCAAAAAACACAAACAAACAAACCTTGCCCCTACTTGGGATCCATCCTGCACAGCAACTTTAGGCTGAATATGAATTTGATCCACTTGCCGAATTGTTAAGTACGACTGCGACAAATTGGAGATCTGAAGGGAATGTCCCGGACCAAAAGCCAACGTCTCAGTAACAGAGTGTGAATTGACTTTATCAGCCAGCTTTGCCAATGTTAGTAGCTATGGTCAATAGATCAATGTTAGTAGCTATGGTCAATCAATACAATCAATCATAAAAATCCTTGAAAAATCATTGTTTGCAACAGCAGTATACTGCTATTTCTCTCAATATGTGTCGTTTGTTAATTTAAACTACACGTCCTCGGCTGGCTCTTTCTCATTGTTAACCTGCCCTTCGACGTCATGGCCCTCTTTGCCGAGGCTCGACAGCCTCTTGGTGAACTTGCCGGCTTGTGCCAGTGTGGCACTCGAGCTGCTTGCGGTTGAGGGCGATGGCCGTCCCTATCTCCATGTACTGGTCATGAAAGCGACTCCTGGTCGCGTCCTTCTTCGGGCCCACAATGAACAGCACCAGCAAGTACAATATGGCGAACCCTGCGGATCACACACTGCATGGAGAACCATGGAGAGCCGCGAGCTCGTCATCGGCTCAGTCATTCAGCCCTTAGGCAACCGATTCCAATAGCTTATGTTATTTGAAACTTCTATATCATACATGTATAGCTGATTTTGGGGCCTGTATTATATCCGGTATTACACAACTCGGTATTATACAGGAACAAAAACTCTGGCCAGACAGCGACCTCGTAAGGGTGAGGTAGACACTGGAAGATCGGTGTAGTTTGGAGCAACGGCCATCCAATCTCATCCCACGAGTTTGAAATATAGAGCCTGGAGGGGTTTGGGGCTTGAGTTGCAAAAAGCATAGAAAGCCTCGATTTTTACAGGCTTAGCAACCTGACCATAATAATAATATAATAATAATAACGCTTGATAAAACACCCTCAGAGAACTCAATCTCTTTCTAGGCACTTTACATTTGCTGCAAAGGAAGCACGATCGAATGGTTTGTGGTAGCATGCTCAATAAACAACAGGAATAACATGGTCAGGGGCGACATACACAGGGCCAGTATGCAAGTATGGTTAGTGGCAGCATGCACAGTGTCTAGTGCACAAATGCACACAGTGCATAAATAAACACATAAAGGACGAATCACAGGGGCCCACTAAATGCTGTGATAGATAGGTGATTTAATTTCTTTTTAAACGTGGTCAAGTCAGTGGATGTTGTGATGCAAGTCGGGAGTGAGTTCCCAGCTTTGGGAGTCTACGAACTAAAGGCACGGTCTCCAAAGGATTTGAGGTTTGTACGAGGTATAGGTAAACAGTTAGGTTCCGAAAGGCGAGAGGTACGATGCTTAGCCTGGTGGGGCAGTAGATCTGATAGGTAGGCTGGGCCAAAGAATGAAGGAACCTGGAAAAAACCTTGAAGTCGACACGTTGAGTGACTGGTGGCCAGTGCAGGTCGGCGAGAAGTGGTGTGATGTGGCAACTGCGAAGCTCATGACAGACAAGCCTAGCTGCAGAGTTTTGCAGCAGCTGTACGCGCCTGATAGCACACGTCTGTAGACCAGCAAGCAGTGAGTTACAGAAGTCAAGTCACAAAATCACTAACCGATTCACCCCTCTTAATGCCTCTCAATATGTCTTTATACATGGCAATCATATGATAAGAAATTGCATGGTGGAGGCAAGATCATAGAAATGTTTTTAACATATGACTGAAATCCCTTTAAGTATGTTTTGGTGATAAGAATGCAGTCCTGCAACCGTTGGATGTCAATCCAGCACTAGTACATTATAATGCAACAAAAACAAGCATGCAATGACAAGTTCATGGCAGATTACGGATTAAGGTACACTCATATGAGCACACAGCATGCAAATAACTTGCAATGCTTGTGAAACAGATAACAGTGTATACTTACGGCGAGTCCCTGAACACCATAACCACACATGGTGTTAATCACGTTGGCCTAAAACAAAAAGATGGACCTGTAAGAATGGAGTTCTGCTGACACACCCTTTGAATATGACAATCATTTTAACCACAATTATGACCATAATTTGTAACACCCTCTTTGTACCTGGCCATTTGTATATAAGAAATGTAGTGATCTCTATATCTTATAAAAAAAAGGGGGGCAGCCGAAGTTCTATAGAGTGAGATCAAGTCCAAAATTCATTTTTCAGGTATTTCACTGATGTTGATCATACTCCTGCCACTCACAGGCGTGGGAAACACAATTCGAGACATGCCCTAAGTTCAAACGAGTACAGGGCTGCACTGGATCACGAGTCATGAACACACTGCCTAACCGGTTGGGAGAAGACGACCATTAAACTACCCACAGTGGCACATCCTTTCCGGTCATCCTGCACTTCTACTTCCATGCTACTCACTTCCTCGACTGCCCTCCTGACTCAGCTATGCTTCTCACTTTCTCTTTGTTTCGTGACATGAAGTCTGTTAGCAGCCGTATGCATACCGAAAGCCGCTTATGCTTTGTGTTCGCTAGAGAAGAACTCTCCTGTGTAACATTCCCACTTAGTCTTTGTGGAGTTACAGACAGAGATAACAATATAGGCATCTGCAAAAGTGAAACATTACCCGGCAGCTATCAACCTAGCATCAGCACAGACTTAGCTCAACATCGAATACTGGTGGACAACTGGCTTAAAGCCAGAAAAACAAGCTGGCAGGTAAACCGCTTCTCAAGAAGGTTCCCCCAACAACATGACAATAATAAGGCATTTCTATCATGCCATAGGAGAATTGGTCTTTATAGGCACTTCACACAGGCTGGCAAGGAAGCCAACCAATTGGTAATAATTGAGTAGCAAGGGTAGCATGCACAATCACAGCACAAATTAGCAGATATGCAACAGGGCTCGAACCCATGACCAGTTATCAAATACATTCACCTTGACATCAATTGTCAAAGGCAAGCAGTCTACCCCCTGGGCCAAACCAGGGCATGATACTCTGGTACCTGGGGCAAGTGAGAGATTACTGCCACTATTGGCTACTCGCTGCCGATGCGGTCTGTAACAAGAGATTCGAATGACAGGCTCCGATGGGGACAAAAAATTCGTAGAAATTGAATGAGGAAGGAGCGATAATGGCAACTTCTCCACCAGTTTTGTTAGACCTCGGGGTGCAAAGAAAGAGAAGCCTGTCGAGGTGGCATTTGTAACGGTCAGGCAGCAAGTCGATTTCAACCAGGTCACGGTCAAAGCAAACAGATCGATCCAGGGCGTCGTCGAGAATCGCGTACCATACTACTGGGGATTTCGTGCATATTGAGCACATTCCGATGGCACACACTTCACGAGTGGCCACCGGGCTAATTCTGGGCCTGATGACCACTCAGAGCGATTCACAGCAGCGCTTGAGTATGCTTGAGACGGCTCGAGACAATGCCGGAAATACCCAACACGGCCTCTTACATCCCCTTTCTTGCTACGACTGGGTTTCCTTCGGGCCACTACCAATTTTAATGAGCCCTTGCAGAAGCAGCCGCAACCAGGAATGCATTTGGACGATAATAACAAAACGATAATAGGCATGCGCGATCGCACCAAATAGTCAGGTCACCAAGAGCTGGCAAAGCCGAAGTCCCAACCCGCTTCTCCAGTGCAGAAGCACAGGCCAACAGAACACAGGACCCCCAGCATGAATTCTAGAGAGCAGGCACATTCGGCAAGCATTTAGACGTCCAGTAGGCACAAGATTTCATACTGGCAAAGGTCAAACGACAAAAGAGTATGGTTTAATGGGTCTTAGCTGTATCAGTTCATCGAAATGACGAGCCGAGTTTCTAGAACCTCGGCACTTCTTTAGTCTCAGCCGCCTAGCAGCACGACGAGAGGAAAGAGGGGAGGGCAGAGAGTCTGCATCTGCAACCGACAACTCGGCATGCACTCGTCACAGCAGTTCTAAGGCTTCCCATTGGTCGTGCAGGTAAGCATGCATGACTGTGGCAAGGAATCTGCCGGGATCTCACCATGGCACCGGTGTCAAGTGCAGCAATCACATGACCTCATCTCTGAATATCACGAACAATTAATTATGCACTAATGTTCACACAATCGTCCAACGGCATTCATTCATTATGGGAGCAGATCGATACCAAGACGGGACGACTCACCAGGGCGGTCCTTCTAACGACAATCTGGAATAGGGGAATGAAATAAAGGGGCTGTTCCGGACTTGCAATTACAACTCTCGCTGCCGTAAGCATAAGACTGTTGGCTGCTTATCATTCCACTATCTATGCAGAAGTGTGCTGCAACATGCACCACTGTCTACTTAGGATAATGGTCGATGAAGTAATTCACATCAGCTTGCACTTACTGCATATACAAGTAGCTGTGCCTTATGTAATGTAACACATATCGGCATGTAAGAGCACAAAGCCACACGGACTAAGTGGGTGTTAAGCAGGAGAGTTTTCTATAGCTCACTCAAAGCCTACGTGGCATTCGGTTAAAATGCCGCAGCCAACAGACTTCATTTCATGCAACCTAAAGAAAGTGAGAAGCACGGGGCAGGAAGTCAGGAGGTCGTCTCAAGTAAGTCGTAAAAAGCAAGTAGCATGGAAGTAACAGAAGTAGCAGCAAAGGACGGCCGGGAAATCGTGTGCCACGGTTGGCAGCCGGGTAGCGGATGTCGTTGCGTAAGAATTGTGGATGTGGAAGTGAGTTTCACAGTCTACGACCTGCACAGTAAAAGCCTTCGGTTGATGCAGGCTGCTTAACCACACACCCGCCAAACCACGCACCTACCAAACCACACACCTGCCAAACCACGCACGCCCCTTATCTCCTCCCTAGAGCACTCACAGAAAGACAGTTGCCTGCTCTAGCGAACTGACCCCCACCGAACCTTTCAGCTGCTCCATGCAGCACACATGCGGACTGGCCGTGCACGCACACAAGCAGTAGCGCCTGAGGCATGCGCCTGAACCAGAGCCAAGACGGAACCGAGGCTGGATCATCGGAGCTGGAGCTTTCGCCTCGACCCGTGCAGCGTGCTGCTGCTGCTCAGCTCTCACCGAGATCTCATTCGGCGTGCGGCAGCACGAGTACGGCACGCTGCAACTCTCTGCGCTCGGGTTCGTTGGCGTGCAGTTGAAATAGACGTTCGAGTTCCAGTCCTTGTAGCCGGCGTCGGTGACACCACAGCACTGCAGCTGCAACGACAAAGAAACTCCAGCGGCCGGGCACCGAGCCCCGCATCTGCGTCCTCGCAAAGAGAGAGCGCCTTCGCCTGAGGGTGCTCCCAGGCTCGAGTGACTCGAGGCATGCGATCGAACTCGCAGCAACTCGAAGCGTTGCTGCTGCTGCCAACAAAGCCGGCAAAACAGTATCGGCCGCCAACTACCGCAGCTAGGTGGCCCATCGGGCAGCGAGGCGGCTGCAACCACCGGACGCTTCGGACGACCGTCAATACCCACTGAACAGCCGAGAGGATCCTTTTCGATTTACATTCGAGGGATGGAGGACGAAGAGATCGTAGCCCAGGAGCCGTCCCATGGTGCTAGCCTAATACGAGTTCTTGGCTGCTTGACAAGGAAGTCCGCTGCCAGCTATTGCACTCAATCACACGCAGAACGCCACGAATCTATTGGACAATCATCAAGAGGCTCGGCGTCACCATTACCGTAAACAAGCAACAGCTAGCTCAAGGACGAGGCAAGATTTGGCGGCCACGAGACGATGTGCTTTCTGCCAAAGCACACAGTGATTCAGTAGACCACCACTTAAGTTCTAACGATGGATATGCAAGCATAGCCAATGACTATGGCAAAGTCACCACTATCCTTCATCGAGTGTTTCACTGTTCCTTGTCGGCATGTAAAACCCCCAAAAAAAAGCATCCGCCCTTGCATCAAGCAATTCCTGTGCCCAATCTGAAGCAATGCAGCTTTCACAGCTTCCTATACAGACGGTATGGCTCTATCAGGGCAAGATACTGGTGCGGCCTCTAGAATGGGCCAGAAAAAAGCCAAAATCATAAACATGAGATCAATACAAAAACTGCCTCAAAAGAAGGAAGTTGTACAAACATATTCCTCCAACTACTCCATCGGTTAGACGAGTCCCACGCCAGAGAAAACGTGCCCACCAATAAGCTAAGCTGTAGCAGCAGCCTTATTTTACTTCCACGGTCCCGTCTGGGATAGCGTAGGTCGAACTAACTGGTTCCAAGCAACAACCATTAACAGGATTCAGGACTAGGCTGTAGCATCCTGTACGCTCAGCTTATCATCGGTGTAGGTGAGCCTAACACATTTTCAGGATAAAATGTGCTACGCATGGTTAGTCGATCCCACGCTGCTGCATGCATCGCAAGGCTTTGGATAGATTCAGCAGATAAGCATCACACAAAAACGGCTTACATTCTTTTGGAACCAGTCGACTATGTTGGCCAAATCAACATTCTTTTCGTCCCTATATCGAGTTATAGCCTCGTTCTGTAGAACACCCGACAGCACAGTCTTTGCCTTGCTCGAGTACACGAAGGCCAGAATTATTGCAATGACCTCAATAAAAAATATGATGCCGAGGACGATAGCAAACTAAAAAGAGAAAGAGCAGCAACGCTTGTAGTTATGAAAAAACGGCGGTTTCTACAGAGCGGCAAGGCCTACCACCATCCATCGTCATGCCTGCATCAGGTCACAGCATGTCACACCAACCATCGAAACACAGTCGATGGCTGCCAATGCTAACACTAAATGACACTAGGCAGGCTCAATCTTGCATGTGTTGCCCTCTACACACCCGATCCCTCACGCCCATTCATTATACATTTCAGAAACGAGGAGCCCTCAGCCCCCCACAGACATCACTTACACAGGTGGATCCAAGAAGAACAAGAATCAGGTCCATCCAGGTCCAGTAAGAATATATCCAGCAAAACTTTCAGCTAGGCATAATTGCAAAACATGCGGGCCTGCTTAAACATTGATACAACCACAGCCAAGCTAGTCCGTGTACTTGCGACATCTCATCTCGACTTGTGTAACTCACTACTCCACAGGTCCTCCAGCCAGTGCAATAATAGCCTCTTATAGATGGCTGCTGCAAAGCCCTGACTTCGTTCTGAGGGAATTAAGCAGGACTGGACATGACAATAAACTATACAGTGGCAGCTGCTTACTCTATTTCTTTGACTAACGAGATTATATCGATGGATCATATGTTGTCTGTTACTCTGAAAAGAGCACAGCCCGAAACTATGACCGACTCGTCCGTGCTAGTGTCTTTGCTGCAGAATAAGGACCGATGGCTTCACAGTTCGCTATTTACAAACAGAAGGAAGCAACCGCATGTCGAGTCCTCGCATTGCAGCCATGCTTGTCGTGAGCAGCACAGTTGTCGGATCTTGAGCGGCACATTATTATTATTATTATTATTATTACAGTTGCCACAATATTGCTCAACAAGCCACGCTGGCACCTCCATCAAGCAATGTATCGAATTCAAGGTTTTGTCACTCACCTTTACGCCCCTTCATTGTCTTGCTCCAGCCTACCTATCCGAACTACTTTCTAATCAAGCAAGGCATCGTACCACCCACTCTTCTGATTCAAATTGCTTAGTTGTGCCTCGAACCAATCTCAAATTCTTTGGACAAATTTTAAAAAGAAGCTAAAAACGCACCTGGTTTTTGACAGAATTTGGTGGGTCCTTGTGATTTGTCCTTTATGCGCTCATGTGCGATGACTCTGTGCATGGTACCATTAACCAAGTGACGTACTTCCTTTGCAGCACATCTTAAGTGCGTAGAAAGAGAAGCATTTCTCTTAGGGTGCTACATGAACGTCTTACAACTGACAGGCCATGGACAGCTCTGGTAAATGTCTGTTTGTAGCTAGTATGATTTGTGGATACTGGTGTGTCGTCGGTCAATTGCATGCACGTTCTGTCACCAATAACCACTCATTTATGTGCTACGGCATGCTGACTGGCTGCATTGCATGTATCGTAGTACATCTTTTCCGCAGCACATGTGCTCGTTAGTACGCATGGACATAATTTCATTTTGCAAGGCTTAATGATGACGCTGTAGCATCCACTGGCTACCCAACTTAATTGCCTGCCTATCAGCAATGTCAGCACTGTGCAGGTCAGACATGCCGACCCTACGTGCCCGGCTGGGTCGTGGCTATCCAAAGATAGTCCCACTGCTTCTCTGCCGGCCGTCGGTACAATCGTACCTCTTCTTCCTTCTCCTACGGTGGCGAATACATGGACCATAACCCGACTGCAGTTTCTACTTATCAAAGAACAGATACTTCAATAGCACAACGACTGAGAGGTATACAAACATATTATTATTATTATTAGTAGTAGTAGTAGTATCACACACGATCTGGGGTCGGCTTAGTCATCACACTTGTTGATTCCAATCGCGAGGAGCCATAGTGCCGTGATGGCCCACTAGGTAAGGCGGTTGCCTATCGAGACCTCGGTCCCGAGGTCGTGGGTTTGAATCCTGCGGTGGGCGATCCTTTGTTGCCACTGCAAGCGGTAGTGATAGCCTTTAAGGCTTTTCTGCCGATATACAAAGGAGGCTGTTAAATCAGCTAGTATTTCTTTTTAGCTCGAGTCTCACATCGCTAAGGTGTTGTCCCCATTTCTAGTAGCACCGAGTGACATTGAGGGATGATAGGAGTGTGCAAGTCTAGCTATCACTGGCCAACCATCATCTCGTGTCACTCACGAACAGTAACCGGCAGACGCTCAACGTCTTGAAGAAAGGCAGATGAAGAGTGACCAATTTTAGCTTAACACAACACATGATTCGTTCTACAGAAAAGGATCCAGCTTTGCTAATTCGGTTGCTGGGTTGCAGAGCCATTTACAACGGCTGCATCCCATGCATGGCCGTGGCCTGGTGGGATACTAGCAGGTGCTAACTGCTTGGCCGAGCACTAACCGGAGGAGGCTTACTGGTCAGCCAAAGTGGCTCGGGTGGAATGCTACAGAAAAGTGCCAGTTGAGCCGGCACTAGAAGCAGCTGGCCAGAAGGTCAAAAGAGTGGTGACAGATCTGCCTGCCTAACTGCCGCCTGCCTCACAGCCACCGAAGCTGTCGAACGCCAGACGATGGTACAACACAACGCCAGGGTGGTCGAACGGCTGCCAATAGTACAACACCACGCCTGCACCAGGATATGACTCAGACTGAACCCACTCAGTCAGATGCAAGCTGCTTGCCTGGGAGTGGAGGTGGAGTTGTGATTGCATGGCTTGCCTCTCGGACAAATCGCAGCAGCAAATATGTGCAAGCCATTAAGTTAGTCATCTATGTAAAACTGCACCGTTCGACATTAGCAGCTGATTAGGCAATCAGCAGCCAACGAACCAGAGCACACAATCTAACACACTGATTGCTCTTGTCGCAATGACTGGCTCTGCTTATGCAGCGTCGTCAGGCATGATTTAAAAATACAAAAAGCGACAATCGGCCAATGTGGGTCTCAATGACTGCTACCAATGTTACATTTTGTTTGCCAGACTGATCAACACAAGAATATGTGCTCTCATAAAGATGAGGAAGAAAAGCATGAATGCTGCTCTCGGCTTTTGACATTTCCTTCGTTGGAACATTTGCTTTGTCCTTAGCTGCTAAGGTGGCAAATGTCGTTTAGCCTTTAGAGAGACAGTAGGCGCACCGCACCGTGTAAGTGCATCGTGTTCCTATACAGTAACTAAATTCACCACTAAACGCAATGGACGAATGAATGAATGAGTGAACGCCAACTTGTATACAGCCTTAAGATCCAATTGGCTGTCTGTGCAAGCTACAACAACAATAATGATAATAAGACGTTCGTATAGCACCCCAAGAGAACCAAGTCTATCCCAAGGCACTTTCCATACACTGGAAAGGAATCATGTCAATTGGTTAGTGGTTACATGCTCAGTATCAGCCCACATTAAGCACATCAAGGATAATATCTTGGCACTTTATATATGCTGGAAAAAGCATGACCATTGGAGCCAGTGCATTTAGTTGGCAAGCTCCTCAAGCCTGGAACTCACCCCGATGACGTCACGACATTCCATGACTAGACTACATTAAAAAAGAAGCTAGAATGCACCTGTTCTTCATAGATTTTGCTTAGTTCGTGAAAGTCGGCACTTTTGTGCTTACACACGCGTGTGTCTTTTCTTATTTGCTCCATAAGCGTCAAGGCATTTAGTTCTCTTGGGGCATTATACAAATGTCATCCTTATTATTATTATTAATGCTATTCTTGTTATTAGTACTAAAGTATTTGAGGTTAGTTAGAGGCATAGGTAAACGACTTGAGTCAGACGTACACGTGGTAAGATGCCTGCCGGAGTGGGAAGCCACCTTGGTTTGGCCTAGAGGTAAGATGATCCCCTTTAACCACCAGGAATGTGGGCTCGAGCTTTGCGGCCAGTGGCAGAATGGGGGCAGTGGCATTCCTCCCCCCCCCCCAATGCACAGTAGCAGCTCACATGGGTAGCCACGATGTCGGCCGTTGCCTCAGTGGGTTTTAACTAGGGTGCCTGAAGCAACCTGGGGTTCGGGCGCAGCCAGGAAGATCCGCTGGGACCATTGGTTATGTCTGAGCAGGAGTGGGATCAATAAAAAAGTGGGACCTACTCGGAGGCAAGAATGAACCGGAGTGAGCAGCAAGTTAACAGACAGACGACGAGGTCTGGAGAGTAGGCCGACTAATAGGCTACATTAACCGAGATTCTAGACAGATAGACAAGCTCAAAAATGCCACCAGTGGATGGTTTCAAGCGATTTTAACGAGATTCGGTGCAGATGCTGTAGGAGATGTACGAGCCAAGTTCATTTTGAGGGCTAGGTTTTCAATAATGTTTCCCATAACTATCAGGTTGTTGTTCATAGTCATTCAATTTGAGAAAGCTTGCTGCCATCCAAGTACGAACGTCAGCAATACATGCTGCAAAGGAATTTAGAGAGTTCAGTGTGCTGGAATGCAGAAAGGAATCACAGCATAGGTACAGTTGTGTGGCATGTGCCTATGAATGAAAGGTTAGATTATTAAGCTTGGCGATCACATCGGCAAGAGGGAAAGCACACATTTTACACAGAGGTGGCTCAAGCACGAGTCTCTAGGGTATCCCCATACAAACATACATGCATGCATGCTGCACTCACGCACACGCGCACACACACACACGCACGCACGCACACACACACACACACATATTTATCTCTGGTTCTTAGCCCAGGGATAAGGCTCTCACATTTCAAGACCCAGGTCGTGGGTTCGAGTCTCATACTGCTGGTAATCATGGATTGCCTACTACAGATGATGATGGTGATGGCTGCTAAGGCTCTTTTGCTGCTACATAAAATGTGGCTGAGCAGCTAATCTTTACTTTAGCTTTAATTTAAAGAAAGCCTACTCGGATGACTGTTATCTGTTGACATGAATGCTATAAAATCTCCCAATGCCGGGCGTTCAAGATGGACTTGGATATCAATAGCAGCAGCAGCCAAACAAACCATCGAGCTAGCAGAGTGACTCTACTTAGGTTAGCCTTCCTGCGAGGGTCATTCATTAAACACTCATGCCAGTACGGATTCTGTGAAGTGATTTGCTCTAATACCTGACTAGAACTTACTTGCTAGGTTTCAAGTTTTTATATAAGAGTTTAGCAGATAAGCACCAAGGTGGATACTTTGTAATATGGAAGTTGTGACTGGCCTAAATACACCAGAAAACAAGCCGATATAAATTATCGACACACGTCAGTGCAGAACTAAAGAATAAAACAGCAGCTATTGAAAATGTGCATACGTGGATATGGGAAACTACTTGTCATACAAGCAGGTCACTGAGCAAAATCTATCATCGTTAAGGATAGAATAAGTGAGTTTTGACCTTGCTTTTGAATTCATCCAGCAGGAGAGTAGTTTGAAGAGCTAGGAAAGACAAATTCATTAAAAAATGTAGGTTTGGAATACAAATGACCGATTGCTGACCTCGGTAAGCTCGTAGGCAAGACAATCGGCCAAAAGGCACCATCCATCAGAACGCACCAGCAGACTAAGTTCGCCTGCTCCACCCCAGTCCCTTGAAACGGGGATGGCCAATAGCTGAAGGGCCTTTTCTAACTTATTGAACCCGACCATTAAGGTTGTACATTTGCATGTTATTCTTTATTATGCTGGTTAACCAGTAGCGTGCCATAAGTGGTGGCAAAGCCTGCCCCCAAAGCATGCTCAACCTGATATTGAGGCAAGCAGCCCAGTTTTGCAAGACTTGCAAGGGCCTTACGGCTTTATAATAGTAATAAAACATTTGTTATAGCTACCTCAGAGAACTCAATCTCTGTTTAGGAACTTTACATTTGCTGCAAAGGAAGCATGATCAAACGGTTAGTGGTAGCAACAGCAGTTGCAGTTACAGAATCCATCCAGGCACATGAATACATATGCACAAGAAAATAAGAAAGCTATAAGCTTTTCCTAAATACTCGGACCATATTTGAGATTAGTTGCACGGCAACTCTTTCCAAGTTCCCCAAGAAGTGAGTTACAGTAGTTAAGCCATCAAGTCACAAGGGCTTGAACCAGCTTCTCCATCGTGGCAATCAAGGTAGCCTCTAACACCTAGGCAATATTGCAAAACCCATTACCATAGCCAATGATTGACAATTATCAAAGGTTGAGCTAGCCACCAAATTTGATGCCGAGATGGCAAGTAGACTCAAAAGCTGCCCCTCAGTGTCTCCTATTCTAATGTTAAAGTCGTGAATCCTAGGCGGCAGGTTTTTCCAGACATCTAGCCATAATATAATAATAACAACACACTTGATAAAGCTCTCTCAGAGAACTCAATCTCTTTTGTTACGCGCTTTTACATTTGCTGCAAAGGAAACACGATCTAATGGTTAGTGGTAGCAAACTCAAAAAACAACGTGAATAACATGGTTAGGGGTGACATGCACACGGTCAGCATGCAAGTGTGGTTAGTGGCAGCATGCACAGTGTAGCATACATCAGCACTAAAGGACGAATCACAGGGACCCACTAAATGCTGCGATGAATAGGTGCGTTTTAATTTCTTTTTAAACGTGATCACGTCAGGGGATGTCGTGACGCAAGTCGGGAGTGAGTTCCGGGCATTGGGGGCCTACGAACTAAAGGCACGGTCTCCAAAGGATTTGAGGTTTGCACGAGGTATAGATAAACAATTAGATTTCGAAAAGCGGGTGGTACAATATTTAGCCTGGTGGGGCAGTAGATCTGATAGGTAGGCTGGAGCCAAATAATGAAGTGACCTAAAAGTGAGCGACAAAACCTTGAAGTCGATGCGTTGCTTGACTGATAGCCAGTGCAGGTCAGCGAGAAGTGGTGTGATGTGGCAACTGCGACGCTCACGACAGACAAGCCTAGCTGCAGAGTTTTGCACCACACCAGCTGTAAGCACCTGATTGCACATACCGGTAGGCCAACAAGCAGTGAGTTACATAAGTCAATATGGGATGTCACAAATGCATGGACCAACTTGGACGTAGTATCCCTGTCTAAAGAAAACCCGAATTTTAGCAATTTTATGAAGCTGAAAGTAGGCAGACTTGATTATGGAGCTGTTGTGGTCGTCCAACGAAAGGTCACTTTGGAACTTGATACCTAGAGTTCATGCAGATTGAAGAGGAGATATGCTGGCAGAGCCAATTTTGGGCGTTAGCCTTATAGAGCCTAATAGGAGCTCTATTTTTCAACCATTGAGATAGGCATTGCCGACAGACAAATCGAAATAGCATATAATCAAAATAACAAATAACAACAAAAAAGCAATCTTTAAAAGCTGGGTGAAGATTAAGATGCATAAATGCCTTCCTGATTGGGAAGAACAACACTAGATCAATGGTGAGCACTCACTCACTTCACTCGCATGTGATGGCTGGCAGAGTTATAAGCAACCGGAAAGATTCACAGCACTAGGGTCGGAATTAGCCTTTGCAGAAGGAGGACAGCAGGCAGTCCACCCTTTTTTTTGCTCGTATGCTGCATTTTTCTGGAGCTCATTGCATTGCAATCGCATCTTCCACCCACTTCGGCAGTGTATCACAGAGGGACCTGCGTCCTACTCCATCCACACGGCGGCGGCATTATGGAGCTACACGGCACCACACCAGTCTTACGTGGTGCAGCAGCGACAGGAGCCAGCTGCAACAAGCCTGCCTGCCTGGCAGACAACTTACGAACATCAACAGGCAGGTGTTCTCCCGCAGCGCACCGAGGCATCCACTGAACGCCAGCACAAAGACTACTGCGCCGACGAAGAGGAAGACGATGGACACGTTGAGCAGCAGGTCAAACACGCTGCTTATCGTGTTGTGCATGTCACCCGAACTCAAACTCTGGTTTTCGATGTATGCATACGCGCCAACGGCCATCAGTGTGCAGCCGACAAGCTGAAACGAGGCAGAGCGAATTAGAAAATGCCCGAACTCTCGCACCGGCTGAGCTCGCTGCCATTGGTTTAGGGGTACCACGATACCAGCAAGTTCAAGTGTAGCACCGGACCCACGGCAGCACACGTCTGCTATACTGGAAGGCATCGTAAAGAATAACAGCATGGATCAGCCATAGCAATCCCACCATCACCACCATCCTCTCCTTCCAGCTTCCAAGGCCTAAATGGGCCTTAGAAACTGGGCTCGAACGATATGAAACAGGCACGATATCAAATGCCAAGAGACTACCTCCACGTATGGCATTCTCATCCGGTTGGTAAAAGCCAACTACCTTGGCGTATACCGTGCTTGCTGCAGCACAATTAAAAAACCGTGCATGCTTCAAGAATGTGGTCATACAGTGCTTGGTGAGCCGTGATGGCACACTAGGTAAGGCGGTTGCTTTCCCGACCTCGGTCCCGAGGTCGTGGGTTCGATTCCTGTGGTGGGCGATTCTTTATCGCTACTGCAAGCAGTGGTGATAGCCGTAAAGGCTCTTCTGTTGCTATACAAAAAGCAGCTGTTTAAGGAATTTTTATTTTTTTCTTCTAGGATTTTTTTTTAATCGCGAACAAGCTAAATAGTGTGTGCAGGCTTCCTGCAATGTGTCATGTTCTCGTCTCAATTCTGCATCAGGCTGTCTCGGCTGAACTGGTGCTGCTACAGTACAATGCTGAGCTCGATAAGGGCATGTTGCTAGCATCTACCAAGCAAGGCATCAGCAACAGAAAGATAGCCATCTTCCAAGGGTTAAGTGAGGGCTGCTAGAGATTTAACCTGTCTACTTGCTCCAATGGGGGAGGGGGTCCTCAAACCGGGGCGAATTCAGACACTTGAACGCAGCCTGAGGGCTTTTGTACCAAAAAGATATGCACTCCTCGATGGGAATGCTAGCTTGACGAAGCTCTCACGGGCACTGGAACCTGTACTGGAACGAAGGGTAGCCAGCAAACGGTGAGACTTTCACATGCGAGCGCTTTCGGCGACTGGGACAGAATATCTGCTAACGAGTAAGCAGCATCGAGCAAATAGCCTGAGACACGCGCTACAAGCTGCTCCTCTGGATGGTTGAAGATGGGCACTTGGTCTAGTGGACTGTCGGCAGCAAATTTCAGTTCCTTGTTCTCTAGGAACATCAAGTGCTGCCCCTATGTCAGCTAAAGTAACGTGAGAAGTGATATGTGGCTGAATCGAATTCCTGGCATCGTGGACCGGAATGTGTACCTCGAAGTGCTCCACAACATAGAAGCTCTATCTAATACGAGTCTTTTAGGAAATAAATTTACGTGTCAACCAGGACAATGGCCAAGAGTATCGTTCCAAGGCAGTTGAAAGAATATGTTTTCATGAGAGATCTTCAACCATTTCAGATTGGCCCAGTCAGTAGTTCAATTAAAACCCGATAAGCCATTCACGAGATGACTTTGACTGGCAACCTAAGAAGAAACAATCCAAATCTGCCTACCTCGGTGGACATCTTTTTGAATAGTGTCCAAATGTTGTGGCAGTCCAAACTAAACGACACAGTTCGGAAGCTGGTCACAGAAGCAAGTCGATACCCAGGAAAGTGAGCAGCCGGGCATCAACAACAAAGGTGGGCCTAGTTTTTTCTGAGCAAGAAGTTGGGTATTGCCGTTTTATTTAGACATCCGAAAGCATAATAAATACTAGACCGCATTGTACACAGCTTCTGTCCACCAGGACGCGAAGGCTAAGACCTACCCGGTCTGCCATGTTGTTGGGGGAGCATTAACACCTTACGTTTTAAGTATATATATATATATATTTATTTATTTATTTATTTATTCATATATATATATATATATATTCACACACACACACACACACACACACACACACACACACACACACACACACACACACACACACATATATATATATATATATATATATACTGGAGCTCACAGCCTGTGGAATTGCTTTGCTGATTCATAGTAGTTCACGGAAGACAACGCTGTGCCATCTTGCCACCTGACATAGGGAAGGACGAATGAACTTGCTCGTTTTAATTAGCAGATATATATATATATACATATGTATGGTATATATAGGAACCAAAATCTAGACACACACACACACACACACACACACATGTATAGTTTTGGTATGTAACATAAGTGTCGGTGACCCCTAGTTTACAAGGAGTAGTAGACATTCGACCGTGAAGCATTGCCTCAAACCACAAAGAAAGAATTTGCCCAATTCACATAATACTTTTCATAATGGCGTTTTTATAAACAAGCAAATACAACAGAAAATGGAGAGACTGAGTCTTCATCCAATACAATTTGTTTAAAAATATAATATTTTCCCATTTGTCAGTCACTTGCAAACGACTGCCTGGTCTTTTTTTGGAGGTACTTCGACTAGGGCAGTTGCATGAAGACAACAGTGTGCCGCTATGCTCATTTCCTAGCCTAATGCTATTACCTATCGGCAAGCCTAAGAGACCATCTAGTTGACAGCCTTTACGAAGAGCCAAGTGTGAGCTTCACGCCAAATGAGACTTAGCAATAGTGCAATTGCTATACAATATCGAATTAGTAATACTTGGATGAGGTACAACCTGGAGAAGATGGCTAAGACTTGTGTTAGCTGATTTAACAGCATCTTTTAAATAGTAGCAGATGAGCCTTAACGGCTATCACCACCCCATATGTCACAACACTCGTTAAGGATAGACTGGTTAAGAGTGAAGATTTAGGCATCATTTTGCCTCTTTGAGGGTTCCTACTCTAAGCCTGCAGGCTGTTACTAGAAAGTTAAGTTGGTAGGCATAGGATTAGGACGTCGACTACACGTACAAAGTACGATTGCTCGGAGCAGAAAAAAAGAAAGCCACTTCTGGCCATCACGGATAAAGTAGCTGGTTTGGAATGAGCTGGGGGGGGGGAGCACGCTAGACCCACAAAGACTAGTGAAAAATCGAATTGGCCGATGAGAGTAAACTCCCCATTCTCGGTATCTGAAAATATATAAAGTATTTGCGTCGTTGCTCCAATGCATGTTTTAATGACTGCCTTCAAAAGAATTGAAATTTGCTAGCAAAGGGGCCATGGCCTAAGGCTGCATTTGTAGCAGATACCCGGCACTAGAGGCAAATGCCCATCCCCTGGCAATGCCACTAGCCCAAGAGGTAAGGTGCTTCTAACTCTTCACAACCGAGGTCATGGGTTCGAATCCTGCAGTGGGCGATTCTTTGTTGCCAATTAATTATTGCGGTGATAGACATTGAGGCTCTTCTGCCGCTATACAAATTAGGCTGTTAAATCAGCTCAAAATTTATTTACTCGGCATCCTATTGCAAGTGGTTTACTTAGCACTATTCAAGAATGATGTAGCGGTGCCTAAATGAATTTAGCTTAGGGCCATTATGCTAAGAAAATGGCCTGGTATATGCCTATACAGTATGTATATGTATATATATATATATATATATATATATATAATATATATATATATAGAGAGAGAGAGAGAGCCAACAGCCCTGGAGGGTGGGCCGGGCATGCCTCTACCAGCTGGCTCAAGTCCATTAATAATAATAATAATAATAATAGTACAATTGTATAGCACCCTCAAGAGATCTAAATCTCTCTCTGGGGACTTTACAGATGCTACACATAAAGCATTACCAAACGTTTGGTGGTAACATCTGCAAGCAGCTGGCATAGTGTAAGCAGGTACACGCACACGAAAGACGAATCACAAAGACCAACCAAACGCAGTAATAAAAAGGCGCAAGTGGACTCAGCTAATAGAGAGAGTGGGAGTGAAATTTTACAAGTCGTCAGCACAAGTTCGAGTTTGCTTGCACACAAACTGCACGTGATTTGAGGCAGCACGCCAGCCACAAACTGGGTCAGCTTGACTCAGCGGGCGACCGGTACTGAAAGACAGCACACTCGCGGGAAGCTCGATGGCAGCGACAAAGCAGGGGTCAGCATACGCGAGGTCCAATGACTCCAAGACCTCCTCCTCCTCCCCCTCATCCCGATGAGCCCGAACGATCGAATCTGCATGTCAGGTGACAAATAAGGCTAATAAGAGTGTACGAAATGGAATGAATACGATTTCAAACTCGACCTCATTTCGCGAAATGAGGTCGAGTTTGAAATCGTATCCCTTTGCAGCAAATGTAAAGCGCCTAGAAAGAGATTAAGTTCTCTGAGGGCGCTATATCAAGTACATTATTATTATTATTAATGAACCAGCAAGAAAAACGTAGTGCCGACACCCCGGCAGCTGGTCACATGGAACGACAGAGAATGCTGGCTGCTAGCAGTGGCAAAAGGACGGGGATAGCTCATCAAAACACAACACCGAAACGGCAAGTGCTCTCCTTGAGAGTGTGCTGAGCTCTTGCACGAGAATGGCAAGCTCGACTCGCCAGCCACATGCAGGCACCGTGCCGGTGAGGTGAGACTACACGCATCATCACCACCTTTGACAGTGCAAAGTAGGAAGTTCTTTGGTGTACTTGAGTTAGGAAACTCTTTCTGGAGTTGGTACCTTTCTGACTGTCATAGGGTTTGGAATTATAGGGTTTAGAATTACAGCATCTTAAATGACGGTGTAGAATTATAAGGTATATAATTATAGGGTTTAGATACATAGCGTCTGGATTTATAGGGTGTACAATTATAGAGTGTGGAATTATAGGGTACATAATTAAGGGGTTGAGAATTAAATGGCGATGACTTATACGGTTTGGTATTATTGGGTCTAGGTATAAAGTTGTATGGTTTAGGATTGTACAGTACATAATCATAGGGTTTGGAATTATGGGGCTTGGAATTTTACGGCTTCAATTATAGGATTTGGAATGAAATGGTTTGTAATTATAGGTTTTGGAATGTTAATTTTTGGGATATTATTAGGTATAGGAATATAGGGTATGAAAATATAACGTCAATATTATTGGATATAGAAATATAGGGTATATAATTACAGGGTTAGACTTTTAGGGTAAAGGAAATACAGGGTGTATAATTATAAGAAATTATAGGGTATATAGAATAATAAGAGTTGAAATGATAGGGTTTAGGGTCTTGAATGACATGCGTAGGATTATAACCTATAGAATTATAGGGTTTACATATATAGCATCTACAATTATAGTGTACAGAATGATAGGGTACAGAGTTGTAGGGTATAGAATTACCCTCGGCTATTGGATTAACTTTACTGTTCTCGAGATTTCCTCACCTATTCTGCTAGCTACCACAGAGTCGGGAGAGTCCGGAGATGACTAATCCAAGAATAGGCGGCACGTTTGCAAGCAATGCTACTTCTATCTTTACGCAGTCGGGTGATTTGCATTATCTTCAGGAAAAATTTGCATTATCTTCAGGAAAATGCTTCGAGATAATAAAGGATCTCCAGCTGAACCATTGAACAAAATCTCTTACCGTGTCACAAAAACTGTGCCTATAATTCGAGACGTTATACAGTGCTAAGAATGTTGCCAGCCTGTCAGAACCATGCTAGCTCTGTGGCCAGGCATCAACGGCAGGCCTTAAGGAAAATCTTGACACTAGGCCATCGGGTCGAGGGTTTGAGTCCAGCACAAGGCCGATCCTCTATTACGGCTGCTTCGAGTGCTGTGATAGCCACAAAAAGCTCTACGGTTGCTATATAAATAGGGCTGTTCAATCAACTACTCTTTTATAGATGCAGCAAGTGACCATCCCGGGAGAGACCTATTTGGAATGTGGCTAACGGTAGACTATTCTGTCTTATAGTTTGACAGCAGTTTTGGCAAGGGCTGGTCCGCGGCATCTCTGGCAACAGCACACAACCATGTCGGCACCTGGCCTTGGCTAAGGTCGACACACAATGCTGCTAACTGCATACACAAGTGAGACTAGGCTATTCGTCTTTCTACTCTTTTCAACCATCAGTCAGAGTTACACCAAGATATTAAGAAGTCACGGCACAGGCTGGTCACCAAGACTACACAGCACGTTCTAGTCTAGAATGTCAGGAGCTGGCTCAGATTTGAAAGGCAGTGGCCATCCACAGTATGGCCTGGGTTTTCTAGTCACACTCAGCTTAGCACTCTTGAGCCTTACGATTTAACGAGGCGCTTGCTTGCTTTTCTATTTAGTGGCAGGGGCACAGCAAAGACTCTCGTGCTCGTAAGTTAAATGACGTTCGCCTGACTGGCCACTAGCTGAGTCCAAGTTCGCGTTAGACGGCTCGTTTTTGGAGCCGATCAATTTATCGCGACTCGCTGCAATCTCCTGGGGCACCGCGGGATGCGGCCACCAGAGGGCCCCCCCAGAGGGCCCCCCCTTGCCACTGCGGTGGTAGCCACGCAGGGCTCTCGTGGGGTGAACGACACACGTACGAGTAACCAACGTAACCCATCGCGTGATGGCAACACCTGGGGGGGGGGGGCTGCTGCCGAACTAGGGCTAGCGCTTTTCTTGGCTCGCGGCGGCGGCTAACCGCTCGTCCGTCGGAAAAGCGGCGGCGGCGAACGAAGATGGGCGCCTGTGCTCGCCGGCTAGCTAAGGAAAAAACCTTAGGCGAGTACTCGCCGACCCGTTCTTTTACTCGCTACGAGACCGGAAGACTGGAGCACCTAGAGCACAGACGCCGAGGCCGGCTCCGCTACCCCACCACTCTCCAATCGCTCAGCAATTCGACGCGTAGCGGCGAACTCGCTTAGCCTCCCTCCCTCCCGTCGACCCCCATCACCCGGCCCTAATTGCTTCAAGCCCCCCCCCCCCCCGCAGCACCGCCACTCCACCCCGCCGTCGTCTTCCTCGTCTTGCGGGCGGACGGCGCCAAAAGTCGGTCTTCCGCTTTAAAGATGAAGCGGCGTCTCGCGCTCCTCGCCGACACAGAATCGGCATTCGCTACGCACGCCGCTAGCGGGCCGCGTCGAGCGGCGCATCCGCGACGATACCCGGAAGGAAGGTGCGAGCGACGCAGCGCGAGGTGGCAGACGAGGTGGCGAGATCGCGCCGCACCGGTCGCACCGCGCGCGCGCTATAGCGAGCGCGCAGCCTTCGGCATGCGCGCCGTCGGCAGGGCCGGGCAGCGCGCGCTTGCGAGCGGCGGAGCGACCCTCCCCGCTCGTCTGCTCACCCAAAACATAAAGTTAAATATAAACATCGACCACTTGAGGCAGGAGCTCACGTAGGAATCGTCGCCGCCGCCGCCGCCTCGCTGCGCGGAGCTGTCTCCGTGTCTGCCTCTACCGCTCCGTGCCATTATCAGCGGGCGGTTGAACACGATAGCTGTCCGCGTCGCCCGCACTCCAGACTGCAACAGCTACTAAGGATTCGCTGTCTGACGTCGCCGGCGGCCGGACGTCCCCCGCTGCGCATGCTCACGGCAGTCACATGGACGGCAACAAACATGGCCGAGGAGCAGGTTCGTTGGGCCGCCGCCCGTGCGGCCGGTGGCGTTCGCCACCCCGCGCCGTGGAGCCCTAATGCGATAGCTTCCTCCACGTCACAGCGCGCGACACGCTGCGCCAGCTTATCAGCCGGCTGAAATTTCGCCTGCGTAATCGCGAACGCGACCGGCAACTACGCTCACGTGCGCTGGCTTCGTTGCCGCTGCCGACGATGCGTCGGCGCGCCGCTGCTACTTTTCGAAAGGGGCTTTCGCTCGATATAAGCCTTGGGCTCGCTAGCGAGAAAGGTGCGGCTGCTAGCGGCTGGAGCCGGCTGGGGCGTGCCCTAACGGCGCAGCAAGTGCAACAGCCGCCGCTGCCGCCGCGTTCGCGTGGCGCGATTGAGTCTCCGACAGGAGTGGAGGATGAGGAGGGAGAGAGGCGAGGATTGACCGGCGAGCTGGTCCGCCGTTTTCTGCCACTTTTGATGTCGACGGTCGCCGCGAAGGCTTCGTTCCGCGGCGCTTCGCTTCCTGTCGCGCTCTGCTTTTTCTCTAGGAGCTGCTCCGGCTTGAGGCGCTTGGCAAGCAGTTCTACGAAACCACCGACCCCATCGCGCGTTCGGAAGCCGAAACTGCCCTGGTGAATTTTGCCAACCTGCAGGACTGCCTCGGAAAATGCCAGCTGTTGCTCGAGCGAGGGACGGTAGGTGTACCCGGAGAAACCTGCCGCCGGCCCCCGGTGGCCATGCCGCAAAGCTCGGCCGCTCGGCTCGGCGGCGTTCGACTCGCTCGCTCGCTCGCCCGTTACAGTCGCCCTACGCGCAGCTAATCGCCGCCACGACACTGACCAAGCTGATCGGTCGGACGACTGTGGCGCTGCCACTGCACCAGAGGATCGACATACGTAAGTGGCCCGGTAGTGGGAATCCGTGTCCTCTGCGGCGATAAGCGAGCCAGCAAGTCTGCTATGGTGAGGGCAAGCATCCTCAGCTGTCACGCCTGTGGGCCTTGGTGCAGACACTAGCTGGCTGTCTGTGGTTGAGTGCTGAAGCACTGTGGCTGCTGCTGGCCTGACCAAGGGACAAGCCAATGGTCACCCAGCTTTTGCTGCCCATCAAGAATGTAGGGTCTCCTTTGCCATCCGGCAGGTTTGGCTCACATGCGTTCGATCGAAACAGCTCGCTCTGGGATCTCGTGACGGTTGGTTAACCCTGCTTCGAGTAAGCCTGGGCATCTCCCTTCTTCTCTGAACGTTCAGTCGGTGGCTGCCATGTCCTTCTCGCCTGGGCCTGTTTCAGTGTGTGTGTTTGTGTGCGTGCGCATGCGTGCCCCACCAGCAGTGCTGTTGAAACTGCAGCTTCTGTAGGTATCTGCTTGTCAAGAGTACGAATGTGCCATATCATAGATCTCTTGATCTCTAAGGATGTCTGCCCCACTGAGCATGCCCGCTGACACTCAGATCATTGTTCAGTCTGGTTTACTATTCCTGCTCCGTTGTACGTACAGGGTTTTGAAATCTGTATGTGATGCAGTTCTTCTTGATCTGCACCCAGACTCGACAGACAGCCTCGATACCCTCACTGATGCAGTGAACAGGACACTTAGTAGTGCTCATGACAAGCATGCTCTCGTACATTCTGTGTGTATACAGAGTCGTTGAGATTCCTTTCAATTAGTCGTTAGACCATTACTTAAAAAAGCCGGAATTAGATAGATATGCCCTTGCAAACTATCGCCCAGTTTCCTTTCTTTCTTTTTTGTCAAAGATTCTTGAAAAGGTTGTCGCTAAGCAAATGCCACACGCCCTGGCGCAAGATTCTTGAAAAGGTTGTCGCTAAGCAAATGCCACACGCCCTGGCGCTGCTAGACTTATCATCTACCTTCGACACCATTAATCACTTGAACGATGGAGAACAACTATCTGTCTGACAGACGAGGCACTAGCATGGTTGTCTGATCGTGTTTGTCTGATCGTGTTCAATCCATATCGTGTGTGGGTTTGGTCTCATCACCAGATCAGTCATCTGATGGAGTCCCTCAAGGGTCTGTCCTTCGTTCCTTGCTGTTCTCTATTTATACTCAACCTCTGGGAAAAGTGACTAAGGCCCATAGAATATGATATCACTTGTATGCTGATAATACTCAGCTGTATTTGTCATTCAAACCTTCGGAATCTGCTGCAGCAACTGATAAACTGAATGCTTGCCTTGCCGACATTCCATCCTGGATGTTAAAACATTTCTTGAAACTAAACGATGATAAAACTGAGCTGCTGCTCATAAGACACCCTAAGCGTGTGGCTGGATTAGAAGGCTTTGCTCTTCTAATAGGTGATGCTGTTGTGCGACCATCATCACATGCTCGAAATTTAGGTGTCGTTTTCGACAACTGCCTAAATTTTAAAAGTTTCATTCAGAATACTGCTTCTACAGCTAGCCATCATGTCCAATCCCTATCTAAGATTAGGAACTGTCTTTCACAGTGGCTTGCAAGCATTTTAACTAGCTTCCCAGTTCTGTCTCTGCTAGATTATTGCAATTTCCTTTTGGCTGGGCTACCGAAAAAAACCACGAGGTCACTGCAGATGGCTATGAATATGGTTGCAGGGCTAGTCTTCAAATCCCAGAGGTTTGATCACGTGACTCATTTGCTTAAAGAGCTAGGATGGCTGCCGGTTGATCACCACATACATAGCAAAAGTTCTTACATTGACCCACAAGGCCCACCACGGCTTGGCTCCTCCATACCTAGCTGAACTGCTGCAGCAGTTTCAGTCTCATCATGCCCTCGGGTCCTGTATGGACAATAAATTAGCTCTTTCATTCCTCTGCTTAAAGACCGTTAGCGACATAAGCTTTAGCTCTGCAGTTCCTAGACTGGGAATTGCTTCCATGATTCTTACGAAACGACAAATACTCGGCTGCTGCCGACTGTGGTTCATCTTTTTCTGCAGTCCTGAGCTGCTACTTCCATGCTACTGACTACCTCAACTGCTCTCCTGACTCTGCTATGCTTCCCACGTTCTCTTTGTTACGTTAGACGAAGTCTTTTGGATACCGAATGGGTACTGAAAGCCGCTTAGGCTGTGAGTGCTCTAAACAAAACTCTCCTGTGTAACACCTACATAGTCTTTGTTGCTTTGTGGAGTTACAGATGGAAATGCATACATACATATCTGTGCTTTGTGGCTGACTGTAGGTCTCGTGGCTAGCTGCTGCGACAGCCTCGAAATGCGTCAGTAAAAACTCTTTCAGAAGATATCAGCTGACCTTAGTTTAGTGGGAGTGTGACGTTATGCAAGCAGATACATAGGTATAAGGGCATCTGTGTATTGTCGCTAAACACTGTGACTGAAATGTGTGCAGACCTGGAGAGCTCCTTGCTGTGCTGCTGTCCAAAGCAATAGGGTTTTGTGCAACTTGGTGTTGATGCTAGTTTTGTCGTGCTCAAAGAAGTTGATAGCAGATGTGGTGGCAGTGGTGACAGTCCTTTCTGCTGTTTCTCGCAGCCGACGTTAGAGGTTAGAGCATTGGTCCGAGTAACCAAGTATTTCTTAGGGCTCACACCCTGCCACACAACTCACACCCTCACAACTTGCCGTTGGTGAACCTTTTTTCTACTCTGACCTGACCCCTACCCGAAACCTTAGTGCTATGTGCATTCAAATTTGCAGCCCTTGGCAGCAGCTTCTGATTTCTTCATGTAAATAGTGCAGATCTGAACCCATCGCGATTGTCCATATCTTACCAACACTGGCAATCCTCGAAGAGAGTGCAAATGTGTCTAAGGGCTAGTTCGCAGTATCAAGGAGGCTGCCGGGCAACGTCTTGGCAACAAGCCTGGTTCGTACACGTGATGCAAGGAAGCAGATCGGCCATGCTGGCCAGCCAGCACCCTACAGCTAGAGCCCCGAGTAGCTCCCTCCCGACCTCGATGTTCGTTTAAAGGAGAAACCTGGACACACTATGAAAGCTGTATCGTCGTGTTGGCTGGTACTTGTTGCAGCGATGCTGCAGCCAGCTCGGGCTGTGCTGCAGCTCCTCTCGATGCCTTAGCTGACCGCCTAGTAGCTGTAAAGGAAATTTGCGAGCTACCAAAACAGTCTGCTGTGCACTGGCCGACTGGCGGCTTGCAGCCCCAGCATCTGGCAGTTGACGATTGTGGTTGTGACTCTGTAGATTGTGGTTGTGACTCTGTAGGCTCGGCATCGACTCTCACGGTGACGTCATTGTGCTTTGCTTGTCTTCGAGGAGCTGCCCTAAACCGATTGGGGCTGATGATTGATACTGCTTTAGTGAGTTAAGCGATTCTCTAGCCAGGGCCAATCAATGGAAAGAACGTTTGCGCAATTTTCATATTTAAATCCGTATAGTTTAAATTTTAAATTTAATTTATAATTTAGGTGAAAATTTAATTTGCATTATAAACACAAATAGGGTACAATTTTTAATTATGAGAATGCAGCTTGCAATTTGCACTAGAATTCGTATTGCTGTTTTTACTCATATTCGTGTGGGCTCTCTTTCCATTGGTCAGCGCCGGCGGCTAGTGACTCACTAGTGATTAGAGCTTCTGTACAGTTTAGATTTAGCCTCTTTTATTAATAGGACTATCAAAAATAATTTTTGAATTTTTTCCATTT